>JXTC01000075.1:808619-906856 GCA_002914845.1 Trema orientale | reverse complement strand
CTTGTGTGTCCCTAACATTTCTCATAATGGTCTTTCGGATGATACAGTTCCACAATTAAAAGATAAGGCTTTTCTGGATTCCCTTTCTTTCTCAAAATCGCCTCTTTGGCATAGAACCCACACAGGACCAAAATAACATTGCAAAACCAATGTTCAATGAATGCTTCTTAACAGTTGTACATAGCTGCTAAAGTACCAGTTAAATTAAAGGGGGGGAAAAAAAAAGCTATCCTTCAAAAGAAAAAAAAAGAGTAAAATGCCCAGTTTAAGTGTAGGTCATTCCATAGGATGTTACATGCTCATCAATGAAGAAAAAAGAAAAAAATGGAGGAAATATGCAGGCAATTCCTGAAATCACGATACTGTTACCCTAGAAAATCACGATACGACTAAAAGAAATCCTAACATGCATGTTGCACCCTCACGAGGATCTTAAAGCACGTAAGCATAAGTGAAAGAACAAATAGCACAAACAAAATATAGGAAAAGCTCTAAAAACACCATGCAACAAAAATACAACAAAAAGAAGATGTCCTCAATAATAAAAATTCCTAAACCAAAAATCAGTTATCTTTGTACCTTTGTTGGATCAAAGCCAAATCCACCCATTTGCATCATGCGCTGTGTGTCATCCATGGCTGGAACAAAGAGTGTTACAGTTTAGTATACATGATTATAAAGCGTGATAACTAATTGTCTGATTTCTCAAAAAATAACACAGCACACAGAAGCAAATTACTAAAAAAATATCATGGTATAGAAATTTTGAACACTAACCATTTTCTTCTCCCAGAATGAGACTAAATAAACCTCTTAATCCAAATAGATTGAGGAAATACCTGATAAACGATTTTGAAGAATTAGGAAAGTTCAACAATTCAAAAGTTCCAAGGACAGGAATAATTCAGACAACGGAGTATTCAAATTAATATAATGCATTGAAGATTGACAAGTACCATGAGCGACTACTGACATAGCTGACATCAACAGTGCTCAAATCAATCCCATTCTGTAACATGGACCTGAACCTCTGAGTCAGTGGAAAGGGGATTTTGGCTGTCAAAAGAAACAAAAACATTTAACCAAGGATAAAATAAGTGTTGAACATTTAACAAAAAGGTGAAAACAAGTTATCAGGATGTTATTGCGAATTAGTAAGCTACTATATATGCTCAATTACTAACTAGAATCCAGAAAGACGAGCAAGGGAAGGGGAACGAAAAATGGCAAAAACAAGGAAATACCAAAAATATAAGAGAAAATAGAAATAGTACTAATAAGAACAATGGCCAGAAATATCACGTAGACGCTAGCTAGTACTAACTAGAATCCAGAAAGACCAGCAAGGGATGGGGAACGAAAAATGGCAGAAACAAGGAAATACCAAATATATAAGAGAAATACTAATAAGAGCAATGGCCAGAATTATCAAGTAGAGCCACACTATCAGTATAGGCATGTGTAGTCCGTAATGAAAAGAATCGTAAAGGGAAAGGATTTGGAGAGGAATGATGAAGAATCAAAAGTAGAGTTAACCCTTCTCAATTTCACTAATTACGTAAAAGATTCATCAAAATACGTGTTATGAATCTATAAGTAAACACATAAATTGATGGGAAAGTGAAACACGTCCCTTATTTCCATTCCCATTACGGTTCATTATAGATTAGTAAATATGGCCTATGATAAAATGAACCAACAACCAATAGAAAAAGCATGATGTCGCATTTCTGGATAATAATAAATCCATACCAAAACAAAGAAGTCAATCACTTATGGATCAAAGTAACTAACAGAATATAGGTTCATACCTGCTACAAATCCAGAGAAGAAAAAGTTGACCCAAGCAAAAGTAAGAGTCTGGTCAAGAAGAAAGATATTTCATATTAATATTTCATATTAATCACGCAAAAAGGCCATGGAAATGAAATAAGCCAAGAAATTAGCAGTACCTGGGGTATAATCATTGAAAGGTTTTTCTTCATCATATCCATAGCCATGTTAGGATCAGAAAACATTTGCGCTTGTGGATTTTGGGCTTGACCTTTTGGAACATGTAATAGCCCATTTTCCTGCCATATCACAACATATTCGACATCAATATTTGCATTTAAACATTGAGACATCACAGATAAAAAGCTTCTATCTTAGCAAGACGCAAGTGTAGCTACCTTATGGACTCCCAAAAATTGCAAGAGAACTAATTACTATCTAACTTAACAAATACAGTATTAGTACTCATCCTAAATTCTAATATTCTCATAGTGAAAACGCTACAACAAGTTGCTCAATTATGATTTTAAAGTAAAAACGAACAATGTCAATGTTTAACTACTCACCCTATTAAAACAATACAATGACAATTTTGTAAATTGTACTTGAACCAATTCTCTATGAAAAAAAGTCAATCAGCAAAGGCTATAAGCAGGACCCAGTGTTGCCCAGTTATGATTTATATGGAAAAACGAACATTGTCAATGCTTAATTAATCAACCTATTAAAACAATAAAATCACAATCCATAAATTGTAAATATGAAAAAAAAAAAAAAAAAATCAACCAGCAAAGTCTGAGCTCAAGCAATTCAATCCAGATAAAAAGCAGAAATAAAGCAAATGCTTCAATCATCACCAGCAGAATCAAACACAGTTTCATTACATTATATAATACCTAGTTCAGTTAACTTTCAAAAGAATTAAATACTTAGTTAGCAATTACAACGAGAATAACACATCGCCAATCATAATCCTAGACAAACCAGATAACATAGGCAATATCAAAGAAACAACATTAAGGAAACAAAACCTCATTACTGAAGTAAAATCTACGAGCGCGAAACGACTTAGGAGGAATGAAATTGGCACCAGCGCGCAGATTTCGAGCCCTAACGACGACCTGACTGAAATTCACCCAAAAAATGATTAATTAAAGAGGCAAAATAGAATAGGTATACGTATATAAGTACATACGAGTGTATGTATAGGTTAGGGATTGGAGCAAACCCTTCTTTGACGATTTTGGGATCGGGGACTGGGAAGGAGCGCATGAGCTTAGAGACGAAGTAGCGGAGGACTCCGATAAGGACCATAACCACCGAGAGAGGGATCAGCACCCAGTTTCTGATCGGCGTATCTAGTACCAGCTCTTCCGCCATGGCTTTGCTTTCTCCCACTTTTGGATCTCTATTCTCTCTCTGCTTCGTTTTGTCCTCTTTTTACTACTTTGATCTTTCTTCTGGAAGTCTAATTGTAAAGATCGCGAAGGGTGTTTTTGTCCTTTTATAGTTTTCCTTTTTTTTTTTTTTTTTGAGTCATTTTGACGCCAAAATTATATTTCGTCACCTTTTTTTTCATTTTATTTTATTTTTTATCCCGCAAAGTGGTTATTATTTATTAATAACCACTATTAATTAGTAAATAATAAATAAATGGTTATGCGAATCACAATTAATAGTGGTTATTGGTTAATCCCATTACTGATCCCAAATTATATCCAAATTCATTCGGTTCAATTTGCCATGTTTTTCATACATATATATTTTTTAGCTTGAAGCGATGTTTTTGATAAATTAAATTTAAAGAAATGAACAAAATTGATCACAGACTCACAGTACGTTATAATACTTTAAAAAAAGAAAAGAAAAAAGTTTGGTCACAAAGGTATGATACAGACCATGCTAATAACTTAAATTTTGTTTACAACTTATATGATTGCAAAATTAATTGTCACGTTACATAGAGCAATGACTTAGAAAACATCAAAAGTATGATACAAACCATGCTAATAACTTAAATTTTGTTTACAAATTATATGATTGCAAATTAATTGTCACGTTACATAGAGCAATGACTTAGAAAACAACCCTTAAAAGAAAAATTAGAAAACAAAGTTTCTCCCTAAAAAAACGAAATGAAACAAAATTACTTCATATTTATAGTATTATTCTTAAAATATTCAATATTATAGATTTTCGTAGATTTAGCTTAGTAGTAATCACACTTCTCAATGGAAGATCTAAGTTGGAATCCTCGTTCCCAATATTAAAAAAAAAAAAACATTAATGCTTTCTTGTTGACAAGGGTCACTAATTAGTTGTTCTGATTTTATCCTGTGTAGATAAATATAAGTGCCTTTTATCTTTCCTTGTATTGCCATTATGCTCGTGCAAGTGAAACTATTAATGCAAAACATTACACTAGAATATTGTCATGAATGATTTTTCATTAACCTGATGCTGAAAATAGATTTCGTTATTACACGATTAACATCATACAATATACAGAAAATTCCAAGGCGGTATAACAAGTATAAGAAAAACCATTAATGTGTATTCTAGAGCCCAAGTAATTGTGAAGTATGATTTATCACGCTTAATTAGAAAAGAGATGAAGACAGCATAAAATGGATACAAATTTTTGGGCTTCAAGAAAATAAATATAATATACATACATATGTACAGTCATTAGTCATACAGAAGTGAGATATTTATATGTATACACACATATATAAAGCAAAAGCCTAGGTGAGGTTCATGATTCACGTGTACATATATAATATAAATATATATATACAAAGGTTGCCAATCCATAAAGTTGCCAATCCAGTAGGTATTTTTTTTTTTATCTATGTATAAGTATCAATTTGGCCAATAAAAATTTTTATTGTACATTTTTTTATATTAAAAAGTAGGAGAGAGAAAAAGCATTAATAATACACGTCTTTTCATGCACCTCATTTTAGCCATTAGATCATTGTTAGATAATGATCCAACGGCTAGAAAAAAATACCTACAGGATTGGCAACCTATATATATATAGATTTAGTGTTTAAGCCTCGTATCTTTTGTGGAAGCATCCTTGGATTGCTTCTTCTTTCTGCAGTTGCTTCGTTATTCCTTTCTTCCTCATTTCTATTTCCTAAATTCCCTTTATTCTTTTTGGTTATCTTCCATCTCTATCTAGCTAGCTGTTTTTCGTTCCCAATCTATTACATTCCACAGCCGTGAAATGGCTTTGGTCTCTTTCCCAACCATTAATACATTCAACACTAGTGGACTCTCATTCACATCTCAAGCACTCACCACTCTAGACAATTCTTTTTCTCGTAGAAATTCACATAACAAAGGTTCCGTTTTTCGCAGTTTTCATTCACCATTTCTCTACCAACCTTTAAATCACCACACAATCTTTTCTCCAAAGTGCACAGGTCAATACCTAGTGCTATTCAAAGCTTGTAAGAACTCAGCACCAGGAGGAGGAGAAGATTTCCAAGCTCTCGAAACGGTCCTTAGACTGTACACCGCGATCAAGAACAAAAATATTCATGAATTGTCGGATGTAATCGGAGATGAATGTCAATGTTTGTGCAATTTTTTCTCAAGTTTTCAACCCTTCCAAGGGAAAAGGGTATCCTAACTGATTACATAATCTACCAGTTTAGTTTAGTTTCCTTGCTAAGCTTTTTTCTTTTTTTTTTTCCTTTGAAG
This sequence comes from Trema orientale, assembly GCA_002914845.1. Taxonomy (NCBI): domain Eukaryota; kingdom Viridiplantae; phylum Streptophyta; class Magnoliopsida; order Rosales; family Cannabaceae; genus Trema; species Trema orientale. The sequence continues at coordinate 901,372 of JXTC01000075.1, read as the reverse complement.
TACATCAAATCAAGGTCCGGTTATGTTGTTGTTGATTTGTTGTAGCAAGTGTTGGATTTTTTCTCATATCTGATAAGAAATTTGGGGAACCACATTGAAATTATTGTGACACCAACAATCCAAGATGGAATGAATGTTGGTATCCAATGGAGATTAGGTATGTAATACTTGAAAATGAAATGAAATGTTGTTACTGTTAGATGGGTGAATTTTGGGTTCTAAACCTACTTATCTCGATCTCATTCATGTTTTCTGCAGAGTGCAATAAAACACATGTGCCTCTAGGAAAGGGCTTCAGCTTCCATATTTGCCATGTTTATCAAGGGAAGGTGGTAATAAGGTGCTCAACTTTTGTTGCCTTGATGGTCCAAATGTCGTTTAAAAAATGGTTTAACACACGATGCTTATTATAAACTTGACTAGATTTTGATCATCCAACACCTAGTTTCCAATCAGTGACAATTTTTCTTTTTTCTCTCTCCAGAAATGTAGAGATGTTCTTGGAACCACTCCTCCATTTTGAACCCTTTAGACTGGTATGTTGTCCTGCGACTAGCTTTTGTTTTTTCTTCACTTCCATTTTTGTTCAGTAAAGTTCAGAGTGTAGCTGTAGATTTTCTTTTTTTTTTTTTTTTCAGAAAATTATAGGATACGTGACGACAGTAATGGACAAGCTGAGTTCAAAACCAATCTTGAGGAATAAACCCAAGAGAGCTACATACATATTGCTGTCGCTCTTCATCATGACATTATTGTTTAGTTTCACCCTGCATTAAACTTGTACAAGTGCGAATTGTGGTGGCTTTCGTATTTTATTTTTTTATCTTTTCTGGTAGGGGGCTAATATTGGGGTCGGGCCATACTTGGTCAACCCAGTGGTTCTTGAACCATGCTAAAGACTGGAATTCCTAAGCAATATCGCTAAGTGACAACCATCCAGAACATATTTGCCACATGCAGGATCAAACGAGCATGTTCTGCAGTAGGAATCTCAGTGAAAAAACATTCTTTTTCGGAAAAATAACAACAATAATAATGGTCTTGAATCTTGATCTGACCATAGTTATAACATGCATCTAAGCACAAATTCTAGTACAAGTACAACCATGTCTATATAACTTAGACAACATCTGAAATGTCTGTCTAGAATCTAGTTCCACATGCAGTCGAAAATACCATGGACCACGGACCATTGGCGCTCTTAGTAACAATTTAAACACCCAAATATCAATTTAAGCAAATATGCAGTTAAAAGCACTGGTTCTTGCCGTTTAACAAGGATACATAAAGTCGCAGTCAAAACCAACAGCTTTTACCATCTAACAACATACACAGAATGGTCCTTCCGGTCTGTACAGAGTATATATAACATTCTGTCACAGTTTTGAGGTTAGGCATCAGAAAGCGAGAACCTCGTCGAAGCGAACCAGAAAACCTAGACCGATATGGTAATGGCATAATTTCAACAAACCGGTTGCCATTGACCCTTGATTCTAAACATCATAACCAAGTAATGCAAAACGACATATCAGCTAACCATGTCAATGCAACCCAAAAAGTCTATAAGTTAAAATAAAAGAAAAAGAAAAGTTCTTTCCTAATCTTCTCTAACATCAGAAGAGACCAGATGGCAAAGGTCTCTTGTACCTGCAAAAATATAAATCAGGAATCAGATAAGTAACTTACACACAATCATTTGTTTACTAGGTAAAGTAACTCCAATTCAGAAAAAGGAAACAGTTAATATAGACCCCATATTTTTCTAGAATTTTCATATTTGATTTATGATCACGCTTTTTTTCATACATTCCTACATCAAGAAATAAAGAGATAAAAGGATGAGGAATAGCTAATATGGAGTTCATACTAACCAGTCAACTGTTATCTGACATCATGACTGTTGAAACAGATGATGCCGTTCTAACATCTCTGAAATCCCCAGAGCGGAAATGCTTTCACATCCAAGAAGCTCACGAAGCTTTGCATCACATAATATTGCCATGGAATTTAGAGGATCCTAACAAGTAAACCAAAGACGCAAAAAGTTCTTATTTCCAAATACATTTATGATATTCCCACGATCAAGGCCAATAAGCAAGAAGAGAAGGATTGGAGAGAATGTGAACATAGTAGAGAAAAATGAGAGAGAGGGATTGGAGAGAATATGAACATAAACAATTCATAACAGGTGGAACAATACAAAGAATCCCAATTATCACAGGAAAAAAGCATATCATGTACATGCTATGATCTGAGCTAGAACTTAGTTAAGCTTTAAGCATAAGTTGAGAGAGGCCATAGGGGGGTACCAGATTCAAGCAGCTGGGAAACCTACCTCCAAATGGTTAACCTTTATGTATTCCCAAACACGACTTAAGGCCTCAGAACGTAGCATCTCCCTTCCTCCAGTGTCCAAAAACTTAGCAAGTGGTTCAGAAATTATTACACAAGACGAAGCAGTATCAGTACTTTCAGGCGTGGGCTCAATATCTACCTTCACTCTTTTAGCTTGGCTAGCCCCCTCTGCATACCATAAATAGATTTAAAACTCGCATATCATAAACTCATGTTACAAAAATGACTTTCATTTTGCTTCCTCGTTACATACTGGTAGGTTCGAGGGCAATAATATGTTTAGCTAGCAGCTTATTCATCTTGAACATGTCAGTGCAGTCCGTCTCAAAAACCACTCGCAATGCGTCGTCACAAATTATCTTCCTCTTGTTACTCGGATCTTGGAGGTTGTTCTTCCTTATGTATGCCCAAAGCTGTTTCACAATCTGAAACAAGCAAAACATAATTAACGAAAAAAAGCAAATCGATACGAAACAATGAAGCATTACGTCGACATTAACCAAAATATTATCTTAAAAAGACAATATGGGATTATGACCTCAGTCCTCGGCATTGCTGGTTCACCAACAATGGCCTGCAGCTCAGGTGAGACACCGCAAACTTTATTCAGACCACCTGGCCCACCTCTTCTTTTGGTTCCAACGGGAGCACTGCAAAGCAAAATCGTAATGCACACAAACATAACCAATTAATCATCATGCAAAAGCTTATAAATCAAAGTTCATTTATTCTCTTTTTTTTTCCTTAATAAGAAACTTATCCATCAAAAGTAACTATAAGTTATAAAATAATTGAAGACGTGTAAATAAAAGAGTCAGAAGTGAATATTACGCATGTAATTGAACTTTTCTTAAGAAAAAAGTCAAAACAAGATGTCCATCTATCTCTACATGATTAATGCAGACTTGGGTCCAGTACTCGGCTGAGAATAAACCAATCAAGCAAAATAGAGACCAACATGATAAATCCCAACCGCAATAATGCCATACATATTTAATAACTTTGTAGTTTTTACCGCTCAGAATTTCATGGAAAATAAGCAAGAAAAAGAACAATATACACCATGGGACACACTACTAGCTAATGTCCAAGTGCATGACGACAAGGAGTCAAAAAGAGATGGAGACAACTTCTGTATTTATTCAAAGAATATTTTTTCGATAAATATTTTAACAAAACCTAGACTTTACTCACAAAAAAAAAAAAAAAAAGGCCTATCCTCAAATCTTTTTTAGCATAAAATTAAAGCCGACGCCATTAGGAATAATAATAACATATATCAATAATAATACTAAACCGGTTTAGCCAAAAATAAATAAATAAAAGGGCATTTCTAGCTCAAGTTTTATGTTTTGGAACAGAAAGTCAGTTTGACTTTCTCATCAACAGCAGAAAGCGCTACAATAGTAGTGACATATTCTGGATTTAAATGCCCAACAAGCAAAACTCCCAAACAAATTGGATTTAATAAAATATTTTGAACTTAAAATTAAAAAGAAACAGTAATTAATTGCCAAAATTAAAAAAAAAATTCAAAATTTCTCCTACAATAAATAAGGAATAAAATAAACAAACATAAAACGTTACTATCAAATGTATCAAAACAAAAACAGTGAAAGTAGAAGCATTATAACAACGTTATGGAATGAAAAGCCTGAAAATTGACCCCCAAAAAAAAAAAAAAAATTGAAAAGCAAAAGCGGACCTTTCTTTGGGCATTTCGGAGGGGACCGCAGAGACATTGTGGGCGAATAACTCGGGTTTAGCGGGAGGGTGCACGTGCGGCGGAGGAGCCGACGGGGGCTGGAAAGTGTGAGCATCGATTGGGCGGTGGTGGTAAGGGTGGAAGGCAAAATGGGGAGAGAATTGTTGGGGCTGGGGATGGGGATGGGGATGGAGAGCGGTGGGGTATTGGGCTTGGGCTTGGGCTCGGGTTTGGGTGGGGGGAGGATGGAGGGCAAAATGGTCTTTTGGGTGGTGGTGGTGCTGTTGTTGATATTGATGTTGATGTTGATGTTGATGTTGATGTTGGGGTTGCTGCTGCTGGTGCTGCGGGTGGGAGCGGAGGAGGAGGTTGATCTGGTCCCGTATGAAGACGGCCTTGTGGGATAGGTCTAACCCTAGCTTGGCCTCAAGCTGCTGAACGACGCCGTTTACGGAGGTGAATGCGTTTGGCTCTGACTGACGGAGCAACGTCTCCACCCCTTTCGCTATTTCTTGGTCCGACACCATGGCTCTTCTGCCTCACCTCATATACTAACTGAAAAAACGGACTTAAACGGCCCTCTCTCTCTCTCTCTCTCTCACTCCCTGCTCTCTCTGTCTCTGTCTCTGTCTCTCTCTCTCTCTCTTCCTTCCTCTATCTCTGTCTGTCTCTCTCTTCTTCTCTCTGTCTCTCTCTACCTCTCTCTTTATAATTTTGAAATGACGAAAATGTCCCTCTGTTTGTCCACGTGAATAGCCAATACTACCCCTGGTTTTAACCCACTCTGTTGGAAATGGTCAAAGGTAGAAATGTAATTAGGTGCAAGCCCTCCTTCCTTCTTCCTCACTTTCTACCGCCGCACAATGGTCGAATTAACCGAATTACCCTTTGAACTTTTTCCCCTATCTTTAGAATGTGGACAAATAACTCCGGGGTAAATATGTAACTGTGAAAAAAGCCCAGCGAGGTATCTCTTTTTTTCCAAAAAAAATTTAAAAGATAAAGATAACCGCTGAAAAAAAAAAAGATAAAGATAAAGCTGTGAACAGAATTAAAAATTGTCTTGTCCCTTACATAAAGGCTACAGGATAACGATGGAATAATTTAATTGAATTACCATATTTGTCCCAACAAAGAAATCGAAGTTTCAGTAATGCCCTTACATTTTTGACAAAGGACTATGTGCAATGAGGTATAGTGTATAAGGGTGATTTGGTCAATTAATGATGGTTTATTGTTTTGACTAAGTACCGTTTGATATGGAATTGGCGGGTTTGGTCAACTACTGTAGTAAGTAGTTCAGTGTACAGCTGTATTATATAAGGTCTAATGATCTAACGGCTATGGAAATAGTTATCATGATTTTTTCGAAAAAAAATCCACCCTACTTCTTCACCTACTACTCATCTTTTTCACGGTTTATGTGTGATTATCAAGTTTAATCAAGCATCATCAAATTAATGGTGCCAAAAAAAAAAGAAATTCCCTTTCAAAGTGGGCAGTTAATAGTTATTACTTTTTAAGCTTGATTCCATTTCAAATCTGTAACACTTTTCTTCATTGGAACGATTGTGATGCATTTCAGCTGGAGGAAAAAAAAAATGTGTAGAAAGGTTCAAATCAATATTTTACTAGCAATATAATGAGGTTCTTATAGTGATCAACATCATAAACAAATAAAAATGTAGAACTTTATAATTATTATCAGGAATGGAGCTATGTGATTGTACCTACTTAATTTTTTATTTCATTTAAAAAACTAATATTTATGTCTTTCTAAATTTTCAACTTAAATAGTATGCAAAGCTCACACTTAAAAATAGATTAAATATCGAAGCCTTAAGGCATGCATAAAATGTTTTTCTAGTCCCAGTGGACATAAATCATGGCTCTGTCCTTAAATATTTTTCATATTTTACGGGGTCAGAGCCACATGGGCTCAGAGGGGAGAATTGCTCCTCCTGAATTTTATTTTTATTGTAAATAACATATAAATTTTTTCTAAAATTAATCTTTGTCTTTTCTAGATTTAGCCTTTGTCCCTCAAAATTTATCCCTCAAAATTTATAAAATTTCAAGCATGCTCATCAAGTTTTGAATTAGATCATTCTTAAAATAGTGCATCTATTGCCACCCCTAATTTTTATCTTTCCACCCATCAGTTATTAAATTTTAAAGATAAAAAATAACTTCGTATAAAATGACACAAATGGATACAAATAATATTAAATAACTAGAATATTCTTTCTTAACGAAATTATTTTTTCTTCACACATTCCCTTAGATACAATTGATAAAACAAATCATGTAAAATAATTTTAAATAATCAAAATATTTTTAAGTTAAATTAAGTTTTTATAGTGATAGATGAAGATGTTATCAACTCAAAATTTTAATGATCTTTCTCCCAAAAAAAAACCTTAAAAGATCATTTAAAAACTCTAATTATCATTCCCTAATTCTCAAGAATTCTAAAAATGAATCAAAAATCTCCATCCTTTATTTCTCAAGAATCCTAAAAAAATGATTCAAGAACTTTAATCTTCAAGAACCCTAAAAACAATTATCAAAATATCTTGATTATTGGGATAGTCAAAGTAAAAGGTTGAAGAATAAGAAGAAGATAAATGAATGAGAGAATTTCAAAAGGGGTGGGCAAAGAAACATCGTTTGAATTATTTTTTATTGATGTCTAATTTTAAATACGAAACATTTGACAGGGGTATGTTAAAGAAAATATTCAAATTTTAGATTTTAAAGAGGGATCTACTTAGAAGAGAGGTGAAGAGAGGAGAAAAAAAAAGTGGCAATAGAGTCATCCTTCTTAAAATTGAAGTACATTTGACATTTACCCCCTCTAGATTAAATTACTGCTCCGCCCCTAGACTTATAAGTAATTAGTTATTGGCATTCGTAAAGAAAACAATATACAGTCCACATATATGATCAATAATTCGCACTATGTAGTTCATATTCATTTTTAAATGAAAGAGGTGCTAAATTCATAAGAAACTAATAAGTCATATTATTAGTAGTTTCAATCCACAATTAGTCTATATAGTTACTCTAATTTGAAATATTAGATTTTGATATAATGGCTATAATAATACTAGTATTTTTTTTAAAATTTTTTTAATATAATTAATACAGAAAGTTATTTATGACATAGAAGATGGATAACTTACTTGTGACCTGATGAGTTAGACAAATTTTTTTTCAATTCTTTTTCTAGATTTTCCGTTGCATAGTTGATTCCTCGTGCATTTTCTTTCATTTTTTACATCATTATTGCTCTTACCAATTATATGCAAGTATATTTTTATTTCTTTTTTATAATTGTTTTCATAATATGCTTTTCTTTTCCTGGGTTCAAGCATATTACCTTACAACTTTTTCTATTTCATTTATTATTTTTTATTTTGTAATAGCATACTACCACAAACCTATGGACCATTTTCAACGTCCAACAAAGAAAAACTATATATTGAATAGTAGACTACCTTTGTGCATTATCACTTCCATGAAAAGCGATTTAATTTTACCCGAGGACAATGAAATTTATTAATCCTCGTAAAATTTTTGCAATGCAAATAAGATTTGACCTTTTATATTTTATATTATTTTGAATTTTATTTCTAAATTTTATTAAGTAATTGCATAATATTCTTTTTTTTGGGGGGGGGGGGGTTCTATGATGGCATGCATATATATTATTCTTGTTTGTCCTTTTCTCTTTATTTTTCATATTAAAAAACCATTTGCCAAAAAAAAAATGTTAACTTAAAAGGCAAAAGCCAGCCCCTAATTCTATTTATTTATTTATTTTTATATTTTAAACGAAGTAACTATTAAATTTCAAGTGAATTATGTGTTTTGAATTTTACGTTTATTTTGTTTTAAACTTTGTATTCCGTTTTAATTTCACGATAACATTATCCTAGACCTCTGTCTATTTTAATGGTTATTTTAAATTTCTTTAATTATTTTGTCTTTTATTGTTTCCTTAAAAATAAAAATTATTTAATGGAGCAAAAGCATACCTATTTATGGAGCATAAAATCATTTCATATAATCATTGAAAGGGAATGATAATAGGTAAGTGTAACTTATCATTTCATATAATCATTGAAAGGGAATGATAATAGGTAAGTGTAACTTACTATAGTAGGTCTAAAAATAATCTCATTCATGGAGCAAAAATAAAAATACCTATTAAAAACTCAACTATATGCACATATATATAGGGTACCAATCCAGTAGGTAATTTTTTTTTTTTAACCTATATATAGATATCATTTTGGCTAATAAAAATTAATCATGCTCATTTTTTTTATATTAAAAAGTAAGAGAGAGAAATAACATTAATGATGCACGTCTTTTCACGTACATTATTATAGCCGTTAGATTACCATTAGATAATGATCCAATGGCTAAAAAAAAATACCTATACATAGGTAAAAAAAAAAAATTACCTAATGGATTGGCAACCATATATATATATATGAATAATGCTAGGTATCCCAAACTTTATACCAAATTTTTGATACCAACTCATGTGGCATGTGAATTGATATCATTTAATTGGGGAATATGATTAATTTATTTGTGATAAATTTTAATACACTAATTGAATACAAGTCATATGCCACATGTATTGGTATTTAAAATTTGGTAACAATCTTAGTACACCTAGTATCATCCATATATATATATGCTCCTACAACAAATGCAATTAGGCATTGTTGACTTTAAAAATGTGGAACTATGTATATAAAAATTATCCGAACTCTCTGAAAAATGGTTGAATTTTGTATATCAAAATTTAGTATAACCTACTATAAAAGTAACCTGAAAATTTAAATTCCAAGTTATATAATGATTATAATTCAAGCCAATTGGCAAAAATAACTCTATATCTAGGCATACTATATATGACTTCTTTTTACCCATTTTCTTCTAAAATACTATATTTCATCTCACGTATCATGATTTGTTTTTGTACATAGAAACAAACAACATTAATTTTGGAATATAAACGAATGTGAATAGAAGAAACGACCATTTGTTTGATGTTATGTGGTTTTTTTACCAGCACAAATAGTTGACCTACCTAATCCCCAAAAGGCAGCTAGCTAATTGAAGAGGAGATAATTACCCATTATTGTGTAGTCACCCAATCTCAATATTATATTATATTTTATTATGTAGTTTCCTATTCACAAAATTGGGAAACCTAAAGCCACATTCACCTATATAAAAGGGGCTCAGTCTCATAATTTTTCATCTCACAATTACTTCATTATACACTCTCTCTGTAATTCTTTCTTACTCTCACATTAAGACTTAGAGAAACTCTTGTAATTCTCCAGAAAATAATGAAGAACAGTGAACGTAGGCTCATCTTTTTTGGGGCTGAACCACTATAAAATTCTTGTCTCTTTACTTTGCTTTATTTTTCAATTCATTTTACACATAAGCCACATCTCATAATCTACCAAATTCATTGTTGACAAAACCTCCGTCAACAATTAGCACTAGAAAGAGAGCTATTCCAGCAAAAGAGTTTGTCATTCTCGTCCATTCAACAATGGCAAATACCAGAAATACTACCAGAATTGCTGGAGTTAGCCAAAATCAACCCCAAAGTACTACTATTGCATAGGTTGATTTTGCTCAGGATCAACCAGCCGTGACCGTACTAGAGGAAAATATTCTTCAGAGACAAAATCGCATGGAGGATGCTCTTGCAAACCTTCAATAAATCACCAATCAGATCAATGATTTTTTGAAACGACTTGCTGAAGGCCAGATGGTGACTCTACCATAATAGGAACGCTCTAGAGATCATCCTGCTCGACAGCTCGAGAGGGGGATTCACATCCAAGAGGTAAGAAATCGCGACCAACCAATAACCTTACAAGAGTGCCATGCAGATCGCACTTCTAAAGGAAAGGGCAAGGTCACAGACTTACCACAAGAGTCTGGCACTGGAAGTTCCAGCACAAACCATGATCGTGGACAGCCCTCTCAGAGAGCTACTACCAATCGTGATCATTTGAGCAACGGACAGAATCTTCATTCGAGAAGCGTCTTTGAGAGAATAAGCAGGGAACTGAGGTAGAACTCTATATATCTGAGACAACCCTTAGAACAACGACATCAAAGAGGTAGTCATGAGTGATCCACATCGCATCATAACAACAGAACTACATCACGTCGAACTGTTTCAGTGGAATCCTCCCAAAAGTCATTGCAGACCCAGCCTAGTTAGCGTAGCTTACGTCGTGACAATAGCGACTAAAGACCACCCCTACCACCAGTAAGAGATAATGCCCTTCCTCCTAATATTGATGTTCATAACCTGAGGATCGCATTAGATATACTTGCTGGATGAGATGATAAGCTCGCAGATGGATATCATCAATCGTCATTCAATGAAGAAGTTTAAGCTACTGTATTACCTGTTGGATTCAAACTTCCCACAATAAGCACTTTCGATTGGAAGACTGATCTGCAGGACCACATAGATCACTTCAACAATCTGATAGAGCTCCACCAGGTTGATGACCTCGCACGTTGCAGGTGTTTTGCTGTAACCCTCATAGGTGCAGCGAAGAAGTAGTTCAGACGACTTCAGCCCGATTTGATCTCATCCTGGCAACAGCTTCAGACTGCATTCTTAAGACAATTTCAAGCTGCGAAAAATTTCATTGTTCCATTAATCAGTCTGTCCATCATTCGACAAAGTCCAGAGGAAACTCTGCGATCATACCTCAGCCGTTTTACTTCGAAGTTGGCAAAGGTCAACAACCTGCCTGAAGGAGGAGTTCTGACTTTAATGATGGCCAGAGTGCAACCAGAAACTAAACTCTGGGAAGAGCTATTAGAGACTTAAGAGTAGGACTCTTGAGGACTTCTATCGAAGAGCTGATCAACATCTAAGGGTGGATTCTTCTTAAGAAAATCTTCATAAGACAAAGAAGGAAGGAGGAAAAGACATAACCAAGGATGCAACTACAAGTACCAACAACAACAATAATAATAATAATAAGTCGAAAAAGATGAAGAATGAGCAAGCAACTAAAAAGTAGCCCGAGCTGAAGAAGCAGAAGATCCCAAGAGCTTCCTTGCGATTTAACAACTATACCGAGCTAAGTGCACCCATAGATCTTATTTATGTAGTCACAAATCAACATGAGTAGTATCGTCGGCTAGAGCCAATAAAACGGGATAGAGCAAAACGTGATCCTAATAAATTTTGTCGATATCATGATGATATTAGACACCACACTAACAACTGCTATACCCTTAAAGATGAAATCGAGAGGTTAATCAGAGAAGGACAGCTGCGGCAGTATACCAGACAAAATGGTGGAGTAAGAAAAGAAAACCAACAGTGATCTCTGGAGATTCAACGTGAAGTGTGAACTATCTTTGGAGGTCCGCATATGGGTAGAGACTCAAAGAGGGCGCAAAATAGATATGTACGAGAAGCTCGACAGAAACTATTAACTAATGTGATACACCTCGAGCAGCGTCCGCAGAAGCTTCAGCGAATACTAGACATAGACATTACTTTCACAGAGTATGATGCGAGGAAGGCCTATTATCTGCATAATGATGCGCTCGTTATAATAATCAACTCTAGTAGTACACAATTCTGGCGAGTATTAGTCGATAATAGGAGTACTTTCGATATCCTATACTATGATGCATTCAAAAAGATGAGGTTAAGTGATAGCGATCTAAAACTCACTTTATTCCACTCTATAGATTTACGAGTGATGGCATAATGCCAATGGACATGACTGAGTTGATGGTGAATATTAGGACTTATCCGAGAGTCTCAACGGTAATGATTTAATTTTTGGTAGTAGATTATCCTTCAGCATTCAATGCTGTATTAGGAAGACCAATTCTGAGGGAACTGCGAGCTGTTACCAGATTTATCATATTACCATGAAGTTTCTAACTCAACATGGAGTAGGCGAAGTGCGAGACAATTAATATGATACACAGTTCTGTTATAATAATTCTCTAAAGCTCGTAATGCGAGAAATAACACCTCGCACAATGATGGTCCAGCAACAAAAGGAAACGTCAAGCGAAACGTCAATCGAAGATCTCGACCCACGAAAGATCGATAAAGAGGTCAAAACTAGACTAATCAAAGACTTAGAAGATTTGTTAGTCGACGGGTCTTCGACGGTGTTAAAAATTGGAGTAAAGCTTCAGGATTCTATGCGAGCTGAGCTAATGGCATTTCTAAAAGCAAATTTGGATGTCTTCACATGGCAACATTCAGATATAGTGGGAATTGATCCGAATATTATGTGCCACTGCCTTAACATCAATACAACGAAGAAACCCATACGACAGAAGAGAAGGGCAATAGATCCAAAATGCTAAGTCGCATTGAAGGAAGAGGTCGAGAAGCTGCTTGAGATCGGATTCATCAAAGAATCTTTTTATCCGAACTGGCTTGCAAATCTAGTTTTGATAAAGAAACCCAATGGAAAGTGGAGAATATACATTGATTTTATAGATCTTAATAAAGCCTGCCCAAAAGATAGTTTTCCACTTCTAAGAATAGACCAGCTTGTCGATGCAATGTCTGGACATAAATTGTAAAGCTTCATGGACGCGTATTCTGGGTACAATCAAATTCCTATGTATGAGCTAGATGAGGAGCACACCTCGTTCATTACTGATCAAGGATTGTATTGTTATAAGAAGATACCATTTGAACTCATCAACGTAGGAGCAACTTATCAACGTCTTGTCAATATGATGTTTGCAAAATAAATTGGCAAGACAATAGAGGTATATATTGATGACATATTGGTAAAGTCTAATAAAGCTGAAGATCATAATAAATACCTTGATGTGATGTTTAAGATTCTTTGGAAGTATCAGATGAAGTTAAATCCTCAGAAGTGTGCATTTGGAGTAGGATCGAGGAAATTTCTCGGGTTTATGGCTAATCAGCGAGGCACTGAGAAGATTCAAGCACTAACCGACATGTAGTCTCCGCGTCAGCCGAAAGATATGCAGAGTTTAGAGAAAAAGGTAGTCGCGTTAAGATGATTTGTATCCAGATCGAATGATAAATATCAACCATTCTTCGAAGTATTGAAGGGTTCGAAAAAAATTTGAGTAGACTAAGAAATACGAGCAGGCGTTCCAAGATCTAAATAAATACTTGGGATCTCCTCCACTCTTATCAAAGCTAAAACCCAGGGATAAGTTATTCTTATATCTCGCAGTTTCAAAATATGCGACAAGTGTTGCATTGATTCGAGAAGAAGAAAATATATAGCGGCCTCTATAATATATGAGCAAAAGATTGCTCGCTGCAGAAATTAAATATCCGGAGATGTAGAAGTTGGTCTCCTTCAGAAGTCCGAAGTGTCAGGTCGATTACTTAAGTGGGCTATTGAGTTGAGCCAATTCGATATCAATTTCTGACCATGCACTGCGATCAAAGGTCAAGCTCTCACAGATTTCATCGCAGAGTCCACTTATAATATCAATCTTCCTACATAAGTGATTGAAAAACCTACTTTGGATTCGTCGAAGTTGTGGAAGCTTTATGTGGATAGATCATAAAATGAAAACGGAGCTCGTAGGGGCTTGATGTTAATTAGTTTAAAGGGGCATAATATTCATTGCGTACTTCACTTTCGATTTTCAACATCAAATGATGAAGCAGAATACGAGGCACTGATTATTGGACTTAAGCTCGCACAAAAGATGAAGTTAGAGATAATCAAGGTGTTTAGTGATTCTCAATTAGTTATTTACTAAGTAATTGGTAATTACCAAGTAAGAGGAGGGAAGATGTTGGCCTATCTGTAAGAAGTACAACGTCTTTTCTCAATATTTACCGCATATAGTATTCAGCTATTGCTTCGCAGGAAAAATAGCTAAACAGATATCTTAGCTAAATCAGCCTCGACGAAGGATGTAGGGTTACTGAAGTTGATAATCACCATCGATGTACTCGTGTAAGTAAGAAAAATTTACTAATCAGCTCACACCTATGGTTGAGGGACACCTCTCTAGGTTGAGAATATATGCACCTCATGGTTGAGACATATCTCTATAAGATTGAATAAATGCAACTATGCGACTTCGATAAGATCTTCATTCAATTGATTATACCTCGATAAGATCTCTATTCGGTCCTTGAGCTCTTCATATTCAATAAAAAATCTCGACAAGATCTCCACTCGATCATTGAGCTCTCTATATTCGAGCTCCATAAGCTCATACTATATGAATTTTCATCGTTACTATTAGTAATTCTTCTCAAGTCTCTTCATCTCGTATCGATTATTATGCGACTACTAGCTCGTGGAGCATCTTCATATATTTCGATGAATCCATCAATAAAAGTTTATGCATTTTCTTCATGCGATCTATCTTCATTCTTATGTGTTGTCTACTTACAGTTTTATAGAAGTTATTGCAATATCATAAAACTAAGAGGGCAGTAGGATTATTCATGATTTGAATTTATCAATAAAGGCATTATTCTTTCAATTTATCATCCTAATACGTCTTATTCTATTGGTTCATCTTTTATAGTTTTATGGCCGTCTTTAAACACCATAAAACTCGGGGGGCAGTGGGATCATATTAAGTAATCTCCTACTCACTTCCTAAGGAACTATACAAACGTTCATTTAGAAGAGTTGAAATTTTGAATTGAAAATTTTCTAAATTTTTTTAGGATTTTCTCATCGCTTCATGTCTTAGTATGTCATATTATGCAATATCCTTCCTCGAACAAAAAAGTGACTAAGCAAAATGTCCATAGTTCGATGTGATATATTGCTATTCATTCTATTTTGACATGGAACTTTTGAAAAACAAATATTGAGTTTGTATCACTTACGCTAGTTGTTTTTCATAAGTGACCCAACCTATCCTACTACTTAAACCCCGTTTTAAATTATTGGATTCGAATCGCAAGAGTGTAAAGATCGATCTAACTTATTTTTAAGTTATCGACATGACATGGAATTCTGAATATTCAGAATAACCTAGCAGTTCTTTCAGGTTTATACCTTATAGAAGATTTTCAAATATGGAAGTTCAAGTTAATATGCGAGGTGGTTTAACGATTCCTATGATTCATATATTATTGAATAACGAGCTATGGAACTATTTGATAGAACAGCTCGATTCTTATTTTATGAAGTAAAGTATCTTAAAGAAAAATGCGAGCTCAACCAAAAAGTACGCGACCCTAGGGTCAGGTATTTTTTTACATGTTTCTTTACTTTCAATATTTTTTGGATTTTCTAATATTTTGCAGGAAAATTCGAAATATGACACCCTTTTATACTGCTAAAAAGCATAAAAGAAGTTCATGTCTTTAATGACGATTTTAACATAAAAGCATCATATCTAGACTGAGACTTTCAGATTAAGAAGCGTACTTCTTCAATGCGAGCATTATTTCAAATTTATAGTTGAGAAAAGATCTTCTTTAAAAGACTTTGCAGTCTCTTCAGTGCTCCACTAGTAAACAGTTATATCGATAACGACATGGTACTTAAGCGTTTCCTACTTCTCCATAAGTTTCTATGGAAAATCATGCTGGTGTTTACTGGAATAAATTTTCAGAAAATATTTTTATAAAATCATTTTAAAGAATACCATAGTTTTGTAAAAGTTAAAAACACAGCGGAATTGGTCTTTTAAAATTTTTCTATTTACAAAACTTTTCAGATCGTGATCTAACATAAATTAACTCTTGATTTAGACAAGAACAATACCCGGATTCGCTCCACAACTTTCTCGTCTTCTCGTCTATTCTCGAAAGCCGTTTGATTGATCCGGTGGGTGGTCACCTTCTTGATTCCCAATAAAGAGATCCGCAGACGAACAAGAAGACAATCTTCTCGAACCGATTTCTCTGGGATGGCTGAAACACCAAAGACAGAGAATCTCTAGTGGTGGCCGATTTTCTCTGCTCTCTCTCTCTCTGTTTTTGTGTAACACTTCTTCTCAAGGGGTGTTTCATGTGTAACACTTAATTGTCCAGTCAGAGAACTTTTCTCTTAACTATATGGAGAGATTAGTAAACCTTAATGGGCTTATTGAGCTTGTTAGACTCAACTGATCATCAAATAACTATTGGACTTTTAATTTGAGCTGGACAGGGGACCAGATGGATCCATAAAGCCCAAGCTCCAATGGACCATATACCCACTGTCATAATTAACTCTTAATTATGATTGAGTCTTGTCCATTAATATTGGGGCACACCACTATAGGCCCAATATTAAACTCTTGGACTAAATGTCATTTATTTTCTGTGAAGTTTATTAACAATTAATTAGCTTGATCCATTTAGCATATACTATAACTGTAGACATACCCCCAATGCAATGCTGTACTAGTAGGGTGAAATTACCGTATTGCCCCTCTAGTACATATTTACCTTTGAGTTGCCATTTTTCATCTAATGGATAATAGTTGACTACAGTGTTTGTATCTGCTTATATCAACACAGTCAAATTCACATAGTGAACACCGGGGCTTTGGTTTATATTATCCAAGTACTTAAAAAATATTCCTTGTAATTACTTATACCATCATGAAAAATATTCTACACAATTCATACACCTTATCTTCCAACATACCGGAGTTCGAACTATAAATCAAAATTAGTCCTTTAGTTACTCAAAAAGACAAAACACATGAAAGTAAGTTTGTTAATCACTAGGATTAAGATTTTCTACAATAGTGCTAGATTAGTGAAATTAGAAATTTAAGTTACGGCACTTAACCTTAAATTCTAATTCATTCGGTCCTGTTCGATATTGTTATAACTTTCTTATAACACACTAGTGTTTCTATCTGAAGACTCATTTCGATAATTAGAGACTTCATTAATTAAATAGACAACACTACATTCTATGGCATAGTAAAGTATTCCATCTTCAATATGCAGAATGAGAACAATGTAATTTAGACATAATAAAATAAAAAATATAATGTCTCCCACATATAAACTCATCATACAAATAATTCTTTATTACTCATTATATGTCTTGGAATCTTTAGATGTTTGCATAAGATAAACATACATATCATATGTATATCAATGGGATACAAATAAAATTAAAATTCATAACATTGAATTTATCAACAACAAATAGATAACAAATAATCTGATAATAAATTGTTTATAGTGTCAAAATAATAAACTGCTTTATAGGACATTATTCCAATAGATCAATGAGATCGCTTTTCAGTTGCATACTTCACTTTCGCTCTTGCTATTGGAGAAGTGGTGTTTTTAAGCTTACTAAGAGTTCGCTCCTCATTAAACTCACAAAAGGTTAACTCATCTATCTATGAGAAAGAGATGTCAACAAGAGTATGGTTGTGCTATTTGATCATTATTTTACACCTACCAACTCAATCATCGACATCAACAAAGAAGAATCAAGAGAACTTACAACAAGTTTAATTGAAGACTTGAGCGAGAACTATTGATCATAATGGCATGAGGTCAACTATTTTATCGAAGAAAGCCTTCAATACGTCAAGGACGCATTAAAAGTTGGGGGACTATTGTTGTGTAGTTTTTTGACTACCACAAATAGTTGACCTACCTAATCCTCTAAAAAGACAACTAGCTAATTGAAGAGGAGATAATTACCCATTATTGTGCAGTCAACCAATTTCAATATTATATTATATTTTATTATGTAGTTTCTTATTCATAAAATTGGGAACCCTAAAGCCACCCTCACTTATACAAAAGAGGCTCAGTCTCATAATTTTTCATCTCACAATTACTTCACTATACATTCTCTCTGTAATTCTTTCTTTGCTCTCACCTTGAAAATTAGAGAAACTCTTGTAATTCTCCAGAAAATAGTGAAGAATAGTGGACGTAGGCTCATCTTTTTTGGGGCTGAGTCGCTATAAAATTCTTGTCTATTTACTTTGCTTTATTTTTCAATTCGTTTTACACATAAACCATATCTTATAATCTACCAAATTCATTGTTGACAAAATCTCCGTCAACATTTGAGAATAGCAAATTTGAACAAAATAACATGTTGTTCATAACAAAAGACATAAGTCTTAATACAACAATAAATTACTAAACAAAACGACATATCGTTTATTACCTTAAACGACAACAAACTTAATAAAAACGACATGAAATTAGTTGGGCTGAAAAAGCGTCACTTTCTAATGATGAATCCTTTTCTCACTCTTTCCAAAAAGAAAAAAATCCTTTTCTCACAGTTAACATTAACCCAACGACAAATCACTTATGTACCGAAATGACATTAAATCTTTTATGCGACTAACGACGTAAAAAGATCGAAAGATAGTAGATTTTAAACTACAATGTCCTTTCAAGAAGTAAGCAATATTAGATATAATGATGATGCTAGGTGTACAATATTGTTATCAAATTTTTAATACCAATATATATGACATATAAGTTGTCATTATTCAATTGATGTATTAGAACTTATGGCACGTTTACTTCGCTATAATCATAATCAGAATATATAAAAAAGAAAATGAATGGGAATAAAATAGAAGGGTATGAGAATCATTATTTGTAGTTTGTTGTTTACTTAAAACTAATAGCAATGAGAATCGTATTCATTAGAATACTATTTATTTATTTACTTAACCCAGTAAAAATAATGGGAATGTATTATATTTACTAAATTGTCCTTTTAAATGCATGTACGATTTAAAGTAGATAGATATTTTAGGGTAAAATTGTATTTTACAATTTTAATAATTAAAAAGGAGAAAAAGAGTGTTTACGGGTAATCAGACTCCTCAGGGTGTTGGTGGGAGAAGTATTCCTATTTTTTTCTCCTAAATTTGTATGGACCCCATATATTTTCCCCTTTCCCATATTTTAGTAAACCTTTATATGAGAATCATTGCCCCATATACTATTCCCATTGCTCTTTAGTAAACATGCCATTAGTGTAAATAAATTAATCATATTCACTAATTGAATGATACCAATTCACATGCTACATATATTAGTATTAAAAATTTGGTACAAATTTTGGGACACCTGGCATTATTCTTAATCTAAATTATAAATTTAATATCTTTAAAATAAAGGGTATTGTTTTATAAGATTAATTAATCTAAATTATATTTTGATACATGACTTTCTAAATGTCTTAAACTTAGTCCTTGAATTATATTTTTGTCTTAATTTGGTCCTTGAACCTTTCAAATATCACATTTAACAACTATGAATTATGTTTTTTGTTCTTTGGTCTCAGTTATTCCGTTATAAACCATGAATTAAAACTGAGACAAAAGTCAAAATTAAGAAAAAAAGAAAATTATTGAAGACAAAAAATGTGATATAAAGAGTCAAAAGGACAATGATGAAAGAAAAACGTAGGTAATAAGTTCCGTCAAGGAGATCCACTGTCACCGTACCTATTCATAATGTGCAGTGAGGTACTATCAAAATTAATCTTGAAAGAGGAAAGAGCAGGGAGGATTATCGGGGTAAAACTTGCTCCAAACTGCCCACCCATCTCACATCTTATGTATGCTGATGATACTTTCTGATTTTGTGAATCGGATTCTCAACAAGTCCTGAGGATACAGTACTGCCTTGACAAATACTTCCAATGGTCAGGGCAACGCCTAAACTTGTATAAATCTAGTATAGTTTTCTCAAAGAACACAGGCTCAGAACTTCAATCTACTCTAGTTGATTTGGTAGGATGCAAAGTAATGGAGGGCCATGAAACTTTCCTAGGAAATCCTCTCTTCCTGACAAAGAACAGATCAAAAGACTTCAAGTTCCTGAAGGACAAGGTCTATGGTAGACTCGATGGATGGAAGTGTAAGCTCCTATCAAAGACAGGAAGGACGTCTTTGGTAAAGGCTGTAGTTCAAGGAATTCCTGCTTATAGCATGGCTACTTTTAGACTACCACTCTCACTCTGTGAGGAGCTTGATAGTCCAGCAAGGAAGTTTTGGTGGACAGACAGCCTTGATAAGAGACACTATTTGTGTCTAACAGCTTCGGATAGCATTTGCCAACCTAAAGCTAGAGGAGGATTGGGAATTCGTAGATTCAAAGATATCAATGCGGCCTTTCTGGCCAAACTTGGATGGATGATGGCCTCGGATTCGAGCAAGTTCTGGGTAAGCATCCTCAAGGCTAGATATTGTAGGGAAAGTAACTTTTGGACAGCAACGCTCCCGAAGACCGCATCGGTAGTGGCAAGAATGATATGGTCAACCCGAGATTTCATAAGGGAAGGAAGTGTATATCTTATAGGAAATGGTGATGCAGTAGATATATGGAATTCTCCATTGGTCCCGTGGTTTAATATGGAGCAAACCCGAGCTGCCTTCAATCCTCTGAGTCAAGCAAAAAATGTCAAATTGTCGCTCCTCATCGACGAGAGAGAAAAAAACTGGAAGGTCGATCAATTAGAGAGATGGTTCCAGCCCTCTGAGATTGGTCTTATCAGATCCATTCCTATCATGCCAACACCAGCCACAGACAGACTAATTTGGAAGGGAACTAAAAGTGGTTCTTTCAGCATCAAATCAGCCTACTAGGGAGGGAATATGAACAGGTTTGATGCTGAGGAAGACATTTGGAAATCCATCTGGGCCTGCAAAATTCACGAGAGGTTGAAGCTATTGCTATGGAGAATAGCACGAGATGCTCTTCCAACAGGGGGAAAGATTGGGACAGGTGTTTGGAGGAACAAGGATGCAATGCTGCCTCTGCAGTGAGGCTCCTGATTTGATTAGCCACCTCTTCTTTCAGTGCCCATTCACGATATCTATCTGGTTTGGGAGTAAATGGCAGGTGAGAACCGATTCGCTACCAAATTTGGATGGCAGGGAACTAGTGTCTTGGATTCTCAGTACCCCACAACTAGCACATTGCGATACAGAAGTCAAAAGGCAATTTACTTTATTCGGGGCAGTTGTTTGTGACAAAGTATGGAAGGCTAGAAATGGGGTTTTTTATAATGGTGATAATGCAGATCCTAGAATCGTCCTGAGCCAAGTGAACACGGTAATAGCTGAGTTTACTAGTGTTGAGAATCAATTGGTTGGTGACAGCAATCATGTTGGCTCGTTGGAAAGTACTAATCTACAGAGGCATAACTTGAGTATCAATGGAGTACGGATTTATGTTGACGCGGCCTTTAAGAATGGGAGAGGAACTGCAGCGATCGTTAGTCGAGATAGCAACAACCGGATTCTGGACTTAGTCACGGACTCTTTCGAAGCAAGCTCTCCTCTTGAAGCAGAAGGACATGCTCTAAAAATGGGGATTCAATTGTGCCAAGGCCGGAATTGGGAAGAATGCTCCATTTTTTCGGACTGCCAGGTCTGGGTAAAGGCTGTTGAGAGACGCAAGGTCCATACTTGGCAACTCGCCTGGCTTTGTTTGTCTGTTTTCAATTTACTGTCTACTGTTCATGTTAATGTTTATTGGACTCCAAGAGTGTGTAACAAGTCGGCCCATGCGCTAGCAAATTGGGCTTTTAGACTTAATCTCTCTGGACCCTTGTCCATCTGAGAGGTAGCCCCCGATGTGGCTACCATACTTTTTGCGGATGAATAAATTGTTTATCCTTGAGCAAAAAAAAAAAAAGTTCAATGATTAAATCGGAAACATTTGGAGAATAGTGAAGCAACAAAATAAAGATTTTTTTTTTTTTTTCAGGACTAAGAAAAAGAAGAAAGATAAATATATACCAAGTTTAGTACGTAAAATGGACAAACAATGTAAACGACACGTCGTATAGCCTGTATGACTGTTTTCTCAAATTCTTCTACTGAGAAACCACGAGCTTTCAGCTCGTGTAGCAAAGTCTCCTATAAAGGAGCTTTGGGTGGCGGGTCCGAACCACATCTTTACAAATCTAACTC
The DNA here is from genome assembly GCA_002914845.1 of Trema orientale. NCBI lineage: Eukaryota > Viridiplantae > Streptophyta > Magnoliopsida > Rosales > Cannabaceae > Trema > Trema orientale. The sequence goes on along the minus strand of JXTC01000075.1, from coordinate 879,375 downwards.
CTAACCGACGAATTATATTTAAAAAAAAAGAAAAGAAAAGAAAGGCACTTCCCTATCTCTCCTTGTAACAGAGGGGGGATGCGAAGAGAATGACGACGGTTCTGTATCTAAGCCCGCCATCTCTAAGCCTCCCTCACTCCTCTTCTTCCCCCGAGTCCACTCGTTACCCACTCAACGAGTCGACTCGTCCTCAAAATGTTACCGAAAGTTGGAACCTTCTGCAGCGAAGGCTCAAGTGCCATGGCAGGTTTTCTTGTCTTTTCTCAGACAATCGCCGAGAGGTACTAAGATTTGTTCCCTCTTAAAACTAGTTTTTAGCTTATTCAATTTTCAAATTGTCTAGATGTTCGAAGTTTTCTGGGTTTTGAGTTTTTTAATGCTGCAATTTATATGTATGGTTTTTAGGAAGATAACATGGAAATTTTCGAAAGATTGTGACAATGAATTAATGGGTCTTTCTCAAAAAAAAAAAAAAAAAAAGAATGAAAAGCGGAGCTCAATATTTTGTGGATTAAAGGAAAAAAAGAACCCGAGTTTCATTTTTGCTACATGAAGATGTGAGCCTGAGCAGTTTGAGAAAATTTTGGCTATTAGTTTCTGTTGGGATTGAAGTGGTGCTGGTTACTGCTGAGTGAAAAGAATCGAAAAAGTGGCTGTAGTCCAAGGAATTTGGTGTTTACCACTTTGAATCGAAAGCTAAGAAAACGGTTTAAAGGTGAATTTCGATTTAGCTTGTAAGGGCTTGTCCCAATAACTAGAATCTGGCTGGAAAGTTTTAGTTTTCCTTTAAGGTTTGGTCACAAGAATTTGATTAGTATAGATGTCTTCAATGCAAGTACCTACTCTATCCTTTTTGTATATAGGGCCTCGCGTAGTGCCCGGAAATGATATGGAATTTTTGGGGCCAAGATTAAACAGACACATGCCCACATGAACAATTTTTTGGTGCCAGACTTGTGTACCTTTCATTTGGTTAGTCTTCTTGATGTGTTAGTCTACGAAAAACAAACGCAAAGAGTAAGGGATAAAGCTGGCTGTCAACGAGCCAAGCTCTCAAAGCAAATCCATTACCTTTCAAGCTGCAATTCTTTATCAAAAACCAAGTCTACCCCCTGTTACCAAAGTCACGAAAAGGAAATAGCAACAGAGATTACAAGTTGGTCATGAAACGTAGTCGTTTCATTTAGGCGACTTTGACTCTGACAATAAACAAAATGACAATAAAAGAAACAGTCCTCAAATGACTCTAAGGCAAATAAACGACGACCAATAGGATAATAACTAAGCCCGTGCATCAGTGCCCCTCTCTTGGAAAGAAGACGACCTTGTCTCAAAGCAGCTTGTTGGAGCATCATCAGGGGAAAAGTAATCATAAATGTCTGAGACATTGAAGGTGGGCGAAATTTGCAAATTTGGTGGTAGCTCGAGCGTATATGCATTATCATTGATTTTCTTGATTATCCGGAACAGACCAAGCTTTTTGGCTTGAAGCTTGTTGTAGATTCCCATCGAAAATCGCTGTTTTCGCAAGTGAATCATAACCAAATTCGCTTCTTGATAAATTTTCTTCCTACGACGTTTGTCAGCTTCTTCTTTATACTTTGCATTTGATAACTCGAGCATTTCCTTGACATCTTTATAAGTCTGAGCCACTTGTTCAGCAAAATTCTCAGCTGGTTTGCTATGGAACTTGAGGAGATTAATAAGATCAACGGTGTGTTTGGGCATACTTGTGTAGACAACAGAGAAAGGGGATTTACCCGTCGAACGGTTTACCATGTTGTTGAAAGCAAACTTTGCTTGCGGTAGAGCTAGATCCCATTGTTTCGGTTTATCTCTAGCTAGGCACCGAATCATGTTACCCAATGTTCGATTCACCACTTCGGTTTGTCCATCAGTTTGAGGATGGTAGGCACTACTAAATTTCATCTTAGTATCCAATCTCTTCCACAATTCTTTCCAAAAATGGCTTATGAACTTAACGTCACGATCGGAAGTAATGGAGCGAGGGACACCATGGAGTCTAACAATATCTCGAAAGAACAATTGGGCCACTTTCCTTGCATCAGTAATCTTCGCACAAGGGACAAAGTGAGCCATTTTGAAAAATTTGTCAACCACGACCATTACTGAATCAACATGCCTCATGGTCTTAGGCAGCCCCAAGATGAAGTCCATGCTAATATCCTCCCAAATGCCTTCAGGAATGGGTAAAGGAGAATATAGGCCAGTGTTTTGAGCACTACCTTTAACACTTTGACAAATGGCACATCTTTGCAGAAATCTGATAACATCTCGCTGCATGTGAGGCCAATAGAAATGAGTAGTAATAAGAGTGAGTATCTTGTCCCTGCTAGTATGGGCTGCCAATCCACCACCATGCAACTCACGAATCAAATGTTCATGCAGAGATGTCTTAGGGATACAAAGTTGGTTACCTCAAAATAGAAATCCGCTCTGAATGTGGTAATCTACCATAGCTTCATGATCGGCACATTTAGACCATATCTTGCCAAAGTCTTCATCACTTTCATAGAGTTCTTTGATACTGTCAAAGCTGGTAATTTCATTATGTAAAACAGCCAGCAAATGAAGACGACGGCTAAGCGCATCAGCCACTTTGTTGAGATGCCCCGTCCGGTGTCGGAAGACGAAAGTGAACTTTTAAAGGAAGAGTATCCATCAGGCATGCATCCGACTAATGTTCTTTTGTGAGTTGATAAACTTGAGGGCTTAGTGATCACTATGCAGTACAAACTCTTTTTGTATTAGATAGTGCTCCCAATACTTCAAAGTTCATACGATCGCATAAAGCTCTTGTTCGTAAGTGCTCCACTTTTGTCTGCTTTCACTGAGTTTTTCGCTAAAATACTCGATCAGCCTTCCATCCTGAATGAGAACTGCACCAATGCCAACGATAGAAGCATCGGTTCCCACTTCAAACACCTTGTCAAAATTTGGAAGTGCTAGCACCGGGGCTGAACTCAGTTTATCTTTGATAAGTGCAAAGCTTTTCTCTTGCTCGTCTCCCCAACAAAAGCGTCCTTGCTTCAAACAGTCCGTAAGTGGTGCCACCAAGCTACTGAATTCTCTTATGAATCTTCTATAAAATGTCGCTAGTCTATGGAAACTGTGAACATCGTGAACTGATTTAGGAGTGGGCCAATTTCGTATTGCTTGGACCTTATTTTCATCGGCCGAGATGCTTGCTGCACTAATAATAAACCCCAAGAAAAGTAATTGATTGGTAAGGAAACTACACTTCTTTAGGTTCACATACAGCTTGTGTTCTTTCAATACTTCCAGGACAACCCCTAGATGTTTCAAGTGCTCATCTTCATTACAGCTATAAATTAGAATGTCGTCAAAGTATACGACACATTTTCCGATAAATGGCTTGAGAACCTCGTTCATAAGCCTCATAAAAGTACTAGGAGTGTTGCATAGGCCAAAAGGCATGACTTGCCATTTATACAACCCTTCTCTTGTCTTGAAGGTTGTTTTCCACTCGTCCCCGAGTCGAACTCGGATTTGGTGATATCTGCTATGCAAATCCAACTTAGAAAATACTCGTGCCCGTTCTAGTTTCTCCAACATATCTTCCAAGTGAGGAATTGGGAATCGGTATTTGATGGTAATTTTGTTTATAGCCCTACTATCCACACACATCCTCCACGAGCCATTTTTTTTTGGAATTAGCAAAGCGGGTATCGCACAAGGGCTCATACTAACACGGATCAAATGCTTCTTTAAGAGGTCATCAACAAACTCTTGCAATATTTTATTTTCTTTTGGGCTCATCCTGTAATGAGGTAAATTTGGTAGACTCGCGCCAGGGATAAGGTCAATATGGTGATGAATTTCCCTCAAAGGTGGCAACTCTTTGGGAAGTTCTTGAGGGATTAACTCTTCAAACTCAGTTAGCAACTTCTGCACCGCGGGTGGAATGGAAACTTCATTAGCGTCAACACTTTTGTGGACCATGTCCAGCACATATTCATGGTTCTTTAGGCTGTCAAAGAACTCAGGACCTGGGATAGTAAGGAACAGTTCATTGGTTGACTTACTGGAGCTAGATATTGGTGGGGAATCAATGAGTGGAATCAACACAATCTTCTTTCCCTTCCAATAAAAAACATAAGTATTTTCCTTCCCATTATGAACGGCACTAACATCAAATTGCCAAGGCCTACCAAGCAATAAATGACACGCGTCTATATCGATGACGTCACATAGAATCTCACCACTGTAGTGTTTGCCAATGGAGAATGGTGCGCGACACACCTCTTGAACTTTTGTCTCGACACCCTTCTTGATCCAACCAATCTTGTACGGCTTCGGATGTTTCTCAGTTTTCAAATCTAAGGCCCGGACAAGTGCTTGAGATACCACATTATCACTGCTCCCGCTATCGATTATCACATCGCACACTTTCTTGTTAATGGTGCAACGTGTTCTGAAAATGGCATGTCGTTGGCTGGAATCTAGTTGCTTGGGCAAAAATAGAAGTTTCTGTAGAATACAGATCACGGGGCTACCTTTATCTCCTGGTACAAACTCTGGTTCCCCAAACTTGCTACTTTCTTCACCTTGCTCTTCATCAACCACCTCTTCTACCTCCTCAGCAACATTAATTTGCTTTCGGTGAGGGCACTCATTTGCCCGATGACCGGGCTGATTGCTGCGATAACATACGATGGGCATAGGATGACCATATGGGTTAGGCTTTTATTGGACCGAAGGTGGCTTCCCAGTGGCCTTGGTAGTACTGGTCATGGTGTCACCAAGTTTTTTCGTCAATGGTTGGGTAGAGCTGGTCGCAATAGGGCTGCTAGACTTTCTTTTCTTAGTGCTGTACTCCATAGAAGGGCGTCTAGAGGATTGAGGCTTGTTAGAGCTTCGGGTAGATTGGTTCTCAACCTTATAAGTAAGGTTCACTGCCTGGGAAAGGCTCCAAATAGGGTGTAAATTTAACTGGTCTTTAATAGAGTCTTTGAGGCCACCAGTGTAGCGAGCAACTTGCTGCAACTCAGATTCTTGGAGATTATTCCTGGCATTCAATCGGTAAAATTCTTCAATATATTCGCCAACACTATGACCCCGCTGTTGACAATTTTGATACTGATGATAAAGAATACGTTTATAGTCACTGGGCAAGAATCGTTCCCTCATTAGCTGCTTCATTCGTGGCCAACTTCGAATAGGTCGTTTACCCGCTCCTTGTCTATTACATTGTAATTGTTCCCACCATGCCGAAGCACCTCCCTTAAGCTTGTAAGCCACTAATTTCACCTGTTGATGTTCTAGTATTTCCATATACTCAAAGAAATTTTCAACAGTTTACAGCCAGTCTAGAAAATCCTCAATATGCCTATGGCCATCAAAGCATGGGACATCAATTTTAAGCCGATAATTATTATTAGCTCTCTGAGCATGGAAGCGATGGTTTGGGCGAGCATACCTGCATTCCCCATAAACCCAATCTCCTGCATCATCTTCAGAGTCTGATTCAATGTGTTGTTGTCGCCTGGGCGGAAGGAATTCATCATCGGATGAAGGAACCTCGGGTTCACGTTGTCTACGGTGTCGACGATCGTGCAGATCTAGCAGCGGAGTACGAGCTTCGTCTCGTTCACGCTGTTGAATGGTGCGACGTTCATCGGTAGCTCCAATATGTGACTGAGCTAAAGCTTGACGGATCTCGATAGCCAGGCTGTCGATTTTCGCTTCAAACTTCTTCTCAAGTGCAAAAATCGCTGCCCAAAGGGCCTTCGCATCACGGACTTCGCCATCAACACAGTGACTCTCTGCGTCTCCTCCAGCCATCAAGATCAGGGGAGGAGAACCTATCTTTGATGCCAATTTGATGTAGAAGTCTACGAAAAACAAACACAAGTAAGGGATAAAGCTAGCTGTCAACGAGCCAAGTTCTCAAAGCAAATCCATTAGCTATCAAGCTGCAATTCTTTATCAAAAACCAAGTCTACCCCCTGTTACCAAAGTCACGAAAAGGAAATCGCAACAAGGATTACAAGTTGGTCATGAAGCGTAGTCGTTTCATTTAGGCGACTTTGACTCTAACAATAAACAAAACGACAATAAAAAAAACAGTCCACAAATGACTCTAAGGCAAATAAAAAACGACCAGTAGGATAATAACTAAGCCCCCGCAACACTTCTCTTAGTAGTGTCATGGTATGCAAAGAACAAACTCTACTTCTCTTAGTAGTGTCATGGTATGCAAAGAACAAACTCTATCCATTCTTTGTTTACGAATAACTAGGATACATTGAAAATGTCCGTAAGATACTAATGAGGTAAATATTATCTTCTTTTTTTTTGGGGTGTCTTGACTCTGGATTGTTATTGTGATTCTGCGACACTGCACTCAGCCTAAAAAATGTGTTGGTTGTTTAGGTAAATTGAAAAATTATCCTGGAAGCTTGTGGCAGTGGGGCTACTTTTGGCATATTAAAACTGCGTTCAAGATGCTAAGGGCTTTTGAATTAAGCTAAGGCTTGGAAAACCATATAGCTAGACAGCTCTACGAGACTTCTTTTGATAGTTCTCTCTTTCCTTTTTCTAGACTTCTTTTGATAGTTCTCTCTTTCCTTTTCTTTCTTATGTGGTAGTAATTACCAGTAAGAAATGTATTTCTAAGGCCATGGTAACCTAACCTATTTACTGCCTCTAGCAGTTGTTTCCTCTATGACTCTTTAATATGTTGATCTGGTTATGGAACCTGAAACTTTGTGATTACTGGTGCATATAGGTCAATATTTCATGGTCTCATGCTATAAAAAAAATGGCTAATTTGATACAAGTTTCTTTCCCTGAATGAATTTAGCTCTGTGGTTGCAGGAAGAAGCTAGGAAAGCATTAGAAGGTGCACTTGGTGGAAAGAAAAATGAATTTGAGAAATGGAACAAAGAAATAAAGCGAAGAGAGGAGGCTGGTGGTGGTGGTGGTGGTGATGCTGGTGGAGGAGGTTGGTTCGGGTGGGGTGGACGGTTTGGATGGTCCAATGATGACAATTTCTGGCAAGAAACACAACAAACAAGTCTTGCTGTGTTAGGTATCATCATCATGGTAAGCAATTCCTTATCCAATTCTTAAGTTTAAGTATATGACACTGATTCATAATAAGTGTTCAATCTGTGTCTCATATTGTTATTTTCCATTTATAGTATCTCATAGTTGCAAAAGGAGAAGTGATGCTTGCTGTCATATTCAATCCTTTGTTGTATGCTCTGAGAGGGACAAGAAATGGATTTGCTTTCATAACATCTAGAATTCTGAGGAGGACATCACCAGATAGTTTCAATGACTCCGATATCAGGTCAAACGAAGCTTATAGTCGTGTCTCTGCAAAAGAGAGAGTATCAAGCAAATGGGGAAAAGAGTGATGATTATGTGTTTGGTTTTACATTTATCCATGTTTTGTGAAGGTGTAAGCTGAAAAATGGATTGCCCTCATGCTTTTTGCATCCAAATTTTGGAACTTGTGTTTTAATTGCTAGTGAACCTAACTTTTAGTGTCTCACACTCTCACTTCATCTTCAGACTTCATATCAAGGCTCTCAAACTATATTGGCTCCAGGCAAGATGTCTAGTTGTTTTGTATTTTCTTTTATCCTTTTCGAGTAAATGACCCTTTTATTAAGGTGAGGTAAACTTTAGGTCACATTTGAAAAATTAGGTTGAATGGATCATTTGAACGTGATTTTGGAAAAAAAAGCCTAAATTTTAAAACTCTTTGCATAATAGACTTTGTATATTGTCGAGTATAGTGTTGATCGTAGTTGAGTATATAATTGAGTGTAGTTGGATATTGTCGAGAAAGACTATTTTACAAAGAAATTTAAAAATATACGTCTTTATACAAATATGTGTTTTAAAAAAGAATTCTTTTGCCAACTCAAAGAGCACTAGTCGTTCCGAACTGTTTTAATATTATGTTTACCTTGTTCACTATGATAATCTCAGTGGTAATAAGTAATAACCAACTTGCCTCCCAAAGTTTATAGGGTTAAGCGGGAAAGTTAGAAAAAAGAAATAGAAAAAGTAATAACCAACTTCTTGTGATATCAAAATTTCAACTTTCAATAAAACTGAATGTCCCCTCATCCCCAGGGTGGTCCTCAAAAGAGCCCCATAAACGTCGATGCTGAAGAGAGCGTTGCAGAGCCTCATTTTAAGTCAGACTGGTCCAACTTCAATTGTTTGTGAATTTAAGCAATGTCCTTTAAATTCTAGGTTTCTAACAGCTTAGGAAAACTGTACTTAAATTCAGTGGAGGGCCATGCTATGATGCTAACATTGGCTTATTTCGCAATCATATTAGTTGTTGTTCTTGATACGAACATAATGAGAGCTGGGACCTGGTGTTGACAGGCACAACCATTGCTGTTATGCATTCCGGTCCTTATTAATCTGTTAACAATGAGCCATGATACATAAATGAAAAGTGGAAAAAAATGAAAATTTTAATGATGATAATAATAATAATAATAAATGATAATAAATTTGAGTTGGAAACAATTTCCTTTAATTTGAATCAATCAGGGAAATAAATTGTATAACATGTACTATAAATCAAATCATCATAATTCCCAAGTTATGCAGGGCCCTAAACTACCAAATAAAATAATCAGACGTGCCAATCTTTTTTTTTTTTTTTGAGTTCCATTGCATTATTATCATTATTATTATTATTTAAGGAAGTTGCATTACATTATTGGTTGTAAGAAACAAAATTGATTCACGAACCAAATCTAATAATTACGACTACATTATGGTGGTGTTTCTTTATGGTCTTAATCATTCTTGGATCCCACTAGGTGACATAGTTTTATGGATAAGTTAGTACATATTAATGAAAGACACTTTTTCAAAGAGCCCCATTTTCTCAATTGAATTGAGATAAGAACATCACATATATGTCAATGATAATTAATTTTCCGCAAACTAATTAAATAGGATTCACTATTATCAAATAATTGAGTTATTTTTTTTAGCCCAATCGTGATAGAAGATCCTATTCCCATTTTCTATACCTTAATTGTGGATAAGATCCCAACATTTAAAGGCAAGGGAAGATAAAAAGAGAAACTTGAGAGGGCAAAGGAAAGGAGAGGAGAGGAGGAACAAGTAGACCAAATTATAAAAAAGAGAAGCAGTAAAGTTTTCTGAAATATATGAATCATAACAGCAGTAATATGATTATTATGAATATGATCCATTAGAAAGAGTCAAAGGGGGCATCTTAGGTCCACCCAATCCTAGGCTAGGCTGTCTCATCTGATGCGTTTGTTTATGTGTGTCGAATTAGGGACTGCCTAATTGAAAAGGCTCTCCTCGAATCTTGGTCTTCGTGGAAGCTAGTGCAGCAAGAGTGACCTTCACGATCTCACCACCTCTCTCTCTCTCTCTCTCTCTCTCTCTCCTCAGAATTTCGGATCACCACATGACCGTTTCTCTCACTTTCTCTCTCTTTGAACTTTCCTAAACAGCTTTGCTCTTCTTTTTTCTTGTATTATTACTTTTTTTTTCGTCTGCCTCTTTTCTTGCTACAAGGGTTACCCTTCTTGGGGTTACTTATTTGGTTTTTTTTTTTCCACTAAACCCTTTAATGGGTTTTCTTTGACCCGACTCGAGAGTCTCTCTTTGGTACCTTTTCTTGGTTTTATATACTAATACTTTAGTATCTTTAATTGGGTTTCTTCCTTTTTGTTGTTTTCGTCACAGAGATTCTTCTAAGTGGGTGTTTGGGTTCTCTTTGGCCAGTTCTGTACTTTAGCTCTTAAACTCGGTTTTTGGGTCTAATTCTCTGCACCCTTTTGGTTAATTTTTCACTGTGGAAGATACTGTTTGATGTCTTTGGCCATTGGAGTGGTTTCATCATCAAGTTCCAAAAGCATGGGTTTTGATGATAAAGACAATGAAGCAGGTGAAGAAACAAAGGGAAGAGAAGAAAAGGGTCTAGTTGAACAAGACAATGTTGTGGATAAAGAACCAGCTGGGATGAACAGAACAATGAGTGAGAGTTCCATATATGCAACTGAGGATGATGAAGATGATGAAGCTGGAAAGAAAATCGAGTTGGGTCCTCAGTTTACACTCAAAGAACAATTGGAGAAGGATAAGGTTTGTCTACATATATATATATATATATATATATATGTTCTTAGTTCTTCTTTCAAGATTTTTCATTATATATTATCTGTTCTACATACTGTTTGTTCACGGTGATAATTTGAGGTTTCAGGATGATGAGAGTTTAAGGAGGTGGAAGGAACAGCTTCTTGGGAGTGTGGATATGGATTCCGTTGGAGGTAAGCATTTTAGGCCATCAATTTTCGTTTTTGTCTTTTTCTTTCGGGCTTGTTTTGTTTAGTCAGTGAGAAAATGAGGCACATAAAAGATTATTTTGAGAATTACGAGCTACGACTTCATTTTTGTTTTCTTCCTCCAAGTAGTCTTGTCTTCACATGGATTATTCGTTTTAGAGACGACTCTGAGAAAACTTGACACTAGATTTTCTTAGAACTCTTGGGAGGTAGAGTTTGAAATTTGCTCTACTTTTCAAGTTAAAAAAAGAAAATAGAACGTATTTTATTGGATCACATATTCATGTTGTCCCTTTTAAGAAAGTAAAGTAAAGCAAGAATAGTTTCTATGAGGGTTAATACTAAGGCCAGAGGCACAGAAGTACAGGGAATTCTTGAATTTGGATATTTGAAATGGCCATACATTTTTGTTTACATTTCCCCTGTTTATTGGTGTTATCTTCTTACAATCTAATGCAGAAATGTAGGCTGTTTCTTTATACAGAAAATGCCTTGGTTTGTTCTTTCAGCTAGTGGAAGTAAGCAAGTTTTATCTGTTTCTAATGAAACAGTATTGTGTTACGTATGCAGAAACTCTGGAACCAGATGTTAAGATCTTGAGCCTCGCAATTAAATCCCCCGGTAGACAGGACATTGTTCTCACAATTCCTGAGCATGGGAATCCCAAAGGCTCGTGGTTTACTTTGAAGGAAGGTAGTCGTTACAGCTTGATGTTCACTTTTCAGGTCAGCAATAACATTGTTTCAGGTCTCAAATACACAAATACAGTCTGGAAAACTGGGGTCAGAGGTAATCTCTTTCCTTCTACCCCTTTCTCGATCTTTTGCGTATTATTCGATAGATAGGCCTTATAATCCTCAAATCCCATATTTCCTTTCGTCAATCACTATCACGGTTGCAGTTGATAACACAAAGGAGATGCTAGGAACATTTAGTCCTCAGTCCGAGCCTTACACACATGAGATGCCTGAAGACACAACCCCATCAGGCCTATTTGCCAGAGGATCATACTCAGCAAGAACCAAGGTGGGTCAACTCAACTACTGTTCAATGTTTCCAAGCCTTTATGATATTACATAGTTAAACCAGTTTCTCAGAGAAATAAATGTTTGTTGTGGCAAAGGTTCAATACTTGTAGAACTATCAGCATGAATTTATGCATGTTGCTGAAGAAACTTGAAAAAAAAATGAAGACTTTTTTAAGATTGCAAATGCCTATTTAAGTGCTTCAGTGCCCCACTGGCTAATGTGCACATATAGTTGGTGAATTCTCGGTGTTGAAAAAGAAAATTCATCATATGATTAATATTGTGGTCTATTTGATATTAATGTTGTTAGTTGTCACTTGTTACAGAATGCTGTTGAGTTAATGCTTCTACCACTTGAATGATTTATGTACATCTGCATACTTGAATCAGTATGTTGCCAGACCCATGTGCATTATAGACATTTACTTGAAATTCAAATTTGAGGGCAACCCATATCTGGACCTAAAAGCGTCTTAAGTTTAGACTTTTTCTGGTCTAGCACAGTTTCAAGTTTTGAATTTTACTCCATTTAATTTAACTTTTATTTCTTCTTTCTTCTTCTTCTTTTCCTGTGTTTACAGTTTGTTGACGACGACAACAAATGCTACTTGGAGATCAATTACACCTTCGAAATTCGGAAAGATTGGCAGTCACCTTAAACTTGTGTGTCACTGCTCTCTGGTCCATTGTTTTTAAAGCTGAAATCTAATTCAGTGTATTGTGTCTCATTTTCCACTCTTATTTATTTTACGTTGTGTCTGAGACTGGTCAGCAGAGGAGAATGATGAATGAATGATTAAGAGGATAAGACAATTAGAAAGATAAGTGATGTGCTATTTTTGTTAATAAAATTGGGAATTTTTTTTTTTCCTTGTTTGACCACTCTCTCTTCTTTCTTCTGTCATTATTTTGAATCTGACTAGTTGTGTTTTAATCTTATGTCAAGCTTTATATAATGGAGTATGGAGCACAGCACTTTAAAGTTAAAAAGGAGTCTGGTAAAGGGTTGTTCCATCGTTCTGTAATTCTTTTTCCAACGGTTATTAAAGCATGTGTTGGTACCTTCGAAATTCCAAGTCTTGGTTTTGGTTGGGTGCCAAAATTTCAATTTCCAAGTCTTAGTTTTGGTTGGGTGCCAAAATTTCATATTCACGCCGACGAAAATTGGGGTTGATATTATATGGTTGTTAATACCCAATACATAAGAGAAAGTGATGACTTTTCTTTTGTTTTATTATTTATCTAAGAAAAAGAAGTCGTCTCCACGCACCAAAGGCTTGAGAATAATTTTTTTTGAATCCAACCCTTTAGAGTTTTCTCTGACAGTTGAGAATTCGTTTTGCAGTTCTTGTGAATGAACTAATAATCAGCTCACTCAACTATCATTCATCACTGATGCACTCATTGGGCTTAATGAACAAAATGTTTCGTTTTCCTATCACATCCTCCATTTCGAACCCCCGGCTTGCTATATGGTGCCTCCTAGGCTCCTAGCCCAAATCTATATGTAGGGGCCTTAATGAGATTGACCAGATCCCATCTAAGAGGAAATTACGCCATGTATTGTAAATGTAAATCTTAAAAAAAAATGTAAAGAAGTTGAATATTTTTTCCTTTTTTTTTGTTGAAATATTTTGACTCTTTTTTTTTTTTTGATATTTTAAACCACCAATAAATAGCTCTTCTCCTCTCTTAATAGTCTCAAATTCTCTCCCATTTTCTCTCTGGAAATTAAGAGGAGTATGAGTATTTTGCCCTTTTTTTACTTTTCTATGAGTGATTCTCAAAATTTCTTTTCTAAGAGTCCTAAAGGAGCCAAAATACCAAAATATTCTCTCAGCCAAAACCACTTATGACCCAACGCCACACTCTCCTCTTTCAATCTAAACTTAAACCGCTCCTTCTCCTTCAATGGCTATCCAAGCTGCCGCGTAGCCCGATCACTCAACTCTCCCAAGCTGACCAAGCCCAACCCACTTCCACACCCTCCGATGCTTCCTCTTTTCTACCACCCTCGCAAACTCGTTGAGTCAACTCAGTCCCAAAGGCCACTAACCAAGCCGACCTCCGCCGCCCTCGAGGCCTCGACTTCGGCCACTAGCTCAAGCGGCCACGCCTACATCTCTGCCTCCAACTACAAGATCTCTACCGATACATCTATCTTGAATCATACACATCTCCGCTACGTACATCTCAGCTCTAACTCGAGTGGCCACCAAGAACTTCCTCGCAAGTTTCAGAGGAAAAAAATTTGGCTACCTTTTTTTTGTTAGTTTTTAACTCTTTATTATGCTTTGCCTACCTTCTGCTTGATAAATTGCCCGAATGAAGTTTTTTTTCACTTTGTAATTCTGTAATGATTTTCATGTGTTTAATGAATTTTGCTTGATTGAAGTTATTACTTGTTGATGGCCTCTGTTTGTATTAAGAATTGAATATTTTAGTCTGTAATAATCAATGAGTGGAATGCTTGTGTGTCTTTTGAATGATTTTGGACTGAATTTGTGACTACAAATAGATTTTGGGACTAATTTTTGTGTGTATTTATGACAATGATAGTTTTCTGTGTGATGGATTCTCACAAATTGTGCTGAAGAATGGTGGAGATCAAGAGGAAGATGTAATATTGTGTATTTTGGACTGAATTTGTGACTACAAATGAATTTTCGGATTGATTTTTATGTGTGTTGGATTGATTTGTGACAATAACAGTTTCCTGTATGTTGGATCATCACAAATTGTGATAATTTTTGTAAGACATATACAAATTTTGTGACTAGCAGTCACAAATCAAGTTTCGTTGCACAAAATTATGATTGCTATGAATTATGTATGTTGGTATCACATATATATAAACTACTTAATTTGTTATCCAATGTGAATGCTTATTTTGGTTTTGTAAGACAGATACAAAATGTGTGACTAGTAGTCAAAAATCAAGATTACATGGCACAAAAATTATGACTGTCATGAATTATGTGACTGTTAGTATCAGATATATTGACTACTAATAAAGAAAATGTTATGGTTTTTCTTATAAAATTAGATTTATATTAGACAAATGTTGCTAAGCTATTGTTAGCCAATAAGGAATAATACTTATATTCTTTTTGTAATGTTGGTGCAAATTTTATTACTAGGAGTCATAAATCACGATAACATGTCAAGATTGTACAAATTACAATAACAAAATCTTACAATATTTGTGACGACGTAAAACATACTGTGACTTTGAGTCTCAAAATTGTGACCACGAGTCACAAATCGTGACTACTTCGAAGTTAGTAATAATGGAAAATAAAATTTCTTATTCTAAAAAAAAATTCCTTAAAAAAAATTCAGATGACAAGCTGTCAAAAAATTGTGACAGGTGGTCATACAATTTGGTATCACATAAGGGCATTTTCGAAATAAGTATTTTTTCTCTCTCCAAAAGTTGCTAGAAATGTAATCTTTTGCTTCTAGAAAAAAAATTCTGAAAAACACTCCTAGAAAAATAAAGTGAAGGCAAAACACTCCAAATTACTTTAATTTCCCTTTTCTCTCTAAGTTACAAGCGTAAAACAATGCAACTTGGCCCAGGTATTTAGGCTAAATGGTAGTTTTGGAAAATAGTATATACATCCATAGCTCTTTTTGACAGGTTTTTCTAAATAAAATTGCCATCCATAAATTTTTTTAAAAAAAAAAAAATCCCGTCACAACCATCATGAAAATTCGGGTAGCCATGAATAAAAAAGAGCCTAGTTCAAGTTAAATTGGGATAGCTATGAAAATTTGGAGCTCTCAAATCTGCATGTTGCTCATGGCATATCCCATTGGACTATTCAGGATTTTTCAATTTTTGGCATTTTAAACTTTTATTTCTGTACGAACCCCCACATTTACATGACCTCTCTCAACTGTTTCTTATGCAATATTTGGTGATTTTGTTTGAAAAGTGTGCAAGTATTTGTGCCAAGTTTTTGTTGTAATGGAGCTTAATGTTAGTACTTCCTAGTTCCTATGATAGGAATAATAGTGTGTGTGCTACGTGCCCGCACCTATTTGACGCTAAGATTTAGGGTTTGAATCTCTTACCTTTATATGTGCTCCAATTATCGGTTACAGCAGAGCCTGAGCTCTCCATCACGCATGTAACTCACAACTCACGGGATTTTGATGGCTCATCCACGAGATTCACGAAATGGTGAAACAATTGCTATATATATTCAAGATAACTGGTTGTCAAGTTCCTTATTTTAGTGGCACCAAGGTGTGTCATTAATCATGGTTCAAAATCAGAACTCAGTAATTTGAGACTGTTTAAGGACTTTTTATCATCTTTTTTTCATAAAAGGAATAGCTAGCAATAATGTTTCGCGAAGTACTCACGTTAGAATTCAAAGCTTTCAAGTTGAAGAATTTCAACGAGTATATTTTCTAGTAGTATAAATTCAAAATAGTATACTTGGAGTAGATTAATTGATTAAAGTGCTTATTTGCTAGTTCACGAAGAAACAAAATTGAACGGTGAATGTCGTGAAAGTAAAAGCGTGACTTGTGATGCTACCAAACGAGAAAAACACACACTATATGAGACACGCACATATATATATATATATCTCAATTCAATACGCAATTATTTTACCTATCTATAGGTATTATTTTGCTCAATTAAAATTGATCATACACGTCTTTTTAAGTAAAAAGTAGAAAGAAAAAAATATTAAATAATATGTATTTTATTTTTATTATTATTTTTTAGTTACTCAAATTATAATAGTCGTTAAATCATAATCCAACGACTAAAAATATATATCAATAAGTAAAAAAAAAAAAAAAAAAACCTACTGGATTTGGTGCCTTATGTATACACATAAAAACTATTGTAGCTTGATTTTTCAACCGTTCGTTCCATGTTTATCTTACCTAGACTATATATTTGTTCGAGTTATTCCACTAGGATATGCTTTGAATAACAACGTCAAGGGCTATTTTTTTCTTTGAAAAAAGCAAACCAAGGGAACCGTGAACATTCAGTAAGGGGTCAAAGAATTAGACCATAGAGTTTGGACCCTTGGTACTGCTTTATTACAGAAAGTCAAACTTGGGAGGCTCTCTCCGTTGAGGAAAATTTGCAGCCCCAATTACATTACTCTTACTTGACAAATTGACCGCAAATAAAAAGTAAGAATAAAATTAGTGTCTAATTTTGTATTGCTTTCATACAAACTGATGTGATGAATGTAGTATTATTATTCTAAATAATGTATGTTTATTTTAAATATATGATGTTAAACTAAAATTATACATTATTTAAAACCACATAGGCTACCTAAACTTTTAGGAAAAATATTGGTACAAAAATTATCTCAAATATAAAAGCTTATTAATTATCTATTTTTATAATGATAAATACTAAATACACTCTCTCGTTCTCATTATTCTTTTTTATACTCCATTCTTAAGTTTAATATGTGAATTATACTATTTAATTATTTTATTTTTATGATGATAAATACTAAATACATTCTCATTCTCATTATTCTTTTTTATACTCTCTATTCTTAAGTTTAATATGTGAATTATACTATTTAATTATTTTAATAATATAATAAATTATAATAAAATTCACGTATTAAATAGTAAGATTATAAGAGTGCAAAGTAAAGTGTGAAGTGGGAAAGAGAGTGTAACTAATATTCTTTTTATGATTAACTCCATCGTGAAACTTTGAGAGAGGTGGTCTTTGAACTCACAATTATATATATCTATTACCATATGTAGAACCACTTGTCCTTGGAAATCGAGCTATCATTGACCTGCATCTTTGTTTTGTAGTGATTTTTCCTTTTAAACAATGCGAAATAGTTCAGTTCGTTTTCCTTTATTTATTTTTTCTTTCTTTCCTTAATCGAAAAAACAAAATGGGACAATGAGAAAGCATCTAAAAAATAAAAAAAGGACAATGAGAAAGCATCAAGAACTTGGCTCTCTTACTAACGACTACAAGAAATAAATTAAAAAAAATAGAGAAATTTAGATGGATGACCAAAATTTTAAATTTGATTAAGTAGATGTCCACTTTTAAAATTTTATAGCTAAATGTTCAGGTATATATATTTTTACACTTGGTAGATACACATATCTATCAATTTTAGTTACTATATTGAAATACACTGGGTATATAATTTTTTATACTTAGTATATAAAACTTTACACTTAGTATATAAACATATATACCGAACATTTTGCTATAACATTTGACAAAGGGACATTTACTGAAATTAGGCTCAAAATTTAGTCATATTTCTATAAGCTCCTGAAAACTAACTTCTACTGAATGTTTTCTTTTTTTCTTTTTAGC
Source organism: Trema orientale (assembly GCA_002914845.1). Lineage (NCBI taxonomy): Eukaryota > Viridiplantae > Streptophyta > Magnoliopsida > Rosales > Cannabaceae > Trema > Trema orientale. The sequence continues at coordinate 861,649 of JXTC01000075.1, read as the reverse complement.
ACTCTCATACATTAACTACCATAATCCATAAAGCTGCATAATCCCAATTGTAAATCTATACAAAATTATTATGACATTTGGCATTTTCTATCCTATTTCAGGCGTTAATTCTCAAAAACGTCTTACTATAATATATTTTCTCTTAATTTAGTTCTTAAACTACATAAATATTATGTCGTCGTTTTTTCCCCTTAAAAAAACAATTTTGATATTTGACTGCAATAAATACAAAATAAATTGTTAAATGCATCCTTTTTACACTCTTTTTTTTTTTCCTTTTCACATATGATTTTATGATTTTATTATGTATGATTTGTTATATAATAAAATTGTGAAACGAGATAAAATGGATATCGAGAAATAAGACTAGGAAATATAAAAATGAGTGCAAAATAAATTATATTTAATATTCCTCTAAAATACAACTAACCCTAAATAAAAAGAACAAAGACCAGAAAGTAAAAATAATAAAAGACTCACCAACCCCAGCTAAAAGACTAAAAGGTACCCTTTTCTCTATGGATTGTGTATCCTCCTGTGTGATCTGTGAATGTTTTTCTTTTTTCAGTGGTGACGTGTTCTTTTGGAATGTTTCAAGCCAGCCACTTTTCCCGGTCGGAATATATATAATAGAGAAATCACATCTGGATTATGGGCTTCAAAACCACACATACTACTCGTTCTCGTTCCCACATGCCCTTTTACTAACAAATTTCGTGATCCCTCACTCACTCGTTCACTTGTTCTTAATTACAGTATAACACTATACAAAACAAAACAAAACCAAAACCACTCTTTTTCTTCTCTTCAAAACACCATTAAAAATAATAATAAAATTATGGAGGGCGAGATCATCACGTTCGGCAAGGTATGGCTCTCTGCATACGCGTCTCTCTCCTACTGCTACGTAATGGCCAAGTTCGTCCCCAGAGGCCTTCCAAGACTCGCTGCCTTAATCCCAGTCGTCTTCCTCTTCCTCTACCTCCCTCTCAACCTCTCCTCCGTACACCTCGGCGGCACCACCGCCTTCTTCCTGGCCTGGCTCGCCAACTTCAAGCTCCTCCTCCTCGCCTTCGCCAAGGGCCCCCTCTCCGCCGATCCCTCCATCTCTCTCCCTCGCTTCCTCGCCCTCGCCTGCTTGCCCATCCAAAATTCCCAAAATGCCCCTCCTCCTCTCCCCGGTAGCAAAAGCCCCCGTAAATCGCACCTCAACTACGCCCTAAAGGGCCTCCTACTGGGCCTCCTGGTCCGGGCCCACGACTACAGCGAGTCCATGCACCCGAGGCTAATACTCTTCCTCTACAGCTTCCACATATACCTCTGCCTCGAGATCATCCTCGCCGTGGCCGCCGCCCTGGCCCGAGCCGTTCTGGGGCTCGAGCTCGAGCCGCAGTTCGACGAGCCGTACCTCGCCACGTCGCTCCAGGACTTCTGGGGCCGGAGGTGGAACATCATGGTCACCCGGATCCTCCGCCCCACCGTCTACGAGCCGGTCCTCCGCGCCGCGGCGCGTGTCGTGGGGAGGAGGTGGGCCCCGCTCCCCGCGGTGATGGGGACCTTCGCGGTCTCGGCCGCGATGCACGAACTCATATTCTACTACCTGGGACGGCTCAGGCCCTCGTGGGAGATCACGTGGTTCTTCGTCCTCCACGGGGCGTGCTTGACGGTCGAGATCGCCCTGAAGAGGGCTCTGACCGGGAGGTTCCGGTTGCCGAGGGCGGTATCCGGGCCGCTGACCGTCGGATTCGTTATGATTACCGGGTTTTGGCTGTTCTTCCCCCCGCTGCTCCGGTTCAAGGCCGACGTTCGGGCGTTTGAGGAGTACGCGGCGGTTGGCGCGTTTGTGATGAACGTCGGTAGTACTGCTCTTAATCTGAAAACGATCATCAATGCGACGGACCCGGTTTTGAGATCTTTACATTTTTACAAATACAATTTTACGAATAACTCCGTTCGACGATTTTGATGGGTCGGTGATTTGGACGGCTCAGATTCATTGCATTTTTTGAATCAGTCACTTGCTGAAATATATATATATATATATATATCATTTTTTTTTTGGGGGGCTTACAGGGAGTCTTTTAACTGTTTTGATTGAGATTGTTGTATAGTAATTCTCCAGATTGAACCAACTTTTCCACTATTATTGGGACCTAGCTAGCCGTTGAAATATTCTTCTAGATTTGTTATATGATGATAAAATAAATATATTTTTACAGTGATAAAACAGTGTTACCATGTAATATTGTTGACGACGTGGTTTGTTGTACTTATCTTTATATGTAAGGTAAGCTGTAATATTTACTGAAATTAAAAGTTAAGCTGTAATAAATTTGTTCATGCATAGAGTATATTTATTTTAGTCGATATAGTACTAGCTTCGTCAAGTTTGATTCTGAAGTTGTATATGATAATTAGGTTAAGGCTTTGTCACGGGGTTGGTTTGGGCTAGTAGTCAATACTCAATATTGTCAATTACATGTAGAGATTTTTGGAGAGAAGAACTTGATCAATACTCCCAGCCAAAATAATAATAATAATAATAATAATAATAATAATAATAATAAAATAAAATAAATAATAAAAAATAAAAAAATAAACGTGAACTTGATCAATAAGTTTAAATTCTCCGGATGAAAATTGTATTGGAAGAAAATAAATGGCAGTCCACTCTAGTGCTTACACGTTTCTGCATCGAGAGACAAGAATTTACAAGGCCAAGGTTGATCAATATATATATAGGACAAACAATTGGAATCATGATTTTTTTTTTCGGGTAATACAAGTCATTTTCTGTCTGGCGAATGAACTACACATGGAAAATATACTTTTATTCGTCTTTGTCATGCAACTAAATACGCAAATTTTTTGTATCGGCCGTCGAATATTTGATGCAAACTGTAGCTTTGATATTTTATTTATATACATATAGGGCACTAATCCAGTATTTTTATTTTTATCGGTATTATTTTTTAAAATTAGTTATGTATGTCTTTTTATGATAAAAAAGAAAAAAATATTAAATAATAGATATTTATTTTTATTATCAATAATTTAACAGCTAAAAAATAATACTTATAAATAAGATTAAAAAAAATACTCACCGGATTGACAACCATATATATATGTATATATATATTTTCTTGGATGAGATCCCTTATTGAAAATTAACTGGTCCTTGTTCGAGATATGCGAACAAAAGAGCAATATGAATAATCTGATTTTGTATCTAGCAATTGGGTTTCTCATGTGGCCAGATATTAGAACAACAAAAGAATAAAAATATTCCAAATAGTAAATTCCATTTTGTAGCCTTCTATTTTCGCTCGTCAGATCGAGGCCCAAATTCACAAAGTTTCCATCAGAAAGATTAGTAGGCAAGTAATAATTTGTCTTTCAAGCCAAAAAAAGTATTAATCTTGTCTTAATTAGAACCATTACATGAGAGTTTTCTATAAAAAAAAAAAAAAATCATGACATGAGAGTTGTTGCATCAGCATCAACATGCATGGACTACATGTGAGAGACAATTTTTCTTTACCGGCGCCCACATAAATGGCATTTTGACGGTCATGTGAACTCAAATTACTGTTCATCAACAGTCGAATCTGTTTACTCACACCAATAATTCCCACTACATTTTCTTGTGGTGCCCTTTCCCGACGCACTTGGTTTGCGGTCAAGGAAATCAAGCTAGAGCAAATATAATATATGCACCTATAGGTTCCATTCTAATTGATATATATATTTTTTTAACATATATTTTTTTTAAACATATTTATAAGTATTTCTATTTTAGCTGTTGGATCATTGTATAACTGTTATTATAATTTGAGTAATTTAAAAAAAAATAAAAAAATACTCATTATTTATTACTTTTCTCTTTCTACTTTTTACTATAAAAAAACATGCACAATGATTTTTAATTGATAAAATAATAAATATAAATAAGTAAAAAATAATAACTGTTGGATTGGTGCCCATATATATATAGGGCCATATAATACAACAGGGTTTTTTTTTTCTTAGTTATTTTTTTTAGTCGTTGAATCAATTATCTAACGGCTATCATAATTTGAATAGTTAGAAAAAAAAAAATACACATTATTTAATACTTTTCTGTCTTTACTTTTTACCATGAAAAGACATGCGTGATGAACTTTAATAGGACAAAATAATACTAGCAAAAAAAAAAAAAAACCTATTGAATTGTATATATATATATATATGTATATCTGATAAGAAGGGCATGGGACCTAAGCTTCGCCGTTGTCATTATGGGCGCACTAAAATGTCCCTACCAGACTCACTGTTACTGGTATAGAGTTAGACTGTTAGTATTATGTCTCCAATAGAAAAGTACAAATTTTTGGAGATGTCAATGTAGGCCGGCCCACATTCTGAAAAAAAAGTACGATACTAGCCCGACCTTGCCTATATTAATGTAGACCTGGGTCGGTTCGTTATATATAATATGGGTTAGGTTGAGCCTCAACATAGGCCTATCGGCCCGACCCACATTTCTACAGGCCTACATTTAGTTAATTTATATATAATTTTAAATATATTTCTTAATTAAACTATAAAAAAATCTTAATTGAATATTTTCATTTATATGCACTTAATGTTATTTATTTACTTATTTTTGTTTGTTTTCAATTTATTTAAATTTTAAAAGAATATGGATAGTTTTAGGCCCATATTTTAGCCTACATAAGCACATATTTGATATTTGGGTTTTGGACACTTATACCTATTTTTCAAAACATAATACCAAATTTACGACCTTTCAAAAATAATAAAAATCCGTACGGCCTTTTTATGGTATTTTTCTAAATACTTTGAAAGTTAGAAAACGCGGTGGTATTTTAGTAAATAAGTCATCTTTTTTTTTTTTACAGGAAACCACAAAGGTTTCCTGGAAACCAATTTGGTTTCCTATTAACGGAATGTTCTGTAAGTAAGTAAATTATAGGAAACTGCAAAAGTTTCCTGAAAACCAGTTTGGTTTCCTTTAGCCGAAAGTCCTGTACGTAAATAAATCACAGGAAAGCACAAAAGTTTCCTAGAAACCATTTTGGTTTCCTTTAGCCAAATACCTGTACATAAGTAAATCACATGAAACTATGAACATTTCCAGAAAATTATTGTGGTTTTCTTTTTACAGAATGTCTTGTAGCTAAATAAATCACAGGAAACCATCGTAGTTTCCGAATATTCTGTACGTAAGTAAATCACATGAAACTACGAATATTTTCGGGAAACCATTGTGGTTTCTTTTTTGCAAAATGTCCTGTAGCTAAATAAATCACAGGAAACCATCGTGGTTTCCTTTTAGCAGATTGCCCTGTAGCTAAGTAAATCACAGGAAACTACAAAAATTTCCTAGAAACCATTGCGGTTTCTTTTTCAAATCACAGGAAATAATGAAAGTTTCCTGAAAGCTATTGTGATTTCCTTTTTGAAGAATGTCTTGTAGTAAGAATTGGGTGAGGCATTGAACAAGGATGCTGAAGAGTATGATCAAATTCTCAAATTAAGTAAGTATATTTTTGAAGTAAAAGCAATAGAAATATATATTAGTTTTTGGATTCTAGCAACTAGTTTCCAATAACCAAATTGGTTTCTAGTAATCAATAATTGGTTTCTAGGAAATCTTTGTGGTTTCCCGTGATGTACTTAAAGAGTATTTCGCTAAAAGAAAAGTAAACTGGTTATTTGTGATTTACTTACGTACAAAGCATTTCGCAAAAAGGAAACCAAACTGATTTCCAAGAAACTTTTGTGGTTTCTTGTGATTTACTTACTTACATGTCATTTTGCTAAAAGGAAACCAAACTGGTTTCTTGTGATATATTTACATAAAAGGCATTTCACTAAAAGGCAACTAAATTAGTTTCCTGTGATTTACTTACCTATAAGGCATTTCGCTAAAAAGAAACCAAACTGGTTACTAAGAAACTTTTGTGGTTTCTAAGAAATCTTTGTGGTTTCCTATGATTTACTTACATTATTACTAGTAAGTTTCTAATTTTGAGTAACCGATTTCATTATTACTAATAATTAGAAACCATAGAAACCAAATAGCAATCGTAAGCCAATAACTAAAGAAACGTGGTTACTATAAGTTTTTCAGCTTGGAATATATAATAATAATAATAATAATAATAATAATAATAGATTGCCAAGTATTTTTTTTTTGCTAAAATAGTTAGTTATCTATAGTAACCTAGAAAAGAATGCTAGTAAACTAATAGATTTTCATTTTCTCAAACAATAATTTAAAAAAGACATATGTTTTTCTCGTTCCTTAAAGATTAAAGAAAAAAAAAATGTTTCTTGTATCTCTAAGGAAAAAAGGGGAAAAAATTTTTTTTTGAAAAAATAAAAGCAAAAAGGGAAAAAGTTTTTTTTTTGGAAAAAAAATAGGAAAAGAAAAAGATAGTATAAAGGAAAAAGTATTAGGAAAAAGAAAAAAAAATAAATAAAAATTAAAAAAAAAGAATAAAAAGGAGAAAAATAAATGAAGTAAAAAAAGGAAAAAAAAATGGGAGACTTGTGATTTGAACCATGAATTATATCCGTACGGATACTAGGAGAACACGCTAGCCATCAGACCATATCTTTCAGCCTTTTGCACAATATTTATTGCATAAACTATTTAACAAAGCAGAATTTATTTACGAATCTACCACCGCGTTTTGGAGGTCGTATTTTTTAGAATTTTGTTTAGAGAGGTCGTATAAAAGTTGAATAATTTTTTACAACCGTAATTTTGGAATTATTTTTTAAAAAATCGTATTAGGTGTCATTTTTCCTTGATATCTTAAAGTATAGAATAATAACTAAATTATGCCCATATTTCGTCACATATGCACAACCCACTTTGGCCTGCAAAAATATGGATTGAGCCTTTAGGCTACGTTCGGCTGCTTAGTAAGAATATGGATTAGGTTGGGCTGCCTCATATTTTAGGCGGATCGGGCCTAGGCCCGATACAAAACTCGTGTGGGCTTATCAAATGTGGGTCAGGTTGGCTGGACCGGGTCCACTTTTCATCTCTAAAAAATTTCAAAGAGCTTAGTCCAGCTGCTATCTGCTCCAACAATTTAACCTAGAATCATAATGCCATAAAATAAAGTGGAAATTTGATTTTATATGAATTTTTTCAAAAACAAATTGAAAAATCTAGGATTTTAAAATTGTTTGAAAAATTTTGAATTTGTTTGGAGAAATACCACTTCTAAAAATATTTTAAAAAATACAATTTTTTACTAATTAATGAGATAGTTGAGGTAACCGGTTAAGTTACTTGAGTGAACCAAACTAGTTATCTCAAGTAACTTGACTGGTTAACGCAAGTTTAAAAAGTGACACTTTTCTAAATATTACTTGAAATGGGTTATTTTCTTAAAAAGTTTAAAAAGTGGTATTTTTTTAAATTATTCTGAGATGTTTCAAAAAATTCAACCTATTTGGAATTTTTCAATTTTTCGAACTTTCGGCCTAGATTTTTGTAAGAAGCTTTACTATAAATACACATACATGTCCTTTAGATTCCGGCCCATTTTATCAAAATTGAGTCCGGTAATAGAAAATAGTGATGGATCCAATTTCATCAGTGCTGATCTTTCAAAAGTTAGTTATCGATTAGTAAAGGCTTTTAACAATTGTTGTAATCTAGTTGGATGGTTACTTAGAAAGTTAAAGGTCAATCATTTTCCTTATACTATCCTTTTTCAGTTAACTTTCAGTGAGGTATTAGAGATCAGTTCAGGAAAATAGCTACAAGTTATTTCTCTTATTCTTGTATTCATTAAAATTTGACAATTTTTACTTTTACTAGCTGGCCCTTTTATTGCAAAAAATGATGAACCAACTAGAACAAAGTCAAAATGTGTAATTCCTGCATTGGTTCACAATTACAGGGGTCGGCAATTTACACTCCACAAGACCAGTGGGGCCCACCTAAACATATGTTAATGCTTCATGGCCACTTGTAGCATTTATTATGGGGAAGAAGAAAAAGCGATCTCTTGCTTCAACGGTACAACTACAAACATACGTTCAAAAATCATTAAAAAATGAGCAGAGCATAGAGGATGGAAGAAGAATTAGGCATCAGGGTATGGACCTCGGTGGGAATGTCACTCTGCTTCTGTCACACCATTGGTAAGATTAGCAAACAAGGGACAACCCGGCTTTTCTCTATACTCCCTGTCATATTCCTCTTCCTATAGTTTTAGGGTTAAGTACCTCTCAATCTGACAACCCTTCTTTTCGGTGGCCCAACTTCATTCTTCGTGGCTTGGCTTAGCTTGCCAACTTTCAAGCTTCTCCTCTTCGCCTAAGGTAAATGCTCACTTTCGTCCAACCCACTTCTCCTTTTGCCACGTTTCATTCTCCAAAATCTGCCCCAAAATGCCATAAATCACCTCTAAACTTTGCTATAAAGCTTATAATACATATATTTCACTAACTTACTAGTCTACAAAATTAAGGAGACACTTTCTTCACCCTAAAGTCTTCACGTTCACGGCATCTATTTTTGCGTTGAAATCGCCGATGGGAAGTGCGTGAAGGGGAAATAATGGTTGCCGGCGTTAGTTTCTGGGATGTTGGCAATGGGGTTTGCGATGGCTGTTAAAATATAACTAAGGACTGAATAAACCTAACACAATCCTAATAACTGTTTATATCAAATTGTCAGGAATTGGGTTGTTGAGAATACATGTGTCCATAGTGTTAGAATTTGGCTAAATATTAAAAATGTGAAAGAAGCCCAAATCTCACATCGATAGAAGATGGAGAGGAATAGAGGCTTGAGCCCTATATGAGGAGGTTATTTCCTTGGTTACTAATCACCCCAATATGTAGCGTTTCAAGTATTTTCTTTTTCTGGAGAAATTCCTTTTAGTTTCTTTGTATATTTTCTTTCAAGGAGTAGGGAAATGTGAGTTCTCTTGTTTTCTTGTGTAAGAGAGATGATTATTCAAAGAGAGGAGAAAGGTGTGAGGAGGGAATATTTATGAGAGTTCTGGGTGTATTGGGGTCATTGGGTAGAAAAGAGGGAAATCTATGTGATTGTACAAATTTTTTATATAGTGAAATTCTTTTCTGAGGGCAGTGGTTTTTCTCCTGATTTGGGAGTTTTCCACTTAAATTCTTGTGTTGTGATGATTGTTTCTATTCTTTGTTTTTATTTCTCTGATATTCACTGAAGTGAAATCCTGGGAGCGGCGAATCTGGGTGGGTCAGATTCCCAACAAGTGATATCAGAGCAGGCAGGATTCTTTGGTGCACTGGAGCTTGGTGGTAGTCTAAGGAATTTTGTTTGAGAAATTTTCTTAGTGATTTTCAAGCTTGAAGTTTAGAGCAAGATATCAAAATGTAAGTTTCAACTCCAGTGAGGATTGATGTGGAGAAATTAGATGGGATGATTCAATCTAGTTTACACAAAGAGTTTAAAGGCAGAGATTTTGAGAAATCCAATATGAGTGATGAAGACAGCGAAGATCTAGAAGCGAGAGCTGTAAGTGATTTTCCAAGTGTCTTGATAGTTATCGTTTCTGAATTGGAGAAGAATGTAATCTGCTGAAGGTGTGGACAATCTTGGCACCTTAAAGAAATTGTCAAAAAGGTGGAGCAAGTTCGGCTAAAGCTCCAAATCTGATGATGTTGCTAATCCTATGGCATGTTGCTAATCTCCAAAGTTGGCATGGAAGAGGATATGATAATGGCATATTCAGGACTCACAAATTTATACAAGAGCATTGGTTTGGCATTGATGCAGGGTGTGTTGTGGATGATGTCAATGGCTGATGAGCTTTTATGAAAAGCCAAACGGTAGAAACTACACCATAATTTTTCAGCAAAGTTTTTCGACATGAGTCGAGATGAAAATCTTAGAATTCGTTAATTCTAAATGTGTACTCATATGGTGGAGTATGACTGTCAGTGAAGACAGTGTTTGTAGCGGAAGCTGTGGATATTTTTATTATTTAGCCAAGGTGGAGATTGTTGAAATTTGGCTAAATATTTAAAATGTGAAAGAAGCCAATGTCCCACATTGATAGAAGATGAGGAATAGAGGCTTGAGCCCTATATAAGGAGGTTATCTCCTTGGTTACTAATCACCCTAATATGTAGTGTTTCAATTATTTTCCTCTTCTGGGAAAATTACTTTTAGTCTCTTTGTGTGTTTCCTTTCAAGGAGTAGGGAAATGTGAGTTCTCTTATTTTCTTATGTAAGAGGGATGATTGTTCAAAGAGAGGAGAAAGGTGTGACGAGGGAATATTTATGAGAGTGCTGGATGTATTGGGGTGTTACTGCTTGAGGGTGGAAGATCTTCTATGGCTAAAACTCTGAAGGTCTGCTCAATTAATTTCTCTCTTCAGTGATGGTAGATGAGAAACATGTTGACCATAGTTTTCTTTATATATAACTCAATTAAAGTATCCATTAGTCCTAACCTAGTTATTTAACTGGGTATCTATATTGTATCCATACTCAGATGAATATTCTTGACCCAACTCAATTAGATCACTAGATAGGGTACATACAAAATAATATGACAAACAATATTATTAAAATAAATATGTGGACAAATAGGAAATAAATAAATTTCCCAAAATAGTTACTGGTTTGTGACTGTTTTTGCCAGCGCTCATGAGGTTCGATGCAAATATGAAGGTGAATAGGGAGTTACTTAATTACGTTAATTCAATTACTAAAAAATATTGGTACCACTTTTGGGTTCGAAGTTGGCAAAGTTGTTGTATTCTTGTCTTTTCTCTCTTAAATATTAATGTGGCTTTAGCCTAAGTACAGAGAACCTGTTACGCTTTTAAATGTAGGCCCAAGAAAAATTAATTTGGGAAAGAGTTCCTAATTAATTAAGGAATTTCATTTACTTATGTATTGCTAATTATTAGAGCTTTAGAACAATCTCTTATCAAAATAAAACCATATTTCTCGTGTTTTCAACGAGTAACTATAATTGTTTTTTCATAAATAGTATTTATACAAATTTAGTGGCAATAGCACACACCAAAAATAATGTATTATATGCTTTTTCAAAAAAGAATTTCCTTGTAGGATTTAAATTAAAGCTGATTAAGCGGCAATATCAGGTATAATTATTGTACAAAGGGTCAATAAGAGCACCCTATCTAAAAGAAAAAACTACAAGCATCTAATCCCATAACTAACAAATATGGGAGCAAATACAGTTAAGTGTGTGTGTAAGTCCAGCCAGAAGCAGACAAACGAATTCCATCACTTCGTGGGACTGCAAGCTCCAAGCCAGACCTTAAAGCTATCAGTTTTGCTCCTAGGTATCCATCAGTGAGTACCACAACAAACTCTTGAAGGCATCTATCTATAAATGCCATAGCCAATCTTTGAAGGCGTCCATTAGTAAACGCCACAGCTGATCCTTGAATATGTCTATCAGTAAACGCCACATCAATTACTTAAAGCATCCATTAGTAAACGCATGATATCAGACAGATCTGGCTCTTTAAAGTATCAGATCAGGGATAATACCTCCCAAAACACCCGTAAAAAAAAAAAAAACAACAAACACAATAAAAACCCACACATATCTAAAATCAGGTGAGACAAAAAAACTCCATAAAATAAGATCTATGATACAAAACCTTCACAAAAGCAAAAGGACGAAGTACAACAAAATATAAAAATGGGGGAAGAGAAGACGAAGAGAAAAAAAAAAGTTCATACCCTCCTCGATAAAGGAGCCACCTATTTAGAGAAGAGGAAAAGAAATAAAGGGGGGCTGCCAGAGGTGGAGCGTGCCTTTTGTGAAGAAAAGATGAAGGGAGCAGTTGAGAGTGCCTCTCTCCTCATGTATTGTATGTTTTTAGTGGCCCTTCGAGTTATTGAGTTTGTGATAAGTTAATGCTTGGAATGATTTTCAATTAATAGGAAATTAACAAATGCGGCTAACATAGTGTTGACTGTTAAATAATAGTGAAGTAAAATAGGAAGCAAATGTTTATTGTTGACATGATTTTCCCAAACCACTAAAAAAGCGACATGTGGCAATGTAGTGAAAGGGTGAATACAATGTTGAGTCAAATTTAGATTACAGGATTGACCAGCTTATTTGGTCATTATTGTTGAGTCCTTGTTGGATAGGTTCCCCAATCATTAGTAAAAATAGCACTAATCAAGAGTAAGCAAATCACACATAAGACTCCTTGATCGGCTAGTTTCGCAATTATCCAATCAATCATAGCAACTTTATACTTTGAGTACATACAATGATACAACAACCGATCACAACTACCAAATGCCTTATCTATATATAGGGGCCGTTTGGTGTGCGATAATCCAAATTTTCAGATTAATGGAAATGCTAAAAAAGGTAATGTAATTATTTGGTATCCTGAATAATTCTGTTTGGTAATACATTGGAATCTTGTTCATAATTCGTGAGGATATTAGAAAACTGTATTTAGTTATGCATAGTAATGTACCGACTTTTCATATTTTGTCACGTACTAATTTTAAAAAGCTATTTAAAATTTAACTGCTTATAGAATAACAATGTTTATGATCTCAAAAACTAAGATAATTATAACATTTATAAAACAACTTATTAAACTGAGAACAAATGCAATACGATTTAAAAAATTAATAAATTCATCTTAATGTCAACTTAATGACTACGTATTAACTCATTAATGAGTTTTTCACATCAAACAACATTTAACCAATAATATAAAAAAAAGAAAAATCATTAATAGTTCATGATTTTGATCATTCCTTTCTATATTGCATCAAAATCTTCAAGCACGTTTGTCTCAACGGCAAATATTGCTCCATAATGCTCATAGCATTCTTTTTCCCTTTTCTTCTTTTGATTATCTCTTTTTTCATTTAACACTACAGGTCATAGTGGTAGTTCCTAAAGTAATTTTTGGACTTATAAATGAACTAGAGTTTGTATTGATAGTTCTATTCTCTGTTGCCGATGATCATAAATCTCGACAACTAAAAGAGCTCTGTTTATATTTTTTCAGTTATCTACTTCTATCTCCCAGTGTTGACCATGCTAAATTTTGCAACTAGAAAGCTTAAAAAAGTGATGCGAAATTTCAAACCCAAATAGATTATTCCCCATTATAGTAGCTGTTGGGAATATGCCCTAGAAAGCAGTTTTTTTGTTTGGCATTTTAAATAATGTTTACTGAATTTAAGTGTTATCTATTGTTAATAAATTCCATATTAAGTTCCAATTATATACATATGATGTTTATATTTTCTATTATGCAAACGTCTAAAAGTTTCCATGACTAATAATGAGTAATAAAGAATTATTCGTGTGAAGTGTTTATATGTGGGAGACTGAATTCTTTATTTCATTATGTCTAAATTAAAAGTTCACATTCTGCAAATAAAGATGGAATACTTTATTTTGCCATATAATGTAGTGTTATCTATTTCAGCGGGATTGATGAAGTCTCCAATCATCGAAGTGTCTGACTTTGATAGAAACACTAGTGCGTTATAAGAAAGTTATAAGTGCATTGAATTGGACCAAGTGAACATAGAATTTGAGGTTAAGTGCCGTAACTCAATATTCTATCTTTCACTAATATAGCACTATTGCAAGATTATCTTAATCCGAGTGATTATCGGACTTGCTTTCATGAGTTTTATCTTTTTGACTTACCAAAGGACTAGTTCCGATTATATGGTTCGAACTCCGGTATCTTGGAAGATAAGATTTGTGAATTGACGAGAACGCCCTTCATGATTTGGACACCATGCATATAATGTCACTTTGAATTTTTTCAAGGACTTGGATAATAAAAAACCAGGCGCCAGGTATTCACTTTGGAATTTGACTGTGTTTGTATGGGCAGTTACAAATACCGTAGTCAATTATTATCCATTAGATGAAAAATAGTAACTCAAAGGTAAATATGCACTAGAAGGGTAATACAGTAATTTCACCTCACTAGTACGGCATTGCATCGGGGGTATATCTGTAGGTATAGTATATGCTAAATGGATCAAGTTAATTAAAGTATTAATTAGCTTCACAGAAAATATATGACATTTAGTCTAAGAGTGCAATATTGGGCCTATAGTGGAGTGCCCCAATATTAATGGACAAGGCCCAGTCATCATTAAGAGTTAATTATGCCTGTGGGAAGTTAGCTCATTGGAGCTTAGACTATTTAGATCCATAAGGTCCCATGTCTAGCTCACACATAGCCCAATACTAATTGGATGGTCAGTTGAGCCCAATAAGCCCATTAGGGTTTACATCTCTCTAGTACTTAAGAGAAAAGTTCTCCTAAGCCTGAACATAAGAGCTACACGCCTACTACAAGCACAATAAGTGTGCTTAGCGTGAAACAGAGAGAAAAAAAGAGAGTGAGAGTGACGAGCTACCGCAGGAGAAATCCCGAGCTTGTTCATGGCCGCTGAGGGAGAGATACCCATGGCCGTAGAGGTGCAATCAAGTAGAAGGAAGAGCGTCTTCTAGATCGTCCGCTCATCTCTCGTTGGGAATCAAGAAGGTGCCCACACACTGGATCATTCAACGGGCTCTAGAGAATAGACGGGAAGGCTCAATGGTTGTGAAGCGCTTCTAGGTTTTATCTAAACCAAGATCCATGAATTGATTTATGTTAGATCCACGATCTTGTTTATTTTGTTTTGTAAAGTTTCAAGACAAATTTTAGAATACCAATTCCGCCGCGTTCTTGATTTGTTTACAAAACTACGAAAATCATTTTCGGTAAAATCGTTTTTCGAAAATTTGTTTTCCGGAATTTCCATCAGTAGCCACATAACAAATAGAAATTAGAGAGGAACTCAACAAAAAGATAAAACTAGATATAGCTAACAGAAATAAGTTGTGATGTATATATATATAGGTTGCCAATCCAGTAGGTATTGTTTTTTAACCTATGTATTTATTTTTTTTTTCTAGTTATTGGATTATCATCTAACAGTGATTCAATGAGTTTGAATGATTTAGCGATTAGAAGTTGCTATGTTTATGATTATGTGATGTGTTTTTGATTATGATTCTAGCATGATCTTGATTTTCTATATGTTTATATTTTATATTCTTGATAAAACTATACGTAGAAAGTTGTTTGATTTTTAATTGTGTTGTAGTTTTTGAGAAAAACTGTTAACAATTTGGTTATGGATTTTTCGAATTCGGAAACGCTACGAGGCGGCGCATGTCCAAACCCCGTGCGCTTGGCGCGCGGGCGATGCCTCGCTCCCGTGGCCGCGCGGACGGCACCCCGTGCACTGGGCGCTGCCCGGCTCCTACGGCCGCGCGGGCTTCGTCCCGCTCTGGTGGCCGTGCGGGTTTCGTCCCGCTTCGGTGAGCTACATGGGCGTTTCGCAAGTACGTGGATGCATGGGATTTGTCCTATGCATGGCCATAAACATGCCGTCTTGCATGGTAGCCGCATGGGCATTTCATGAGCACGTGGACGCATGGGATTTGTTCCATGCGTGGCCGTGTGGTGCCCGAGGCCGTCATCTTTCTGACGGATCCCGTTCCGATCGGCATCCCGATGCCGTTGACGTCAGATTATCCACTACAGATAATTTCTTATTTAAATTTCCTTATTTGAATTTCGAATTAGAGATAATTTAGGAAATTCGAATGAGTTATCTTATCGAATTTTTGAAATTCAAATTTGGTAACTAATCTGATAGGATAAGATTCTATCAGAAAATCCTATATTCTCTAATTTTTAAAATTTAAATATTTAAATTTAAATTAATGATAAGATCCTTAATTTATTGAAAGATTTAAATTAAGGATAAGATCCTCAATTTAAATGAATTTAAATTAAGGATAAGATCCTTAGTTTACTGATATATTTAAATTAAGGATAAGATCCTCAATTTAAATAAATTCAAATCAAGGATAAGTTCACTTGATTTTAGGAAATTTAAATGACTATTTAAATATGGATAGGATCACATATTTAAATAGATTTGATTTCAAATTTAAATATGGATGAGATCCCACTATTTAAGGAAATTAAATCCTGTCAGTTATCATTATGAGATAATGATTATTTAAATTAAATATGAGATAATTAATTTAAATAAATAGGAGATTATTAATTAGATATTATGTGATAATATTTAAACTTTTCAATTCAAATATATGGATAGATATTTATTAAACTATTTATGAGATAATTAGTTGTTAATTTGAATTTGAATTTGATTTAAATTCAAATTAAGAGATATTCTAGGAGATTTAAATAGTTAAATCTTCTATTATTTAAATTTAAAACTTATGAAGATTTCAAATCAAAATAAGATAGAATATCTTATCTACCCAAATCTATTTGAATTTAAAAATAAAGTAAATAGTTTACTTTAAAGAGAATTAAATGGATAATTAAAAATTATGAGATAATTTCAGATTTGGCTAAATTTTAAACTTTCTATTTAATTTTAATATGATTAAAAATAATGATTAGATGTTATGAGATAAATTTAAATTTAAATTTATGTGATTGGATAATATTACAATATTAATTATTTGATAATTAATTTATGATTTTAAATTCAAATGTTGAATTTAAATCAAGAGTTAATCTAAAAGATTTAATAAGATTAAATTTTTAAAAGATTATCAATAATAATTATTCAATAATTAATTTAAAGATTTGAAATTCAAATGTTGAATTGAAATCTGGAAATATTCTAATAGATTAATGTGATTAAATCTTTTTAGATAATTAATATTAATTATGTGATAATTAATTTGAGATTTGAAATTTAAAAGTTAAATTCAAATTAATAGATATTTCTAGAGATTTAATTTGATTAAATCATCTACATATCTAATTTAAATCTTGTGAAGATTTTAATTAGTAAATATCCACGTTATCCAATTTAAATTTAAATAGAAGGTTTTATATTTTATTTTAATGAGATTAAAATAATGATTTGAGAATTATGAGATAATTTTAAATTTAAAAATTCAATCAGTGGGAAATATTTTAATTATGAGATAATTAAATTTATAATTCAAAATTTAAATTCAAAAGTTGAATTCGAATTTTGAAATATTCAAGGAGATTTAATTTAGATTAAATCTTTTAATTAAATAAATTAGATTTTGTGAAAATCTTAATTATTTAAACTTGAATATTATCTCTCACAGTTATTATTTAATAATATCTTTTGTGAAAAGATTGTTTAATTATTAAATAATAATTAATGCTAGAATGATTGATAATCATTAACTTTTTTATTTTATTAAATTCTGCTAATACTTGATTATTATATGAATAATATTGCATGCATATTCTATATAGAGTATTTAATTACATGATCTTAATAACATATCATATGGGATAGTAGAGCTACTCACATGCAAAATATGAACATGCTTACATAATTGATTTTAGGTTACTAAGTAAGTTAGATAACTGGGTAAAATCATTAAATCCCTAATTATAAAATATTGAGTGGGAGAAGGTATGAGATACCTACGGTCTCCATTGTTGGTTCATTATGTACTAGGATGAGCCTTGCCTCAGAATCTTACTGAGCTCCCGTGGGAGGGTTTTTGTCCAGGTAATACTAAAAATGAATTTCTTAGGATAAGATATTAGGTGGACTGTATGAGGTCGATCACCTGTAGGAGACGGTCTTATATAGAAAGTTTAATTACTGAAACAATGGTTACACACTCAACTCGAAATACTGATATCCTCCCATAGGAGTTCTTGTTAGTAGAGTAGAGAACAAAATTAAATGGTAGTTAGAAATATGGGATATGAGATATTTGTCTTATTTTCTAAATGAAATTGTTTCAGTTTGACTTGTTAATTGCATGACTTCCCGTAGGAGGCTTGTAATTAATGGTAAGTTGAATTACCATGAATATTAGTGACAGTCTTAGGGATACTTCACTTGCATATTGTAAATTTTATTTTACATTATGTTAATTATTCAAAATATTTATTACATGATGTTTGCTATTATATGGATTATTTATTTTCGTTCAAGTAGATATGTCCTTAATTCCTTTACCCACTGTACTCACACACACATAACTTGTATGGTTAGACTATGTTGTCTGGATTAATGCAACCTAGATTTAGTGCTTATGGTTGATACGTTGTTAAGTTCTTACTCTTATATGTTCATCCACATTCACTGGTGAGACTGGTGAAGAAAAATAAAGCATATATTTAGTGGGAGAATTCCTAAATAATTCATTGATACATGTTGACATGAGATGTCCAATATGTTACTACATGAAATTCAAGGAATTCAAACCACTACAATGTTATGCTAAATCTCAATGAGATATTTAATGAACATCTTTACTAAGCTAAAGTAGCTAAAGATGAATTTTCTAATCCCTAGCTAAAAAAGAAAATATTTCCTATATAGAACTAAAGGATATTGAAAGAAAATTATTAGGAATACCTATACAATACTTGATTGGAAGGTAATAATAAATTATTGTTCATTAATTTATTTTAGTGGATGACTTAATGAATTTTGGATGGAATTCAAGAATTATTAACCATGTTTGCATGTCTATTGCAAAGGGTTCTAGGAAACCAAGGGGTTTAGTGAAGACAAGTTCACTAAGAGTTAGGACTATAATAGCTATAGTGTCTGCACATAAAATGAGAAATATTTAAATTCATGTTTGATGAATTTATGATTAGGGTTTAAAAATTGTCAAGTATTTAAGAGAAATTTGATTTTTGTTTCATATTTGATGAAACGGTATTATTCAGTTTGTCTTAATGACAAAGTTTTCATGTGAAAAAATAATATTCTTAATTGCGCTGAATGATATTTTTATTGACCTAAATTATTCTCATTTATGTGACACTAATAATGATAAGATTGAACATGATAAATCTAATCATAAGAAAGTAAGTAAGTACTAAGAATAAGACATAGTTGTACTTCGGTCATATTAACCTAAATATGATCTAAAGATTGGTTAAGGATAGGTATCTAAACTTGTTAGAAGCCAAACAATCACCAATCTGCGAAACCTATCTGGAAGGTAAAATAACTAAAAGGTCCTTTGTTAGAAAAGACCTAAGAGTACAGGAATGTTTTAAAAATAGTACATATTGTTTTCTGCAGATCCTTGAGCAATCAAGCCCAATAAAGTTTTGAATATATCATTATGAATGATTATTCAAAATTTTATTATGTTTTCCTAGTGACACTGCTAATTGAATTCTTTCGAAAAGTTCAAAGAATTGAAAGTAGAAACCAAAAAGCAATTAGGAAAAGTATAAAGACTCTTCGATTGGATCGAAGTGTTGAATACCTCTATAGAGAATTCTTAGGAATATCTCACAGATAATGAAAACTTTTGGCTATGATTAAGTTGTTGTTCAATTGTTCATTATTACAAAATCTTTTGGGATATATCTTGGAGACGGTGATATGCCTACTAATAGAGTTCCATCTAAGTCAATACCTAAGACACCATTTTGAAATATGGAAAGGATATAAAGCTAGTTTATGTCATATCCATATTTGTGGTTATCTAGCATACGTGCTAAAAGGGAAAATGACTAAGTTGGAATAACAATATGAATTGTATCTGTTTATAGGAAACCCAAAAGAAATAGAAGGGTATTACTTCTATAGTACTGAAGTAAGAAAGTATTTGTTAGACAAAATATCTCTTATTTGGAAGAAAATTATATGAAGTATTTAACCCCAAAGTAAGTTATTTCTTGAAAAACTAACTGATGATGTAATATCTATGAAAGATAGAATAGAGTAAGCACTTAGGAAGGATAAATCACTAGAAGATCAATATATATCGAACCCTCATTGTAGTGGGAGGATTGTGAGACAATCTAGTAGATATTTGAGAATAGAAGAGTTCTATAACCTAAAATCAATTTACTTTATCTATAAAGAGACAATAGATAATGTTGATATAGATCTTTGGCAAAAGGTAATAGAATCCATATTAGAGTCTATGTACTCTAACAAAATCTGGGATCTTATAGATCCACCTGGAGGGGTAAAACCTTTTAAGTGTAAAATTAGTCTATAAGAGAAAAAGAGAAATAGACGGGAAAGTAAAGACTTTCAAGGCAAGTTAGTTGCAAAAAGATTATATACAGAAAGAATGTTTATTCTGCTATTATGATCAAGCCTATTGATATACTCTTTTCCATAGTTGTGTCTCTTGATTATGAGATATAGCAAATAAGTGTCAAGATAGCTTTCCTAAATGGCAATCTTGACGACTGTATCTAAAAGGTATAGCCAGAGGGGTTCATTGAAAAAGGACAAGAAAGTAAAGTTTGTGAAACTTTAGAGATCTAATTTATAGACTTAAACTTTTGTTTATAATTTATCGATTTGATCGATACATAGACGAATCTTGTATCTATAAAAGATTCAGGGCAGCAAAGTGATTTTTCTGGTTTATATATATTGATGATATACTAATCATTGGGAATGATATAGGATAACAATCATCAATAAGAATTTAGTTAGCACAATAGCATGATTTTTATTATGCTGTTGGGATAGTAAGTTGTTACTAATCCAATCCATAATTTGAATATAGAGTTATAGTCAAGTGTATCCTTAAGTATCTTCAGAGAAATAGGAACTATGTACTTGTCTATTCTGGAGAAAGATCTGACTTATGTAAGATATATTAATTTGGATGCTCGATCTGAAAATATACTCCGGAGGATCAACCTTTTATTATGTGTTAACCCTAATAGGGAGACGTTACAGTGAGTAAGATAGCCTTAGCAAAAGAACCTTGCTGATCCGTTTACCAAATCTTTAACAATCAAAGTATTTGAGGATCACCTAGGAGGAATGGGACTGCGTGATATATCACATCTGCTTTAAAGGGCAAGTGAGAGATTGTTGGGAATATGCCCTAGAAAGTAGTTTTTTTGTTTGGCATTTTAAACAATGTTTACTGGATTTAAGTGTTATCTATTTGTTGTTAATAAATTTCATATTATGTCCCAATTATATACATATGATGTTTATGTTTTCTATTATGCAAACGTCTAAAAGTTTCCATGACTAATAATGAGTAATAAAGAATTATTCGTGTGAAGTGTTTACATGTGGGAGACTGAATTCTTTATTTCATTATGTCTAAATTAAAAGTTCACATTCTGCAAATAAAGATGGAATACTTTATTTTTTCATAGAATGTAGTGTTGTCTATTTCAGCGGGATTGATGAAGTCTCCAATCATCGAAGTGTCTGACTTCGGATAGAAACACTAGTGCGTTATAAGAAAGTTATAAGTGCATTGAACTGGACCAAATGAAAATAGAATTTGAGGTTAAGTGTCGTAACTCAATATTCTATCTTTCACTAATATAGCACTATTACAAGATTATCTTAATCCGAGTGATTGTCGGACTTGCTTTCATGAGTTTTATCTTTTTGACTTACTAAAGGACTAGTTCCGATTATATGGTTCGAACTCTGGTATCTTGGAAGATAAGATTTGTGAATTGATGAGAACGCCCTTCATGATTTGGACACCATATATATAATGTCACTTTGAGTTTTTTCAAGGACTTGAATAATAAAAAACCAGGCGCCAGGTATTCACTTTGTGAATTTGACTGTGTTTGTATGGGTAATTACAAATACCGTAGTCAATTATTATCCATTAGATGAAAAATGGTAACTCAAAGGTAAATATGCACTAGAGGGGTAATACGGTAATTTCACCTCACTAGTATGGCATTGCATCGGGGGTTATATCTGTAGGTATAGTATATGCTAAATGGATCAAATTAATTAAAGTGTTAATTAGCTTCACAGAAAATATATGGCATTTAGTCTAAGAGTACAATATTGGGCCTATAGTGGAGTGCCCCAATATTAATGGATAAGGCCCAGTCATAATTAAGAGTTAATTATGCCTGTGGGCAGTTGGCTCATTGGAGCTTAGACTATTTGGATCCATAAGGTCCCCTGTCTAGCTTACACATAGCCCAATACTAATTGGATGGTCAGTTGAGCCCAATAAGCCGATTAGGGTTTACATCTCTCTAGTACTTAAGAGAAAAGTTCTCCTAAGCCTGAACACAAGAGCTACACGCCTACTACAAGCACAGTAAGTGTGCTTGGCGTGAAACAGAGAGAAAAAGAGAGAGTGAGAGTGACGAGCTACCGCAGGAGAAATCCCGAGCTCGTTCATGGCCGCTGAGGGAGAGATACCCATGGCCATAGACGTGCAATCAAGGAGAAGGAAGAGCGTCTTCCAGATCATTCGCTCATCTCTCGTTGGAAATCAAGAAGGTGCCCACACACCGGATCATTCAACGGGCTCTAGAAAATAGATGGGAAGGCTCAATGGTTATGAAGCGCTTCCAGGTTTTATCTAAACCAAGATCCATGAATTGATTTATGTTAGATCCACGATCTTGTTTATTTTGTTTTGTAAAGTTTCAAGAAAAATTTTAGAATACCAATTCTGCTGCGTTCTTGATTTGTTTACAAAACCATGGAAATCATTTTCGGTAAAATCGTTTTTCGGAAATTTATTTTCCAGAATTTCCATCAGTAGCCACATAACAAATAGAAATTAGAGAGGAACTCAACAAAAAGATAAAACTAGATATAGCTAACAGAAATAAGTTGTGATGTATATATATAGGTTGTCAATCCAGTAGGTAATGTTTTTTAACCTATGTATATGTATTTTTTTTTCTAGTTATTAGATTATCATCTAACAGTGATCCAACGGCTATAATGATATGCTTGAAAAGATGTGCATCATTAATGTTATTTCTCTCTCTTACTTTTTACTATAAAAAAATGTACATGATAATAAGAAAAATATAGTTAGAACAAATACCATAAGAGAAAAGATAGGTAAAATATAGACAATAAAAATATAGCATACTATTTTATTTTTAATTTACAAGCTACACACTTCTCTATTTATAGGCCAATGCTCATGAATATGAGGTAAACTTAAAGCCATGAGTTACATAAGTTACAATGAAGTTAATATATGAATTATAATACCATTAAGTAAGTGACTTGAATAAGGGGATTAAAGACAACTTTAAGAGGGGTATTACGCAACTCAATATTCATGTATGTCGTAGGTTGTGGAATACCAAAAATGGCATCCACCATTTATAAGTTTTATAATACTCCCCTTAGCAATCAATTTTAGACATTTAATTAATGATTCTGCTAACCTATTTTGGGTATGTGTGTAGACAACAAGATGCTCAACTGTAATCCCTACTAACATGCAGTAATCATTAAAAACTTAGGACGTAAATTCTTCTGCATTGTCAAAACGAATTTTCTTAATTGTATAATCTGGAAATTGTGCGCGTAGACAGATTATCTGAGCAAGAAATTTTACAAATGCAACATTACGAGTTGGTAATAGACAAATATGTGACCAACGTGTTGATGTATCTATTAATACAATAAAATAGTGAAATGGTCCACAGGCTGGGATAATGGGCCCATATATCTCTCCTTGTATTCGCTCTAAAAATATAGGAGATTCAATTGTAACTTTAACCGGTGATGGCCTAATAATCAATTTTCCTTGAAAATATGCAGCACATGAAAATTCACTAGCTAAAAGAATATTCTGGTTCTTTAAAGGATGTCCATGTGAATTTTCTATAATTCTTTGCATTATTATTGAACCCAGATGATCTAAACGACCATGCCAGAGAATAAAAGTCTTTGGATCATGAAACTTCTGATTTATCGCAATATTAGACTCAATTGTATTTATGTATGTATAGTATAATCCTGAAGAAAGAGATTGCAACTTTTCTAAAATATACTTCTGGCATGAAACGGTATATGTAATACATAGATATTCTATATTATTTTCATTTGTGGTCTCGATATGATAACTATTACTACGTATATCCTTAAAACTTAGTAGATTTCTCTTTGATCTACTAGCATATAAAGCATTAGTTATAAAGAATTTAGTTCCACGAGTAATATCATACTAGCTTTTCCATAACCTTCAATCAAATTGGTTGCACTAGATATAGTATTGACATTAGCTTCAGCTAATGTTATGCTTAGAAAATACTTTTTTGTCTTTAAGGATTGTATGTGTTGTTACACTGTCTGCTAGACATAGATCCACTCTATCAATTTTTATGCCAAGTGATTGAATAGATAAGTCCATGTTTCTTCATAAAAATAAAGAAAAGATAGGCACTACAAATAAGATAATAGATAAACGTATTTCTTTTAAAATTAAGTACACACTAAAAATACCATACTAAAATTAAAAATCACGAAACTATAATGCAAATCGCACTAGATTTTAAAAATTACAAACGACAACTTTCAACACACTCAAATAACACATATCACATACTTAAAACTCCTAGAAATAAATTGGTGCAACATCACATGGTCTTCTTATTTCCGTCAATAAAGTTATCATGATTCTCAAGGTAGTCCTCTATACCAAAGTTATTGAAATCCATAAGATAATTAGATTCCATAGGCTCTTCAAGATCCATAGATTCATTAACATCCGCAAAATTTATTTTTATAGTTTTTCCTTTGCCTTTCAATGAGGCCTGATAGAGGTCAACAAGATGCTTTGGTGTACAGTATGTACGAGACCAATATCCTCTTATTCCATATCTAAAACACATATTTTCTTTGTTCTTGGAAGATTTGTCATTAGAGCCTTGCCCTTTCTCTTGCTTTTCCTATGTATTATTTTTCTTAGAATTTGGGGAGTTCCCATTATGACCACCACAATGCCAAGTATTATTACGACCACATCGTCGACTACGACCACGACCACGACCATGACCACATCTATTAAAAGATGTTGTATTCATTTCAGGGAATGATTTAGTTCCATCTACTTCAAGAAATGGCTTAAAACCAACAACATTCACATCTGGGAATGGAGTTGAACCAGTTGGACGTGACTGGTGGTTTTTTATTAGTAATTCATTATTTTGCTCTGCCACTAGAAGATAAGATATAAACTCTGAATATTTTATGAAACCTCATTTTCTGTATTGCTACTACAGGAGTATATTTGAGGCACGAAAGTTTGAAAAATTTTTTTCTAATATGTCTTCATCAGTAATCTTCTCTTTATATGATTTCAATTGAGTGCTAGTCTTAAATATTGTGGAGTTATATTCACTAATAGTTTAAAAATCTTACAGGCGCAAGTACATCCAATCATAGCGAGCTTTTGGGAGTATTACGGTCTTTTGGTGGTCATATCTTTCCTTTAAATTTAGCCAAAGGATTAGTAGATTAGTTACCCTATGGTATTCAGATTTCAATCCTTCATGAAGATGACGTCGAAGGAATATCATCGCTTTTGTGTAATCTTGTTGAGATGTTTCATTCCCTTCTTTGATTATCTCTCCAAGGTTCATAGCATCAAGGCCGATTTAAGCATCAAGAGTCCATGCCAAATAATTTTTGCCCGAAATATCAAAAACTACAAACTCTAGTTTTGCCAAGTTTGCCATAATATAAGCTATCATAAGAAGTAAGAAGACGAATTAAGATAATAAAATATAAAATAAAATAAATTAATTTGTAAATGAGAAACAAACAGATAAAAATTAATAAATCAAAGTTACAACTTATAATCTTATCATGTAGATTACATAAAAATATAGAAATACATATAATTGTTATAATAGTAAGCTAACACTAAGCTAAAAAAAAGAAACATAAATTTAAATATGAAATTTATTACTGACAATTCTATTAAAATAATATAAATCTATTATTCATAAGTTAAACAATTTTATACTAGTTATTATAAAAGTCGTTAAAATATTATAAAGTTATTGTAGCTATAAATATATATATAAATTATACTAATATTATGATCTTAAAATTGAAAACACATGCAACATATGATTGATAACTGTATAAAAGATAAATATATATAATAGCTATCTAGAGAAAATTTATGTTCCAACATAAGAATTGTAAAAATATCATATTAGGATTGTAAATAACAACTTTATTAAAAGTCATAATCTAGCCATGATCCAACAAATAATAATAACTTATCTTCTGATAGTTTTATCTCACACAAAGAAAATGATGGGAGGAGACTAGTCATACTGATAACGTAATGTGAAAAATATAGTAAAGAACAAATACCATAAGAGAAAAGATAAGTAAAAAAGAGACAATAAAAATATAGCATACTACTTCATTTTTAACTTCACAAACTATACACTTCTCTATTTATAGGCCAATGCTTATGAATATGAGGTAAACATAAAGCCATGAGTTATATAAGTTACAATGAAATTAATATATGAATTATAACATCATTAAGTAAATGACTTGAATAAGAGGGTTAAAGACAGCTTTAAGAGGGGTGTTACCCAACTTAATATTCATGTATGTAGGTTATGGAATATCAAAGGTGGCATCTATCATTTATTAGTTTTATAACACATGATAAATTTTAATTGGCCAAAATAATACCTATGTATAGGTAAAAAAAAAAAAATACCTACTGAATTGGTGCCCTTATATATATAAATATATATATATATGTATATAACCGAAACAAAGCTTTGATCTATTAAATTAATTAAATTGAGTATGTCCTCACACCTGAGTTTACTAAGGGAAGAAAAATGTTGTTTGGAGTTAATTCTTGGAGTCTCTTACTCTATATACTTCTAGCAGTGGTATGTATACAAACGAAACCAGAATCATTCTCGTTCATCAAGTGTGTTGAAAGATTTACGCTATGAACCTTTGGCAGCTAAGTGCTCATGGAGTCCATCTAGTTAGGTAAATACTCGATAAGTTTCTGGCCTTTTTTCAGGATATGATCATCACTCAAATTCAGATACGATAAGAATAACATGAGTGATTACTAAAAAATCAATTCAATTGGATGGTTATTGTAACCATATATTTTAATTTATTGCCAACATAGCACCAACACCAAATCATCTAACCAAACCCTTAATTTCTAAAATTCTCATAACCCAAGCTTCATCCAACGAAAAAATATTCGAATCATTCTAACCAAAGAGTAACACTAAACCTCTATATGCCCGACAGTGATAAAGGACGGCTCTGACAAACAGTGATGAGGGATGGCTTCGACAAACGGTGACAATAGATGACTCCGACAAACGACGATAAAGGGGGGTTCTGACAAATAGGATGGGCGGAGGTGAGATGGGGTGAACACCAAGCTCGAGCCTTTTGTTGTGCTCCTCTTTCGTGAGGGTAGGTATCAGAAGGGAGGTAATATAAAATCCACCTAATTTGGTAGATTTCATATCACCCCATAGTAAGAGGATGTGAAACCTGTAGAGATTACATTACCAGGGTACTAAAAAATAACCAAACGCGAGAATGTCTTAAGATTCCCATTCCAGCCCAAAGACTAACTCATACCAAATAGCCCCATATTGTCAAGCAGCTTATGGTCGCAACCGTAAAGAGTACAACTACAACTACGGAATAAACACGTGGCACCATTGAACCTTGGACCTTAAATGAGAGATGTCCCTTGAGCCGTGGGATCACCGAACACATCCTCTTTCTTTCTCACTAATAGAGTAAGCCGTCACATTTATCAAAACCTTAATATGCCAATTAATCCTATATTTTCTCTGCCAAAACCTTGACCTAGCAAATCCTATCCAATCATTCTCATCAAAAGGATTAGAGAATGATTTTTGTAAGTGTAACTAGATCTTGTGTGACAGGGGCGGAGGGAAAGGGGACCGGCCACCCCTCAATTTTTTTTCCTTTTTAATTTTATATATAAAATAAAAAAATTTATCTACTTTGCCCCACTAAAATATATATATTTTTTACAATTATGCCTTTACTATTAATTCACATTTACTCTACCCAGAACTCACTTATTCAATTTTTATAAGTAATCTAAATTTTCTTTTTGTCATAGGAATAGAAAGGTTGACAACTCCTTCATGAAATAAGAAATTGAAGGAAAAAAGTCAGATTTTTAGTGAAAATTTTCATGATGAATACTAGAGTGTACTATTTTATTTTCATTTGGTTCAATATTATTATAAAGTTTCAGGTACTTTTTGTTTCGTTATTGCATTTTGAAAATTGTCTTATACCCTACTATAATTAAGTACTGGCTTCATCACTGTACACACATTGGCGTATAGACAAAATTCAAGACCAACATTTATCTTTCACCAAGTAAATTTAAGAAAAAAAGTGCCAAATAATACATCTCATGCCTAATAAAAATGCAAGGTTCTCTTTTAAATTTACACCACCACGAGAGGTGCCCAAAAAAAAGCAGCAAAATTCTATATGACAAACTATGTTGCTAACCAAAAATAGCCCTAAATGACCAAACCAAACAAGTGCGTGAACCCAACACTAACAGCCGAAGAAGACTGAAACTTCAGTCAAACCTGTTCACTCTTGGGTATAAAAACGTTAAAAACTGTACAAGGGGATTGTTGCAGGATCCATGGACCATGGTCCTGGTCCACCAATAGTCTAAAATATCAAAGAGCAACAAGCATATTATTAACTATATACAAAAACAACTTTCCATCCCAATTGGGTTCTCCAACTTTGAAAAAGCGTCTTTAATCTTATAGCCGGTTCCGGTGATAGTGGGCGGCCCTTAATTTCCTCAAGAATATGCAATAAAATATCTAAAAGGGAGTTTAGGTTTTGAATTTCGGAATGTTCACCAAAAAGGTAGAAACTAAATATTCAACTATATTAGACCAACAGAAAAAGCGTGTATCGTATATCGAAGAAAATTTCCCAATTTCCCAGCCCAAGAGGCTTCAAAAATCCCAATTTTCAGCTCAATAATATTTTGAGAAATTAAGAGAGAGGTACCATATTCAATTCCTAGAAAAGTATTTTGGGCGTCACTTTGGGAAATCCATTGGATAAATAGTATGTGTGTGTTTTTTTTTTCTTTGGGAGAATTTATTCCCTATCCTTGTTTATCTCGTCTTCTTTGACCCACTGAGGAAGAAAAATGGAACCAGTAATAACCACAGTATTTGAAATATTTATAACCATTCAGCACAGCACTTGCATATCTAGCATTCTAGCTCCCAGAATTGACGGTGCTGACCGAAGAGGCAATGGAATAATTAAACAATTAAGGCCAATAGTCCATCACTACGATTTGTTATATTTTTAGGAGTTGATCAAAAAAAGAATTTCTTTTTTTTTTTTTGGGAAAAAAGACTATTATTAAATGACCCAAGCTAGCTTTAGCACCTTTTCACCCACCAAAATAACTATCATGAAGTCTGTTACTATGCTTGGGTCAATCTAGCTGGTCATGACTGATACTAAGATATATATTTTCTATATGAGCAATATTGTCCGGCTAGCAAGACAGCTATGGTGTTTAAGTTTTACTGAATCGTAGCACGACTCTTTATTATTTTTGTTTTTTGTTTTTGAAATAAATAGCAAGACTTAATTTAAATAGTAATTATATTTACTTTCAACATTAAAGGTGGATACACTTTTATTTTTTTTTTCTGTTTAAATAAACAAAAATTTACATATTTGTTTGAAAAACATGCTTGCTAACATTGTTTTTGTTTTCTTTTTAAGAAATTGTAAACAAAACGTTTGAAAATAATGGATTTCACTTCTAAATTTTTTTAAAATAACAAGGAAACCAGAAAGTGGTATTTTTTAAATAAAATTGTTTAAGTAGAATTTTTGTAAATAAAATTTCATAAGTGATATTTTTCTAAATAAAAGTATAAAAATATTCTTAGAGATGGTATTTTGCTAATTAAATTTTAAAAGTGATATTTTTCTAAATAAATTTTTAAAACTGATATTTTTGTAATTATTGTTTATAGCTTTTGTTTTTAAAATTAAAAATGGGGAAATTTACTCCAATAGTTCAGTTTTGGTACAAATTTACTTTTTTAGTATCATTTTTCAGAATGACATTTTTACTACTCCTTATTCAACGAAAAGTCCAAAATATCCTTTTGATTGGACTGTATAAATAAATCTTGTAAGAGCTTTTGACCTCATTTTTCTTTTTTTGCAAATTCTTTAATTCAAAAAGGACATAAATTTAAAATAAAATAAAAAAAGCCCACCGATTCTTTTCCTTCATCTTCTCATCATATTAACTCAGTTCTTATCTCATTCTTAGCCTGTTTCTTCTCCCACTTCCTCTACATATTGAACACTTAAAGTTTTTCCAACCAAACCCCTTAACACATTCTAAAATCTTCTTATATAAGCACTTAACTAGCTTCAGTTCTACAAAGAATGGCTTCTAAGTAGATAAAAAACTGTGTTATGGATTCTGAATGAGGAAGTAAGCTTCAGTACTATAGTAATGGTTGAAGGTAATGGTGGTTTTTAGTTTTCCTTTTTTTTTTCATACTTGTTGTTTGTTTCCATGAAAAAAAAAAAAGGAAATTAGTTGTGCAATAACTGATGCATTTATTGTTTATTTGGATTTAAAAGAAGGAAAAAAAATAAAGATCAGTGACAACCGAAGACGAAGAGGAAGAAGAAGAAGAAGAATAAGTGGGTATTAATAATAATAATAAATGGCTCCAGTGACCAACTGGCTTTCGTTTTCTGTCTTTGTTGAAAATACTGAGGTCATCCTCTAGTCAGTCTATTTTTTTTTTTTTTTTGCTCGAAGAGACCTTCAAGCTTCATTATTTATACTTTATTTTTGCAATTGTATTTTGGAAATGAATATGTATGCCTTGTAGTGAAAAATATGTAGTTGTCATAAATTTTGTGAGTTACAGTCACAAATCAGATTTTATATTTTTTAGAACTGTGAGAAACTATTGACTATCACAGATTATGTGACCTAATGTCAAACATATTGTGACTACTAATCTTGATGCCATAGTTTTTCATATGAAAAATAAATTTTGTGTGAGCTTAAGGTATTGTTAGATATTGTCATAAACTACTGAGCTATTGTGCCCATAAATAGTCACAAATGTGTGATTGTAACAATTTTTGTGACTCTAAATCACAGATCTTGATTACTATTAGGGATTGTATGACTTCAAGTGACACATTATGACTACTAAAATATAAATAATAGATTTTCATGTGAAAATTGTCGGAAAATGAATGATTTGTGTTAATTGTGTGACTTACTCACATAATCTAAAATGAACAAGTTCTTTATCATTTATTATTGTCTGTCACAAATTATTTGACCAAGGTTCATACTAAAATATAAAATATCTCAAATAAATTATGACTATTTTTAATTACAATAGAAAACATATTCAGAAAAATGTATCAAAAATATTGTGACACACAGTTACACAAATTCTGATTACTTCTAATCACAATGTACCACAAATTTATGAC
This sequence comes from Trema orientale, assembly GCA_002914845.1. NCBI lineage: Eukaryota > Viridiplantae > Streptophyta > Magnoliopsida > Rosales > Cannabaceae > Trema > Trema orientale. The sequence continues at coordinate 830,256 of JXTC01000075.1, read as the reverse complement.
ATATATGACAATCAGTTACAAAATTGTGATACTGTTCATGTCTTAAAAAACTCACAATGTTTGTAAGAATATAAAACAAATTGTGATAATCAATCACAAAATTATGACTACCAGTAATAAAATTGAATGATGCAGAGCTTTGTATGTTTGTGAGTAAAGCGTTTGGAAGAATGGAAAATGTATTGGGTTCCTTAAAAAAAAAAAAAAGGAAAGAAAGAAAAGTGAGTGATGGCAGGAGCTTTGTACGCTTGGAGAACTGGGGAAAAAGTAGGAGAAAGTAAGGCAAAAGAAGAGGCCAGCTGGAAAAAAAAAAAAAAAGAGAAACTGTGTTAGACTTTTTACCTAAACTGCCTTAAATGAGATATATGGGGTCTCCTCAAAGAAAAAATTGTCAGAAAGGTTGTTTTGGAATGACAAATATTTCTCTCACTAAAAGCAACTAAAAAAATCATTATTTCAAACTAAAAATATCATTCTGAAAAATGACACTAAAAATATAAATTTATGCCAAATCTGAACTACTGGCGTCAATTTCCCTTAAAAATGATTTAGTGTGTTACCAAGTAAGTAAACTATTTTTAAAATTTAGAAACATGAACAAATTTTTTTTTTTTTTTGTTTTCAGTTTTTATAAACAAAAAATTGACATTGTATCCGAGCATAGCTTAAGATTTAATATTTGAATTTTCTATTCTTTTATTAAAAGTATAAATTTCAATCTAATCCGACAAAGTAGTATATACATATACATATATTATTTCTTCCACCCAAAACATTTCACCACTATGTAATTGTTTTTACCTCATTTACAATAATTTTAGATTACAATAAAAATTTGAACTCTAATGGCAAAATATATTCTTTCTACATAGTCAGTTATTTCAAATTAGTTTTTCAATTATGGAGGCCGCGCACTATTATTTAATTGGATGGACATGGAGCTGACCGAGTTGGAAACACACGATTTGCATATTATGACTCTGACTTGTGTAGAAAATTAATATAATTATTTTCAAAAAGTAAAACATATCCACACCATGCTTTATATACGCTACCATATAAAAATTATCGTCAAAGTATACGTGGACCATTACCTAATTATATAATCATCTTGGGGACTTCTGTAGTACGTATAGAGTTTTAGGCTTATTGATATGGTTCAGTAGATAGAATATGGGCCTTATGATTTGAAGTTTCCGAATGAGATTGGATGGGTTGTATGGGATAACTATGGACTCTTCCACACTTGATTTTTTTTCTTCTTTTCTTCCCCTTCTTTGCGATGCTCTCCTATTCCTTTGTTGACATTCAGTTCTTAATTTCTCACGAACCTGGAACTCTCTTATCTTTCTTCTTGGCCACTGCATGCAGAAATCTAGGAAAGGCCATAAAATATGGTTGTTGGCAATCTGATTCCATGGGTGAGGAGTTAATGATAAGCAACGAAGAAGAAGATTTGTGGGAGGAAAATTTAAAAAAAAAAATTATAAAGGAAGAAATGAATTAAATTAAAGCAGACTATTTATGTATATTGAGCTTTTGCATGAACTCTCCTGAAAGGGTGACCTTTTATTTCCATCCAAATCTAATTCATAAATAGAAATATAAACAGATTATCTTTAAATGACAGTTCTTTTAAAAAAAATTCCTTATTTCTTCAAAAAGCAAACTGAAAACCTACTCGTAAAACTCAAATTGAAGTGTTGCCAACACTCAAAAATTCAATAAGATGAAGCTTATTACCACGAAATTAATATGAATTTCTTAAATTCTATGATTTTTCTGTTTATTTTCTTGGAGCCCACTTGTAATTTAGACCAAAGTAAAAGATTTACCTTAAAAGGTGAAGAAGAAGATAAAACGAGCGAGAGTAGCAGAAAAGATGTGATGAGAGAGAAAATTTTCAAAATTTAGAAATTTTTGAAAAAGAGAGAGAGTAGCAGAAGAGATGAGATGAGAGAGAAAATTTTCAAAATTTAGAAATGTCCTTAAAAAGTTTTAGAATAGAGCTAAACTCAGGTCTGAAGTTCAATCCTCTCTCTCCAGAGATAGAGCACACATTCTTTATACTGCACCTCAACATTTTCAATCATCCGATGAAAATCACACGATTATGAGTAGCAATACCGTATCGATAAGCCTAAACTCTATACCGTACTCTAGAAATCCCCGTCTTTTATATAGGAAGAATTAGCTGCTTCTTCTTCTTACTTCTTCTTTTATTTATTTATTTATTTTTTTTTGGGGTAACGAATCTTTGCACATTTGATGACATGTGCCTCTAAAGACTAAAGATATGATATGAATCGGGAGACCCGGTGTACTTTTTTTTTTTTTTTTAATTTTGTTTTTGTTTCGCATAAGTACGTCATCACAATTGACTCGAAATGTGGCCAAAATTGGCGTATTTCCCATGACTTAGTAATTAGGACAATTATTAGGAGGGACAATATTATTATAATTATTACTATTCTAAAGAACACTTTGTTTTACAATGTCTTTTATACATGAAATAATACTGACATGTCATGGTATATCTTTTGAGAGAGATTTATAGTATCTCACGGGCCATGGCTGCTACATATATAGCAATTAGCTAGTTTATATATGTAATATAACAAGATGCCACGATCAAAAAAAACATTATATACAAAAAAAAACATTATATTTTTCAAGCAAGGAGAAAAAAAACATTATATAAATGGTTCCAACACTCGGTAGCTATAACGTGTACTTATTTATTTGTTTATTTATTTTTTGTTTTGGTAAACGGGTGCCTAACCCTTTACCACCTCCACAAGAATCTTATTTTTTAATATAGTACATGTACATATATATATATATATGTCTCTTATCAATGTAGGAGTACTCACGAAGAGATACAAATTAATTAGATGATCATCAACAGCAGAAATGGAAGGAGAAATGAACAACTTCGCGATGGTATGGATCACAGTAGTGGCATCACTCTGCTACTGCCACACCATCGGTAACATTATCAAGCAAGGCACAACAAGGCTCGTAGCAATCCTCCCTGTGATCATCCTCTTCCTTTTTTTGCCTCTTAATCTCAGGACCGTATTTCTCGGAGGCCCAACTTCATTCTTCGTAGCTTGGCTCGCCACCTTCAAGCTCCTCCTCTTCGCCTACGGTGAAGGCCCTCTTTCCACCTCCAACCCACCTCTCCCTCTGCCACGTTTCATCCCCTTGGCTTGCTTCCCCATCAAAATTCGAAACGACCCTTCTCCAAACATTTCCCAAAAAGCCCCAAAATCGCCTCTAAATTACGCGGCCAAGGCCCTCATATTCTCTACTATTTTACCTGTTTACCAAAATAAATTGCTTATTCACCCCAAAGTTTTCCTGTTTTTGTATTCTATATACACTTATACAGGCTTGGAGATCATCCTGGCCTTGGTGGCAGCAGCGGCTCGAGCCGCGCTAGGAGTCGAGCTCGAGCCGCAGTTCGACGAACCGTACCTCTCCACCTCGCTCCAGGACTTCTGGGGGAGGAGGTGGAATCTCGTGGCCAGTGGCATCCTACGGCCCACGGTGTACGGTCCCGTAAGGTCCATCGCGAGCCGTTGGATCGGGAGGAAGTGGGCCCCACTGCCCGCGGTGATGGCGGCGTTCTTGGTGTCTGGTGTCATGCACGAGTGGATCTTCTACAACATATCGAAGCCCACGTGGGACGTCACGTGGTTCTTCCTTCTGCATGGGGTGTGTTTGGCCGTTGAAGTGGCCGTTAAGAAGGCCGTTAACGGCAAATGGCGGCTTCCGCCGGTTGTTTCGGGGCCGTTGGCGGTGGCGTTCGTGATGTTTACCGGCTTGTGGCTGTTCTTGCCGGCTCTTATGAGGTGTGAAGCCGATGTGATGGCTCACAGAGAGATGGTTGCGTTTATGGAATTAGTGAAAAGCTTTAGCATTAGGCTTAGAATGGACAAAGTGATTGTATTTTCGTCTTTACATAGCTAAATATATGATTATGATATGTATGTAATTAGTACGATTATGTGCTAATTACTAGAATTTTCAACTATATGGAAGCAATAATGCAAAGTGGCCAGCTTTGTTAAGTGTATATACATGTAGTTCAGTGGTTGCTACATTTTTGTTGAATGGTCATAAGAGTATATATCACCCTTTCAATTTATATCTTCGGTATCGGAATTGGCATTTTGGCCTAAGTAGTTTTAAGGAAGCAACATAAAAATGTACTCATATTATTAATTTATTTAGGACTCTTAACTAATAAATTTTAGTTTATTAAGAAATAAAACGAAGAGTAAAAATATTGTTGATTTTGGTTTGAGATATATTAATCCTTCATTTTATTTAAATTAAAATAAAAATATTATTGCTAACCAATGATTATTTTTTCAAATTATTTTATTCTGCCTATTTTTTAATTTGTTTTTTAGTTCAGTTAGGACTTTTATTTTCTTTAACACTGTATTTATATTAAGCTAGACTCCTATAACTAAGCCTTTTAACACTGTATTTATATTAAGCTAGACGCTCCTATAAATAAACCTTTATTAAGATTGTAATTTTAGTTGATCTTTCATAGTTTCATTAATAGACTCCTAGAAAAAGTTCGAACTTCAGTATCTAGAGTAATGCTATGGGGCACCTTATAAAGGCGCCTAGCACCACAAAAAATGTCAATTTTTTTTTACTGAAAGATGAAATAATACTTTAGATGAGACTCTGTGTGAGACCCAATATATTAATTAATTGAGCAATGCTATGGGATACTAGTAGTGATCAACACCACTACGACATATATGTTAATCTGTTACTAGTAATTTTAATTAATAAACTGTGTCCTACATAAATCCCACCTAAAATATAATTATAATTAGTTAGTAAAAGATTGACACATTATGTGATTTTGAGTACCATATCGTGCCCCATAATATTATTTTAATTACAATCACCTAATACTTATGTGGCATTTGCCCCGCATAGCATTACTCATCTCTTGTTCCACTAAGTCATTTTCCTTGAAAACTTAATTAACAACATGATTAGCGTTGACTTTTCAAAAGAAGATTATAAAAAGTTACTAAAGTTAGCGGATAAATTAAACTTATTGAATGTGTCAGGTAGAAAGTCAAAAAAAGAGGGAGACAATCTTTGTTGACAAATGGAGTAGGTTTTATTTTTTTGTCAAAAGCAAAGAAAACAAATAATAAAAAATTAGAAAAAATGACAAAAAAATAAGAATAATGCTATAGGGCACCAGTGGTGCCCAGCACCACAATGGTGTATCAGTCTGTCACTGGCTAATCATAATTATAATTCAGATAGGGCTCATGTGGGACCCAGTTTATTAATTTAATCATCTAGTGATAGAGAGACATGTCATTGTGGTGCTAGGCACCACTGGTGTCCTATAGCATTGCTCAAAAAACAAAGTGGGCCGCCAGACTTTTTTGTGTGTATAATTAATGGGATGCAGTTAAAAGAAAAAGGCGCACGGCCCTAGACGTATCTAGTACACATGGAACATTTCGACACCAAGTGGAGGGTGTCGAAATCATGGAAAAATGGGAAACCTAGACACGAATTGAGAGGAGGGGGACTTCAGCTATATATACCCCCTCCTCTGCCTCATCCAATCATCCCAACACAAGAGAGAATATTCCAAAACTGAGAATGAGAAAAATAGAGCTTTTAGATAAAACTTAAGAAAAAAGTTTTTGAGACAATTTTTGTAAAAATTTTTTGGGTATAATTGGAATCAGGGTTGTGAGTTGTGAGTGCTTATAAACACTGTGTAAATTCTTCTCCCTACAGTAAAAAGATCTACAGTAGTCCCGTAGACGTAGCCAAATTGGTGAATCACGTAAATTATGTCTTCTTATTTCTTTCTATTTATCGTTTTCTGAATTTTGCGTGTCTATTGGGGAGGTTATTTCTCTAACAACTGGTATCAGAGTGCCACGTTAAGTATTATTCATACATACGACACTATTCACATATACAGTACTATTTACACATACAGCACTATTCATACATACGGTATTGTTCACTTATACAAAAAGTCAACAGTAAGAAGCGATGGTTGGAGAAGACGGATTGGGACCCAGTATCAATAAATTCGACGATTCAGATTTCTCATTCTAGAGATTGCAGATTAGAGATTATCTACATAGTAAGAAATTACATCGATTTCCGTCAGGGGTAAAACCAAAGAAAATGGAGAACGACGAGGGAAAAGTCCTTAATTGATAGGTGTTAGACATAATTTGATTGACACTAACAAGGAATATTGCTCACAATGTGACAGAGGTAAAGGCCACAATTAAGATGATGAGCATCCTGTCTGATATGTATAAGAAACCATCAGCAAACAACAAAGTTTATTTGATAAAAAAGTTGTTTAATTTAAAGATGGAAAAAAGTGCTTCAGTAGCGTCACACATCAATAAATTCAATATGATCGTCTCGCAATTGATGTCTATTGAAAATAATTTTTGACGATGAGATTTGTGCTCTCATTCTTTTGGTATCTTTACTAAATAGTTAGGAACCTATAAAAGTGGCAATTAACAATTCTGTTGGTAAAGTGAAGTTGCAATTCAATAAAGTGAAGGATCGATTTCTTACCGAAGAAGTGCGAAGAGTAGATTCCAGTGAAAGAACATCATCGAGTTCTGCCCTAAATCTCGAGAACAGAGGCAAAAACAACGAGAGGAATTCTAACTGAGGTCGTAGCAAGTCCAAATCAATGGGTGGTAGAGACAAGTCCAGACTAGAAAGAAAACTAGAATGCTAGAACTGTGGCAGGACCGACCACTTAAAGAAGAACTACAAAGCACAAAAGAAATAAGACAACTCATACAATGTCAATGCTGTGACTGAGGAGGTACAAAAGGCTTTACTATTGTCTATTAATAGTCCAATTCTTCTTGGGTTTTATACTCAGGAGCTTCGTTTCATATCACTACATGCCGTGAGATTGTCAAGAATTATATTTCCGATAATTTCAGTAAAGTGTATTTGGCCGATGGAGAACCATTGGAGATTGTTGGTATGGATGATATTCGTTTTAAGATGTCAAATAGATTGGCATAGAAAATCTAGTAAGTAAGGCACGTACCAGGCTTAATGAAGAATCTTATCTCAGTGGGACAGCTTAATAATGATGGATACAACGTGACCTTTTATAGTGGCTCATAGAAAGTCAGCAAATGAGCCACAGTTGTTGCTCAAGGAAACAACACTAGAATTCTTCATATAACTTCCAGTTGCAGAGATATACTAGCAGCTGTGGATGTCGATATTAATTCAAGTCTATGGCACTATAGACTTGGGCATATGAGCGAGAAAGAAATAAAGGTGATGCTATCAAAAGGAAAGTTACCGAAGCTAAAAACAGTTGAGCATAGTCTCTGTGAAAGCTGTATCTTTGGTAAACAAAAAAGAGTGAGCTTTTTAAAAGGCGGAAGAGAACCGTGTGCGGCAAAGTTAGAGCTGGTCCAAACAGATATGTGGGGACTATCTCCTGTGATATTTCTTGAAAGCTCAAGATATTATATCACTTTTATTGACGATTCGAATAGAAATGTATGGGTTTATTTTCTAACAAATAAATCTGATGTCTACTATACCTTTAAGAAATGGAGAGCCACGGTGGAAAATGAGACCCATTTAAAAATAATGTCTTTGCGATCTGATAATGGAGGAGAATATGAAGATGATGAGTTCAAAAGATATTATACACTCAATGGGATCAAGATGAAGAAAACCATTCCTAGAAAATCACAATAGAATAGTGTAGTCGAAAGGATGAACAAGACCTTAAATGAATATGCTAGGAGCATGAGGTTACACGTTGGATTGCCGAAAATCTTCTGGGCTGAAGTAGTTAACAATGCAGCATTTCTGATCAACAGAGGGCCTTCAACACCTCTTGATTATAAAATACCAGAAGAGGTTTGGAGCGGCAAAGAGGTAAAACTTTCCTTCTTGAAAGTTTTCGGTTGTTTATTCTATATTCATATCGATCCTGCTAGTCGACGTAAGCTTGATCCGAAATCAAAGAAGTACTACTTTGTTAGTTATAGCAACGATGAGTTTGGTTATCATTTCTAGGATAATCAAAGTTGGAAGTTCATCACGAGCAAAGATGTTATCTTTAATGAGGACGTCTTGTACAATGACAGGTTAGGCACCAGAGCTAATGGTGCATATCCTGATCTCAAGAAGATAGATGAACTGCCATTGAACGACATCCCAATAGATGAAAAGAATAATAACGCCTAGGAAGATCAAGAAGTTGTAGCTCCCGAGGTAGATCCACAAACTCCTATAACTAAACTCAGGAGATTCTCCGGAACTATTCGACTGCTACAAAGATATTCCCTTACATTGTATTTCATTCTATTGACTAATAAAAGAGAGTCAGAGACTTATGAATAAGCTATGTAGGATGATAAGTGAATCAAGTAGGAGTTAGTCATAAAAGATGAGATAGATTTACTGTCGTCCAATCAAACATGGGAGTTGGCTTAACTACCAGAAGGAAAGAAGGCACTACATAATAAGTGGGTCTAAAAAAGGCATTAACTATACTAAGATTTTCTCTGCAATGGTCAGATGACCATAATTAGAACAGTACTTGGGTTAATGGCTAAGGAAGATTTGCATCTAGAGCAACTAGATGTCAAAACGGTGTTTCTTCATATTGACTTAGACAAAAAAATTTATATGAACCAGCCACAAGATTTTGAAGTACAAGGGAATGAGAAAATGGTGTGCAAACTTTAGAAGAGCTTATATGGTCTTAAACAAGCTCCAAGACAGTGGTACAAGAAGTTTGACAGATTTATAAGTAACAATAGTCACTTAAGATACCAGGCAGATCATTGCTGCAATGTGGAGAGGTTTGACAATTCCTATATCATTTTATTTCTATATGTAGATGATATATTAATTGTTGGAGTTTGCATAGAAGAAATTGACATACTCAAAAATGAATTGTCAAAGGAATTCGCAACAAAGGACTTAGGAGCAACAAAACAAATCCTTGGGATGAAGATTTCTAAAGACAGGATGAATAGGATGTTGAAGCTATCAAAGGAGGAATATATAAAGAAGGTGCTTAGCAGATTCAACATGGACGGAGCAAGGCCTGTGAGTAGTCGTTTGGTTAGTCATTTCAAACTAACCAAAGAACAGTCACCCTCAATGGAGGAAGAGTAGACCTATATAGCAAAGGTATCTTATCCATCTGCTATTGGTAGCCTTATGAATACCGTTGTATGTACCAGATCAGATATAGCCCATGCAGTGGAAGTTGTGAGCCATTATATGAGCAATCCGGGAAATAACATTGGGAAGCAATAAAGTCGATTATCGGATATTTGAGAAGAATTGCAGACAAAGCTCTATGTTTCAAAAGGTCAGGTTTGTGCTTACAAGGCTATGTGGATACTAATATGACCGGTGATTTAGACGGCAGGAAGAGTTCTACTAGATACGTGTACACTCTTAGATGTATAACAGTTAATTAGGTTTCCAAATTACAAAAGACTGTTACACTTTCAACTACTAAGGCAGAGTATGTTGTAGTAATAAAAGCTTGCAAAGAGATGATCTAATTAAAGTCTTTTTTAGAGGAACTGGATCACAAGTAAGAGAAGAGTATGTTGCATTGTAATAAGCAGAGTGTAATTCACTTGGCAAAAAATCTCGTTTTTTATGCCAGAATGAAACATATACGAGTATGATATCACTTCATCAGATCAGCTTTAAAAGATAGAGTTTTAATACTTGACAAGATTCTGGGAAGCAAGAATCCTATAGATATGCTAACCAAGACAATGACCATTGACAAACCGAAGCTGTGTTCAACTTCAGTTGGCCTGCAAGCGTAAAGAAGAGAATGGACTACTGCATTGATTTAAGTGTGTGAAGACAGATTGAAATCAGTCTTCAAGTGGGAGAATTGTCAGGTAAAAATTCAAAAAAAGGGGGAAGACACCCTTTGTTGACAAATGGAGTAGGTTTTGTTTTTTTGACAAAAGTGAAGAAAATAAATAATAAAAAAATTAGGAAAAATAACGAAAAATAAAGTAGGGCGTCAGACTTTTTTTGTGTGCATAGTTAATGGTATGCGGTTAAAAGAAAAAGGCACATTTAATGGCCTTGGATGTATCAGGTGCACATGGAACATTTCGGCACCAAATGGAGGGTGCCGTAATTTAGTGTTGAAATCATGGAAAAATGAGAAGCCTAGACACGGATTGAGAGGGGAGGCTTCAACTATATATATCCCCTTCCTCTGCCTCATCCAATCATCACAACATAAGAGAGAATATCCAAAATTGAGAGTGAAAGAAAGAGAGCTTTCAGTAAAAGCTTAAGAAAAAAGCTTTTGAGTAAGTTGTAAGTGCTTATAAACACTATATAAATTCTTCTCCTTATAGTGAAAAGATATGCAGTAGTCCTGTGGATGTAGCCACATTGGTGAACCACGTAAATTATGTCCTCTTATTTCGCTTTATTTATCGCTTTCGTAATTTTACGTATTTATTGGGGAGGTTATTTCCCTAATAGAATGAAAGTTCTCTTACTCCCATTCAACCTTATAAAGTAGGTCCTTTAGAAAAAGATTAATTGATCAAATGATATACAAATTAAAAGGCAATGAGAATTTCAAAGGAACTGAGAAGAATAATATTGGAGCAATGCTATGAGGCACTAATGGTGCTTAGCACCACATTGACGCGTTAGTTTGTTATTGGTTAATCTAATTATAGTTTGTACATAGACTCCACTTGAAGTTTAATTATAATTAACCGATAATAAACTAATATATCATATGGTGCTTGACACGTATAATGCCCTATAGCATTACTCAAATAATGAAGACGGCCACAATCCCTCATCAAACTGGCTTCATCGTCTTATTGTTATCTTTTACTAAAAGCTTGATCTCACTGAAAATTATTAAGTTTACCTTGGCAACTGTTCAACTTTCTGGTCAAGCCTTAGGTTTGCAATTTTAAATACCGTTCCATGCCATGACAATTAACAAATTTGATATTATGACATGATGCCGTTAGTTAGTTGACCCTTGTTTTTACTCTCTCTCTCTCTCTCTTTTTTTTTTCTTTTTTTGATGCTTTTCTCTTCTTTAGTTATGTTATCTGCAACTTTTGTCTATTTGTGTTTTGGTTGTAAATTATTTTAGTCCAATTTAATTGTCTCAATTTATGACACCTAAACTAAAATTGAAGCACTTTATTAGTTCGAAGAACATTATAAAATAGAACAATGCTATAAGGCACCAGTAGTGCCCAACACCATAATGAGATGTAATTATGTTATTGGGTGATTTAATAAATAAATTGAATACTCGACCAACTAATTTACATTTGAAATAAATAAGGCATGACTTAGCCAATTAATTTACATGATGATGAGCTAATTAAGCACACTCCCTAAGAATTATATATATATAGGTCATGTTTCAATAGAGATTTTTATTTTTTCTCCTTGAATGGGTACCCTAATTTGGATCATTAGATTTTCATCTTATGGTTACAATAATATTAGTGATTTTACAAAAATATATATATATATATAATCAATGCCTATATAAATTTAGAAAGATATTTATGACAAAAAAACTTATAAATTGTTGGTGACATTTTTTTTTTCAATTCCTTTTTCATTGTTTTTTTTATTTCATTCTCATTTAATTTATATATTTTTATTCTCATGCCCATTCCATTCTTGTATTTTTATTCTCATTCCTTATTATATACAAGTTTATTTTTCTTTCCCTTTTTAAATTTTTTTTCCTACACGTATGCTCTTTTTTTTCCCCCTAGATTAACTAAGTTAGCTAATTTTTTTTATGTATACTAATTATGTCAACAAAATTATATGTTTTCCTTCTTTTTTTTTGTGATTTCACGTGTAACTACATTATTTTTTTTAACTAATTTTCTTTGATGTATAATTTATCTAATTGATAAATTCTAATTCTCTCTCTCTTTTTGTTTTGTGATTTGACGTGTTAATTTTTTTTTACTTATATGTTTTACATGTTTAATTATCTTAATATTTTTAATATTTTTTTTATTTTACATGTGGACTGATTTTAATATTGAATAACACTTCTTTCAAAATAATAATAATAAACAATAATAACAACAATAAAAATAATAATAATAAATAAATAAAATAATATGTTTCATTTTTCTCTAACCTTGTATATATTCTCAAAAACAGTACGGACTAATCTTCTAAAGCAACCGTATATTGAATAAATTAAATATTAATTGGTCATGCAGCCCTTAATAATTTGATCTTGAGATGTTTATAATATTTTTCCTCTATGAGGCCATGCGTTTCTAACTAATGTTGCAAGCATTTAATTAATATGAAGGCCAATTGTCGTAGTAATAATAATAATAATAATAATAATATAGATGCATTTAACGAATTTTTTCACTAATTTAATAAAGAAAAAAATTTAAAATATATTTATATATTTTGATCTCATACTTTCACCTAAACAGTTAACAATGATTTGGTCCTATACAATTAATGGGCTTATTTTAAATGACAAATGCATGCAACTATAAATTTATTATTATTATTTTGCAAAACAAAGATTGCATACTTTAGCTTAATATCATCTATTATAAAATGAAATGAATAATCATAATTGAGTAAAATAAATAAATAATATGAATAATTAAACTGATATTTTCTTTATCATATTACATCATATAATATAATGTATAATAGAATATTTAAATTCATACGAGAGTATAATATTTACAACAGTGATAAAGACACGATTGAAGAGTTAAAAAATTGTTAGTACATATTTTTTGGTTTTTGTTTTTATAAAATATTATGTGCCTTAGTTGGTAGCTTAGTTATCAATTTAATATGTTGTACATAAACATGCATATTTTTAATATATAACCCAATTACCTTAATGTGTATATATGGTCATTCTAAATGAAAACAACAAATATACATCCTCATTAATAAATTTTAAAGATGATTAATTTTAAAAAAGGTTAAAGTAGAATGATATTAATACAAAAAAAAAAAAAAAACAACAACTTACATATGATTAATAGAAGTATCTATAGATGTCATTTTTCAATGAAATTAGTAAGCAAGTTTACTTTTTATTCTGTAGATGAATGTTTTAGTTCACATCAATTGATTAGAGTCGTGGATATACATCAATAGATTAGAATGATAGACTTATGCCTGACGGTTGAAAAAAAAAAAGTAATTTAAATAAATTTCCATCCAAATATTACTCTTTTTGGCTATTTTGGTTGAGTAATAACATGTTGTACTCTTCATATATTTTTTTTATTTTTTTATACTCAAAATTATTAAAATAGTAAGCATGCAGTTCTGCTCACTCTTCGTTGCTCTCAGGAGAAAAGGATATGAGTAAAACTACTTAAGCTAAAATGACTTTTTTATGTATTATCTTAAAATATTAATTTTTTTAGGAGTATTAAAGAAATCTTAACTATGACCATAAAAAACTCCTATATAATGGTGTTCTCATAGTCAAAAAGCTCCTGGCTATTAGTTAAGATCAACGCCTTGATACTTTTAAATTTGTTATTTTAGAAAAAATTCATAAAAAGTATTTTCGGCCTAAGTTAATCATACCCATAACATTTTATCTTGCTCTTAAAATATCTGATGGGCTGATAGGCTAATGGACTTTTTTGATATATAGAATTATTAGTATTATTACAATCATTTTTGTCATGGAGCCATGTGCATGAATAGATGCAAGTATTAAAGAGTTTGATTTGATAATGAATCATATATGAAACTTCAAATTCAATACTAATAATCTAGAAAGTTAAACATTTTTTGATAATATATAAAAAGCCAAACATATTAAATTCAATAATTAGTTATCCATATATATCATTTTTTGGAAAATATATATATCAAACGTATATCATTTTTTGGAAAATGTATATAATAATCACTTGTAAAATATTTAAAAAAACAAACGTTAGATATAATAAACAGTGTTTTGATGTGTTATGAAAGAGTGACCTTATATATATATATACTAATTATTAAACATTTTTATAGTATATTTTCTATGTTCGCATATCCCAAAAAATAACCTAAAAGCTAACGTGTTATATTCTCAAAAAAAAAAAAATCAAAACAACCGTATATATCAATTTTGATAAAAAAATTATTAAAAAAACTATTCCAAATTTTTTTCTTAAAAAGTTCTATTGGAAAAAAGATTCTCTAAAAAAATTGAATGAAATGTAATAGTTTTTATTCTCTGAAAAATTAGAATGAAATAGTTATAGGTTAAAATGACTTGCAATAGCAAGTCATTTTCAACTTGGTCAAAGTATCCATGTATGGAGCAATATATATATATATATTACTTGTCTGAGGTAATAGATTAACGGTGCAGCAATGTTTGTTTTATAAAGTCTAGCCTCCGAAAACATATAATAGTGATCATTGTATTTAATGTAAGATTTGTATAACGTATGTGGAAATATTTTATTTTTGCTGCCACTGAATGATAAAATTTGGTCAACAAGATGCTGAATAACGTCAGTTAAATAAGATCAAGACATACTTAGCAAGTGCTTTTTTCTGGCATACTAGTCAACCCTGTACGGTTTGTCATATTATACTCGTGAGTCCTCCGGGCTCTGCACCAAGGGCCGGGAACAAGGAAAGTAATTAATTTTGAGTCCTTTGGCAATCTGAAGTCATTACAGGGAGAAAGTACCAATAAATGAATTGATGCTTCTCCAGTCGAATAGGAAAAGAAAAGTAGAGATTGGGACAATGTGAATAGCATAAAATAAAATACCATGAAATTTGATTGTTTTGTAATTTAAATTATGAAGTTTGAACTCTACAAAATAATATTCTGAGAATAAGAAATTTAGAAAAATAATACCTGGACTGACTTTTTGACCAATTTTAATAACAAAAAAATAATAATATCCTCTATTAAAATTAGAATAGTCCTTATTATTCTCCTTAATTTTGAGAATATTATTATCTTTTTCCAGTTAAATTTATTCAAAAAGTCAATTTAATGTATTAATTTTCAGAAATTCTTAATCTTAAGATATTATTTTATAGAATCCAAATTTCAAGGTTTAAATTATATAATACCTAGATCTTAGGGTTTTTTTTTTCATATCCATTGGGACACTAAAATCTTAGGACATTATCAATTTTGACCTTTTTTAAGACATGTGGTGAAAAAAAGAGGGACCGCTGGGGTTGGGATCGAGACCGACTGTGGTAACATAAGTGGTTTGGAGTTTATTGAAGAAGAATGTATTTTAAAATTTATTAGAGAATATGGTATCCAAGTAATTTACATGTGTGACATGATAAAAAGGTTAGTTTTGAAAACATTTATAGGTGAGTGCTCTTTGCTCTTTTGCATCATGAGGTGTAAATTCCCTAAAAATCTTGCACTAAAAATTACATCAGTGACGTGGTACCATTTTTAGCCACATAATTTTAAATAGTATGGTCCTACTTTAAAACAAAGAACGGTTGAAATGCATGTCATATCAACTGATGTAAATTTTTATTACAAGGTTTTGGTGTCCCTATATCATTCGAAAAGAAAATAGTTAAATAGCATAAATTGTCTAATTTTAATATTTTTCTATTTGAAATTCATTTGAGTTGAGTTCGACTGTACAAGACTTATACGTAGTTTGGAGTGTTTGCATGTGGGTTTGCTTCATTTTTTCTGTTTTATTAAAAAAAAAAACAAAAAAACAAAACATGAATTCCACTTCATTTGAATTTATAATTTTTTTCTATTTAAAAAAGCACCCTTGACAAAAAGCCAAACAGGACTTAGGACCCGTTTGGTAGAGCTGTAGATTTTAAGGAAAACACTTTTAGCTGTGCTGAAAGAAAAATCCATTGTACCATAAAATAGCAGAGTGTTTGGTAAACTATAATTTTAAAGAATTGTAACTTAAAAAAGCTGTATTAAAGTGCTTGATAAACTGTATGACTGAATTGTTGTGCAAATATAAAATGACCAAAATAAACATCATTATACAATTATGCATATTTATAGAAAGAGCATATTAATATTTTTTACAATCATGCATATTTGTACATACTAAAGATATTAATTCTTTTTAAAAAAAAATTGATATGAAAATAAACTCAATTAAATTAGTTACTCAATTAAATTTATTTTATTTTATTTTAATTTATCATATTTTCATCTGAATTTAAAATTTCAATGAAGAGTATTTTAGTCAATTATGATATAAATATATTAATACTTTTTTAAAAAAATTGATATAAAAATAAATTCAATAAAATGTGTAGCATTTTTACTTTTAAGTTAGAGTATTTTGGTCACGTTTGGCATGCAGGATAAGGATGGGATTGGATTGGATCAAATTAATCCCATGTTTGGTGCATGCATATGAGATGGATTGGATTGGATTAAAATAATCAACTCCAAAAATAATCTCCTTAAAAGGGGATAATCTTATCCTCTTGAGAATTTGGGATTGGGAAGGATTATGAATTTAATTAAAAAAATAGAATGTTTTTGAAGTAGTAATAAATGATACTTTCGAAATTAATTTTTAAAAGTGGTAAAACCAGAAATGGTAATTTTCAAAATATTTTTTGTAAATGGTACTTTTGCAAATAATTTTAAAAAAAATGTCATTTTCCAAAAACAAGTTTTAAAAGTGGTATTTTTCAAAATATTTTTTTCCAAAAATCGTATTTTTGTAAATAAGTTTTTAAAAATGATATTTTTACAAAATTGATTTCTAAAAATCATATTTTTCTAAATTAATTTTCAAAAGTGGTATTTTTCTAAATAATCAAACCTCAAAATTTATAATTTACCTAAAACTATGAAACACACCTATCCTAACAAAAAGTAGCATACCAAACATGGGATAGGATTGGACTATAATTCTATCTTATCCTATCCTATCCAATCCAATCCAATCTTTTAAAATAGTCCAATCCTATCCTATCCTATTATGCATATCAAACGAAGCCTAGTTATTATGATTTATTCATTAAACGATAGCATGGATTTCTACATAATCTAAAAGCTAAAGCTGTATTAGGCCAACTTTGACTTCTGACTGTAGCTTTGTCAAAAATTATTAAATAATCTGATTTTCAAATTTTTACTAAACACTTTTTAGCTCACACATAGTTCAAAAAATACTTTTAACTTGTTAAGACCTAAATTGACCCTTAATTCATGATCTCCGATTTATATATCCTTTTTCCTTATTCCGTACCAGAATAAAAAGGGGCAGTACTAATTATTATTTTATTAACTCAGCCCATGCGCATTCGACACAGACAGTTTTTATTTTATTCTACGTCACGAGATCTACAGTCCCATAGTCTCATCCTTTTAAAAGCCGACAACTCAGAAAAAAAAATAATAATAATAATAGTTTAACAGTTATCTTAAAACTTGTTTTAGTTACTTTTAATTTGTCGATATCTAATTGGATGAGACAACAAATATGAATCTCTATTCATTGAACACAACAATATGGACTAATTAAACAAACTAGACCTTACAATATTTATAAGTCTCTATCAACAAAAATTACGAGAACAAGAGTAAAATACATTATACATGTATACATAAGTATCCATCTCGTATAATATGATCTTACCCTTTAGCTGAACCTGCACTCGCTTTGTGTGCTCCTCCAAACTGGCAAAACCAACAACCAACAACAAGTGACAACAGCAAACCCAACCGTCAAAACAATCGACACAACCGGGTGAAGCGGGTTCCACCCCTTGAGCTTAGCCAATCGCTTGAGTCCAGCCTCCAAAACCATGCACAGTCCATGCAACACGAAGAACCAAGCCACTTCCCACGTTGGTTTGCTCCCACACGTTATATAATAGAAAACCAACTCGTGCATGATCCCAGATACAACTAGGGTCGAGATGGTCGCCGCCACTTTGGCACCGCCGAGCCCGATTACAGCCGCCAAGGTTTTCCGGGTCGGATCATAAACCGTTTGCCTTAGTATGTCCGACGACATCCGGTTCCACCTTCTTCCCCAAAAGTCTTGTAGAGACATGGCCAAGTATGGGTGGTTGAAAAATGGGACTAGCTCGTACCGAGCCATGGCCCGAACCATGTAGAGCCAGATCAACATGGTTAGACCGTACAAAAATGAGAGGAATTTTGAACCCTCGTCATATTTTTCGGTATAGATACTGATAAATATAAGAAATAGCACGGGCACTATCAGAGCTATTAAGGCTAGAGGTGAATTATTTGGAGAAAGTGAATTATCATTATTTTTTATCTTCAAGGGAAAGATAGAGATTAAGGCGAAATCTAGGTAGTTTTGGTGAGAGAGAAGAGGGCCGCGGTCGAATGCGAAGAGGAGGATCTTGAAGGAAGAGATCCATGTGATAAAGAAAGAGGAAATTCCTCTGGCAAAAGCAGATGAAAATTGCCAAGGGAGAATGGAAAAGAGGTAGAAAATGGGAAGGAGAGAGATCACCCTCAATAGGCCTTTCGGAATTTTTGTGACCAAGAAATAACAATAACCTAACGAACCTAAAACCGTAAGTACTGTTGGAATATGCATTTTCCGATTCTTGATTTCGTCCTCTCTTCCTTCTCCTCTCTTTAATTCTGATCTAACAATCGATATCTTCTGGGGGTAGATAGGATGACATGGTTGTTAAATGAAGTATATCATGTAAAGAATGTGAGTAAAAATATCAGGTCATATTTGATATGCATTTATTTATGGTTATGTTACGTAACTCTAAACATGTTCATTATGACATCAGATAACCAAAAGGTACATATAACAAAAATTTATAACTATCCGCAATTTCTGGAAATCAATATCAAATCTTTATTAAAGTGAATATTTCCCAATTTTATATTATTTATTTGAAATCAACGTCAGATATTCTTTACTTTAACAGAAAAGATCCCCTATAATGCCTATATATACTAAGAGTTAGGCCAGAGAAAGGGATCTGGCACTCATGTAACCAAAACTCTCAACAGAACAACAGAGACTATATAGTAAATGTAGGCTCTTTATTTAAAAATCTGAAATTACCTTAAAATTCCTCTCGTGTCCTTATTTTATTTAATTTCTCTTAATTAGTATTAATCTTGTTATTGTACTTGTTTTTTGGGTATCAACAAATATCATTGAAGAAAAGGCTTTAATTTCTTTTGCAGTTGCTTTGTCTAGTTGGTTACTTATAATAAGCTTGAATAATTTTGAAAGAAACAAAAATGATAGATATTAAAGATTGAGTGTTTAGAGGAGAAAGAAGAAATAAGGAGAAGTTAAAGGATTTCCACCTTTTTTTTTTTTTTTGTTGGAAAGAAGCAAATTCTACCATATCATTCTAGACATCTGCAAGTTAATGTAGTTCAAAAGTATATTATCATAATAACACGGCCCTGCAAAGATTCATACGTAAAAACATACACAAATCCCAGATATGATTTAACAGAAGTTCGACATAGTCTATAGTTCCGTTTCACCAACTTTATCCCCTTGAAGAAAATAGACAACTACATCAGATAGACCCCAGCATAAACCATGCAAGTACCAACCTGAAGAAATAAAGCCACCAAGATGAATTAAGTAACGAACGATATCAATGTTTAAATAATTCTGTAAACGGTAAACCGTGTCTCAGTTTATAGTTTACCTCTGCCTTCATTCTTCATGCTCCATTTATAACGCCAGTTTAAATCCCTTAGACGAGAAATCATATCCCCACTCAAAGAAAAAAAATAATACAGGTGTATGCAATGGGATAGCAGTCAGATGTTAAGCTTTCAAACCATTAGTAGTAGAAACTGGAAAGTGAAAATTTGGTTCTGATTAGCTACTGAAATTTTACCCAAGCATTAGAAAGAGCTCTACTATCAAATTCAAAACCCCCAAAACAAGTTCCAGTTGATATCTTGTTTAACAAAACTGTAACTCTAAATATACATTCAATTGACCAAGTTAGACGTTTTAGCAAACTGAAATGATTAATCAAAAAGGTTAGGTTAAGAGAATTATAATGCAATGATGTCATGTAATCAGGGAGGAAAATAAATCAATAAGATTATACAGTTAAGTACCTCTGACGACCATGAAAACATCGTAGAGATCTACAATTCACATTCCTAATTAACCGACATTTTCATTTTAAAGATATTCTCTCTCAGGTGCTAATATTAGTAAGACAAGTATGGATATGGACCATTTTGTAAGCAGATGCTAGTTTCAAAATCTATATATCCGTAAGTTTCATACCACAAAGGAAAAGGCATGCGTGATTTTGTTCAAACTTCAACCTATTCTAGTATATCACCTGTAACTCTCCTTCTAATTGAATTTCCAAGCAAGGCTGTTAACATCTTCACCAATAATTTTTTTCTGGTCTTGCAAGTATTCTAACCCATGACACTGCCATAAATCATATGCTATTCAAACGAAACCCAACTCGGGCACATTCTCATTCCAGCTTGAACCCAGAACGAAACAGCGGCAATGAAAACGAGGAGCTCTTCTCCAATGGCAAAAAGCCAGATGGAAAGATATTATTCAAAACGCTAAAATTACTTATACAGTCCAGGCATTATTATTGATAAATAAATAAAATTATGCACTTTTGAAAAATAAAAGAAAGAAATATCAATTAGAGCAATGCTATGGGGCACCAGTGGTGCTCAGCACCACAGTGACATGTCTGTTTGTCACTGGATGATTTAATTAATAAACTGGGTCCCACATGAGTCCCACTTAAATTATAGTTATGATTAGCCAGTGACAGACTGACACATCACTGTGGTGCTGGGCACCACTGGTGCCCTATAGCATTATTCTATCAATTAGGATTTGTGAAAAATATAAGAAACTATAAAGTACTTATATCTTGACCAGGAAGTCTATATTCATGCATAATTCATTCAGTGGCACACGCTTCAGTACGCCTTCCACTTTTGTCCTTATAGGCATGAAACTTTAAGAGTTTATTATGGCCAATAATTTGATTATTTGTGGTCTTATAATGGAATCAAAGATATTATGGAATCAAGCCAATTCAAGGAATTTTGTAAGTTGAACCCGCCTAACTTTTATAAATAGCAAAAAGAAAAAAAAAAAAATCAATGTTTTTTTTCACTTTGATCTGGATGCAATTCGATCTGGTTAGTTAGTAAACAACCGATCTTGTAATCTTAAATTACACTATCATATTTGTATGTGTACATAGATTTATTGATTTGTATAACATTAATTTTGTAAGTTGAATCTGCCTAATTGTACTTCCCACAATTAGTAAAACAAGTTTGACACATTAGGCGTGCTTGAGAAGTATAAAGTGTGTTTCGCTGTTTACTAATTCCAAGACACAACAGATCAATGGTGAAACTCTATTAGGTATCTATTTTCTCTAAAAATGCTCTCCCTCCCACTACTATAAAAGTACCTTTAAAAGACGAATAATGTTATAGGGCACCAGTGGTGCCCAGCACCACAGTGATGTGTCAGTCTGTCACTGGCTAATCATAATTATAATTTAAGTGGGGCCCATGTGGGACCCA
>JXTC01000075.1:780499-807562 GCA_002914845.1 Trema orientale | reverse complement strand
CTTCAGCAGAGTTGGACAGAGTCAGGATATATCAATTTCTAACTTCACAAAGCTATGTGTATTAACTACCTACTAGATTTCCCCTGTTATTGATACTGACACTATCGAAAGTTATCTATTTGTGGTGTTACTAAGGCCAAAATGCGTTTAGGAAGAGCTTTTGGACATTCGCTTAATTTTCAAAATTAAAGGAGAATAATGGACAATTTAAATTTCTACTCTATTAAATCTCAAAGTATTTGTTCTTATTCTCATTGCTTCAAATGCTATATAGAAAGTAAGCATGGAATTCCAAATTGGAAACTGAGTATAAAATCCCATCTATCTTTCCTTTCTATCTCAGGAGGTGAAGATTGAGATGTTGGTGTCAAGAGTCGGGCCACTAGAATAACAATTGGTTAGACCAAGAAGGTTGATTGATATCTTATGTAAGAAGGTTGCGTATTGAGCATGTCTCTTAGGATCTAATATTCATACATAGTAACGACCACAAGCACCAGCGAAATAAAAATCAAGGTTTGCTTAAGGAGCCTTTTGTTGTATTTTTCATTTTGAAAGATGTCGCACCAATAACATTATATGAAATTCTTTCTTATTTTGCAGGAGGCTGCTACTCATTCTCGAATCTTGAGTATTCACATGCAGAATTTACTTGGCTATATATATTTAATTTATTACGTGTAATAGATAATTGATGTGTGGACTTATTGCTCTATTGCAGGTTTTTGTTTGATGCAAGAATCTTCTTTCTTCAAATTTTGATAACAAGAACAAGGTCGAAATAAGTTTAATGATTGATCCAATTACTCTGTGCAATCTTTGCAAAATGTTTTAAGAAAGTATTACATTTCTAAATTTATACTCTACTTGTTCATATGCATCGTTTTGTGTTCCAGTGTCTTATTTTTATTTTTATTTTATTATTTGTTTTCAATGTTGTATTGTTTGTAATGCATAAGTATTTGCATGTTCTTGAAATATTTGACGGGTAACATATTCTTGCAGTTTTTTTGCTACAAATGGATATTGGGAAAGACCAGAGTTTGGAACATAGTTGCAGAGGTGCAGTATGAAGAAAATGCTTCAATAAGTATTGAAAAAAAAAGATAGCAAAAAGAAAAAAAAAATTAATGTTCTTTTTCGCTTTGATCTGGATGCAATTCGATCTGGTTAGTTAGTAAACAACCGATCTTGTAATCTTAAATTACACTATCATATTCGTATGTGTACATAGATTTATTGATTTGTGTAACATTAATTTTATAATTAATTTGTTTAATTTTGATGTTGTATATTTTAGATGTCTACATATAATTAAATTATTACAAATTATTAATTTAAGAAATAACAAAAAATATTAATAATCATAAAATCATAAAATTAGAATTGTAATTTTGTTATTTAAATTTATTATTCATTTTTTTGCTGCGAAATTATCTAGTAGCTAATGCTTGATTTGGTTGTATTAGATATCATATTATCTGCTACTAAATTTTATAGCATTTGCTACTAAATTTTGGTAGTAAGATAGTTGTATAGACACCAAATTTTGATCTCTTTACTACTAAATTTTAGAATTTTTGCTACCAACTATTGGTAGCAGAAAGTATATGGCTTTTGCTACTAAGTTTTTTTTTTGGTAGCAAAAGATCTTTTGCTACGGGGTTATAGCTACCAATAAGCTACCAATTTTTTTGGTAGCAAAATAATTATTTGCTACTAAAAATATACTTTTAGCTACCTATTTTTTTGTAGCTAGAAGACTTTTTTCTTGTAGTGCTCGTCTATCTTTGGTAAGGGATATTTATTTTTTATCGTTAGTTGATTAAGTTTCTTGTTGTCTACATAGAGTCTAAGAGTGTCATCAGCTTTCTTAGCGAAGAGAACTAGAGTACCCTATGGCGAGGTATTGCTATTAATGAATCCATTTGATAAAAGCTCATCCAGTTGCTTTATTAATTCCGTCATCTCCGTAGGAGCCATACGATAAGCAGGAATAGAGACTAGTTGAGCTCTAGGAATTAAGTCGATGTAGAATTTGATTTCTCTATCAGGTGGTAGTCCAGGCAAATGTTCTGGGAAGACACCTGGAAACTTACTAACCACTGATATCCACGGGTATCTATCTATGGCGAACAGACTTCTATAATACTCCAATTTCCTCCTCCTACCAACACATGCTTTCAGAAGAGAACTGAGCCTCACAGAATTCAAACTAGCTTAATACACAACCGTATACCTATTTTCAGAATAAAGGGAACCTTCTATATTTGGACAACCAATTCATACTAAAAATCACATCAAATTAGTCCATTGGTATTACAATCAAATCAGCTAAAAGTTCACAACTATTAATCATGATACAACAAGACTTACACATAGTAGATACACTAAAAACATCCTCTAAAGGGGTATCTAAGTTCAAAGGAGGGTCAAAAATCTCAAATTTCAAACCCAACATACTAGCAAATAGCACAAATATAAAGAAATGCGAAACACCAGCATTAAATAATATATGAGCCCAAGTGTGAGAGAGTAAGATCGTACCATCAACTACTCCATTTATAGACTATCCATATTCAGAAGCAGACGTACGTTAAGGCAAGGGGGCATATGCCCCCCTGGATTTTTGAAAATTTCCATCCTTTTATATCTTTATATTATATATATGCATATTACGTTTATTAGGATATATATATATATATAAACAATTTTTTACCATGTATTCTTATGTTAGTATTTATACTTTGCTTCGTTCAAAATTTAAAATTCAAATTATTTATATAATCTTTAGTCACTACCATATATGTAATGTTTGAAAAGGAAAAATTCTTAATCACTACGGCAGCTTTTTTTAAAAAACAATTTCCTTTTATGTATTATATAATTTAAATCCATAATATTTTATATAAATATTTTATTTCTATATTTGACATCATTAAAAAATTAAATTCTTTATTTCTTATTTCTTTAGTCCTTAATAAATACCATATACATATTTAATATGAAATCCCGTTGAAAACACGCCAAAAATCCGTTAAGATTCATCGAAAAATCTTGGTTTAACAGAGGTATAACCTTCATTCAAGGGGAGATGCGGCTTAGTGCAAGGGAGATAATGACGAAATCAACAGGGATTGAGGCGACTTTGCAAGACTGAGGCTGAGCAAAAGAGAGAATATAGAGACGAGCGAAGGAAAGTGATAGGACTGTGAGGGGTTAAGGAAGGGTGCGAGAGAGATCGAGAACAGAGATGGTCTTGCAAGAGAGGGGAAATCTGGATTTTTTTTTTTAAATTTTTTTTAGACAGGACAAATTATGCTTTTGAGTTAGTAGGGTATCTTGGTCAATGAGCGTATATTACAAAGGTTTTTCTAGTGGAGCATATGACCCAAATTAGACAATTTTTATGCATACCCACCCGAATATCTCTTCCTTTTTTATTTTATTCAATCAAGATGGGGCAAATTATCATTTTCTCCTACTCTTTGAAAAATTTAACATTTTGACCCAACATAACTGATTCTGATACCTTTTGCACCAAATTTGTGACCAAGAAATAACAATTACCTAATGAACCAACAACTGTAAGTGTTGGAATATGCTTCGATTCATTGTTTCGGCCTCTTTTCTTTCTTTATTTATTTTTTTTTCCTGATCTTTCTAATCACTGTATACATATTTTACGGGGTGATGAGATGATATGGTTGTTAAATGGGTCAAGTACCATATAAATTCCAGCTTGAAGACTGGTGGCTTCCTCTTCTAAATTAAGCGTACTGATCAGAAGATATTCTAAACAATTTTATCGTTTAAAGAATGTGAGGAAAAATATCACGTCCATTCGACGTGCACTGCTTTTTCCCCCCCTTTTTATGGAAAAGAGTTTTTATAGTTATGTTACAGTTAGCTAGTTATAATTTCATAAATCAAAACATGTGTTTATTATCATATAACTAAAAGGGAGACTGAGATGGAGAATTATTACCAAATCATAGCACAAGAACCTGTCAGTCTATATCATTAAAACAAGTGATAAATCCATTATTTGATCTATTTAGTCAATCAGAGTTGTCGGGACAGTATTGATAATAGCCTGTAGTGGTCACTTGAAACCCCTCTCATGCACATTATATATTAGTCATATGAAATAATAATAACAAAACCATCCAAGGCATGTCTTACCTTTGCTTTCTCTTGACATGACCCCACTATTTTACAAACATCAAGAAATGGCGGAAAAGGTTACTGCATGATTTTTTAACTCCAAAAAACCATCAAAAGTACATTTTTCAAATTCTACCATAACATTCTAGACAGATGCAAGTTAATGTACTTCAAAAGTAGTATCAATAAAATAACACGGCATTGCAAAGAGTCATCTCAAACTCTACCATAACATTCTAGACAGATGCAAGTTAATGTACTAAGAAATTAGTATTAACATGATAACACGACCCTGCAAAGGTTCGTACTTAAAAACATACACAAATCCTAGATATGATATAGCAAAAGTATAAGTTTCGTTTCACCAACACCAACTCTACCCCCTTCCAGCCAATAGACAACCACATCAGCTAAACACAAGCATAAACCATGCAGTACCGACCTGAAGATATAAAAACATTAATATAAAGATAAGTAGAGAACGATATCAACGTTTAAATAATTCTAAAATAATGGACCATGTAACTTGGGATATTGTCTCAGCACAGTTTACCTCTGTCTTCATTCTTCATGATTCATTTATAACACCAGTTTAAATCCCTTGGACAAGAAATCATCTCTACTCAAAGAAAAAAATAATACATGTGCAATTAGATAGCAGTCAGATGTTAAGATTGTTAAAATTTCAAAAAAAATTACTAGTGGTAACTGTAAAGTGAAAATTTGGTACTGAACTTGGCTAATATAATTTACCCATGTATTAGAGAGAGCTCTAATATCAGATTCAAAACCCCCCAGACAAGTACCAGTTGATATCTTCTATTACAAAACTATAACTCTAAACCTACGTTAAATTGAGCAAATGATTTTTAGCAAACTAAAATGATTTATAAAAAAGGTAAGAGAATTATAATGCAACGATGTCAAGTAATTAGGAAGGAAAAGAACTCAGTAACATTATATAGTTCAGTTCCTCTAAAGACCATGAAAACATGGTAGAGACCTACTATTTATATTCCTGACCTATATGAAATGAAATATCAAAAAAGGTAAAAGAATTATAATGCAATGATTTCATGTAATTAGAAAGGAAAACAAATCAGTAACACTATATAATTCAGGTGCTAATATTTAGTTAGACAAATGTATGGACCATTTTGTATGCAGATGCTAGTTTCAAAACCTATATGATCCAAAACTTTTACACCACAAAGGAAACAGTAACTTTGTGATTTTGTTCAATCTTCAACCTCCTCTATTATACCACCTGTAACCCACCTTCTAATTAATTTCCAAGCAGGGCTGTCAACAATCTTCACCAATAATTTTTCCTGTAATTGAAAGTATTCTCACCCATGACACTGCCATAAATCATCTACGATTCAACTGAAACCAACTCCCAACTTGGGCACATTCTCAATTCCAACTTGAACCCAAAATGAAACAGAGCCACAATGAACAAGGAGCCCTTCTCCAATGGCGAAAAGCCAGATGGAACGATATTAAAAATGCTAAAATCACATACAGTCCAGGCATTATTGTAAGTTTATAATGACAACTCATTCGTTTGCTTCTCTTAGGAAATTCTTCCATGCTCTTCCTTCACTCAACAGAACCAAAGGATTTGAGTATAACAAACAAGTAACAGAGTATTTTGTCCAACTTTCTGATGCCAATGCTTGCATATTACTACTCTGATTAACAAGCGAAACCAAAGCAACCAAGCTACTTGTTGATCAGCCTGGTCCGAATCCTTCTAATTTGTTCATATTATCTATAGCATCCACATGAATCTAAAGAGAACATGTAGAAGGCTATTGTGAATTCCGTACAAAATTACAAAACTAAACTGAGAGGGTTTTATGACATCTTACAGAGAAGAATTTCTTTACAATTAACTGCCATGCCTCTAGCTTAATAAGTGTCGACACAATAAAGTTAAAAGACCCTAATGAATCCAGATCTCTAGTACTATTTTGCCATATTCAATAAATAAGAAAGCGATGAAACATTAAATAATAAAAATCTACATAGAGTAAATCAGATAGCATAGATTTTCCTGTCAGAAAAATCATCATTTGTCAACCCAATTGTGGAGAACCACATTCTAAGCCGGCACCAAAAAACCTATGATTATCACAAAGTCACTGAAATTACATACAGTCCAGGCATGATTATAAGTTTATAATGACAACTCACTCAGTTGCTTCTCTTGGGAAATTGTTCCGTGCTCTTCCTTCACTCAACAGAAACAAAGGTTCTGACTGTAAGTATATAACAAACAAGTAACAGAGTATTCTATCCAACTTTCTGATGCCAATGCTTGCACATTACTACTTTGATTAACAAGCAAAACCAAAGCTAGTTGTTGATTAGCCTGGTCCGAATCCTTCTAATTTGTTCAGAGTATCTATAGCATCCACATGAATCTACAGAGAACATGTAAAAGGCTATTATCAACCCCCAAAATAAAAATACAAAACTAAACTGAGAGGAACGTATGACATCTTACAGAGAAGCATTTCTTTAAAATTAGTTGCCATTCCTCTTGCCTAATAAATGTTCACACATTATAGTTAAAACACCCTAACGAATCCAGATCTCTCGTACTAATTTACCATATTCAATACTCTAAAGATAACAATAATGAGAAAGCGATTAAACTTAAATAACAAAAATCTAGATAGAGTAAATCAGATAACATAGATTTTCCCCTCAGAAAAATCATTATTTGTCAATCCAATTGTGGAGGAAAACACCCTAAGTCGGCAACAAGAATCCTATGATTATCACAAATTTACTGGGGGGAAAAAATGAAGATAAAATGGGAAGGAATGCCAAAGTCCTTAGCACATTTCTCAAAGGGGGTCAAACTTAACAACTTCTTTCGTCTTTATCAAAGACACAAATTCAACGATGATATTTAAATTTAAAAGAGCAAAAGAAATGACAATCCAACCTCATTGACCAGTTTATAACTTGGGAGTAAAAGTACACAACCTTTAAGACAAAAAGTTATCCAAAGATGCAATTTTGTGCTTCATTGATGAAAAAAGAACTAGAAACTATCAAATTCTACACTTTCAAATGGTATATAAAAAACACTCGAATTCCAAAAGCAAGAACTATAGGAAAATAACCAAGAAAGAGGAAAATCAGTAAGCATTACCTCTTCTTCCCACTTTGTTGCTTCTTCTCCTTTCCCTTATCACCATCCTCCCCTGCCTTCTTCCCATTGTTGTCCCCATCACCTCCACCAACTCCAAGGAGGGTTCTCACATAAAGGACCGTGAGAGAACATTTAGGACCAGAAATTTCCTTCACACTAATAGCCCCCTTCCTTTCCAGATCATACCACATAAGTTTCTCACCGCCTTGGTCGAAAAGAACCTGCTGGACACTCTTCAAGTAGGCAAGAGGCATCACATATTCGAAAGAGCCGGTCACATCTGAGGGCACCACCGAGAACAGCTTAGTCCAGGACTCTTTCAGCACCCATATGTCAACAAGGTCCGCCATCTGATCCACATGGTATTTGGTTACCACACAAAGCCACCCGCCTAATTCCGTCATAGTCGTGTAATAGCTCTTATCCTTTAAAATTTTCTTCTTGGGCAGTGAAATTTCGCGGTATTCTTCAGTGACAAGATCAAAAGCGACTACTATTTCGAACGAGCCAGATTGGGACTGTATCCCCAACATCCAATGCAAAGAATTGGCAGCAAGAACGCCATTCGCACGATAGATAACACTGTAAGGAAAATCAGCAACCCTCTTCCAAGTGTTGGACTTTCGACTATAAACCTTGACCTCAGAGCGAGCAGCAAACCCATAAAGATAATAATGGATCATCCTTAACAACTTATAGTCGTCGTTTACGGGGTCATACCCAAATCCAACCATTCCAAACTCAAACATGCCAGGATTCTTTTTAAGATCAGAAGTAGGTACCTTGATGTGCTTCCTAGTGGCTGGGTTCCAGATAGCCGTATCTCCATCCTTGTTGGTCAGAACCAGCAAACCATTGCAGTGACCCACTATGTCCTTCCCGAGTCCCTCGTTTACTGGTGGGTTGAGTAGTACGGCGGCCGAGTCCAGATTGTCGACGTCGACCGAGTAAAGCTCGCCATGGCCGCGAACGAGGCTGAGGTGGGAGCTGGTTTCCATCGAGCGATTGAGGTGCATCTTGATGAAATCAGGGCCGTCGATTAGGGAGCACCACGTCTTCGACACGCACCTGTAGCGAAGCAAATCTTCCACGGGTAGTCGGGTGAGGATGTTGACGATTGTGTCCCATGGGAGGCTCGCCATGGCCCTGTTTGCCCTGGTGAGTTAGGGTTTCGTTCAGAGAAGAGAAGAAGAAAAAATAAAATGAAATGGCCGTAAATTTGCTTCCTTTGCATGAATGGGGGATATATTATAGCAACAGGTTTCTATACTCTATAGTTTTGATCGACGTTATTGAATTCCATAATTGCCCTTGTGTTAACGGCTAAATACTAAGGGTAGTTTTGTCACTAAAGGCCGTTTTGGCAGTGTTCGGGGTTTGGACTCCTGGATTTGCCGCGATTTCACCAAATCCTGTGCTTGAAAGTCTTAAACACAATTCATTTGTCTTTATTATGCAATCAATTAAGAAAAGGTTTCTAAAAGGAAAAAAAGGTTTAAGTTACAAATGATCCATGAACTATCCAATTTATGGTAATTTGGTCTTTAAAAAAATTATGGAAATTAAGTCCCTGAATTTTCCAATTTAAAGTAATTTAGTTTGGTTCTTAAACTATCCAAATTGTAACATATTGTTAAATTTGAAACAATTTAGTTTGATTTTTAGACTGTTCAAATTATAATATATTGTTAAATTTCTAACAAAAAACACATATGAGAAACATGTTTAATCTGAAAGTGTATTTAATTGACAATAAATTGAATAAAAAAATTTAGAGAGAGTGAGAGATGTATTATTTTTATTTTTTTAAGAATTTTAGAGCTACAAATTTAGGGAAAAAAATTTACGTAATTATTCATTATTATGCTTAAAATTCTCAATTACTTTTCAAATACACTTTCAGATGCTATTACGTGCTCCTTACATATAATTTTGACAATTCAGGGGCTAAGTTGCTTCAAATCAAAAAGTTAATTATTACAATTGGAACTTTGAGGACCAAATTAACACAAGTTGGATAGTTCTGGTAAATAAACCACAAAAAAAAAAAAAAAAAAAAAAACTATTTTTTCAATTGTGTCACCCAAAAATGAAAGGTGTGGCAAATAGTGGCTCTAATAATGTCACACTTTGGTCTACTCTCGTCGTACCTCAACTAAAATCACTTACGTTTAAAATCTAAAATTCAATTAATGCTTATTATACCCCTAGTTGTTCCTGTTGGGAACATGCCCTAGAAAGCCGTTTCTTTGCTTAGCATTTTAAACAATATTTATTGGATTTAAGTGTTATCTATTTATTGTCAATAAATTCCATATTATGTCCCAGTTTTATACATGTAATGTTTATGTTTTCTATTATGCAAACGTCTAAAAGTTTCCATGATTAATAATGAGTAATAAAGAATTGTTCATGTGAAGTGTTCACATGTGGGAGATTAAATTGTTTATTTCATTATGTCTAAATAAAAAGTTCACATTCTACAAATAAAGATGGAATACTTTATTTAACCATAGAATGTAGTGTTTCTATTTTAATTGGATGTAGTGTGTCTATTTCAATTGGATTGATGAAGTCTCCAATTATCGAAGTATCTGACTTCGGATAGAAACACTAATGCGTTATAAAAAAATTATAAGTGCATTGAACTGGATTAAGTGAAAATAGAATTTGAGGTTAAATGTCGTAACTCAATATTCTATCTTTTACTAATCTAGCACTATTGCAAGATTACCTTAATCCTAATGATTGTCGGACTTACTTTCATGAGTTTTATCTTTTTGACTTACTAAAAGACTAGTTCCATTATATAGTTCGAACTCCAGTATCTTGGAAGATAAGATTTGTGAATTGATGAGAACGCTCTTCATGATTTGGACACCATGTATATAATGTCACTTTGAGTTTTTTCAAGGACTTAGATAATAAAAACCAGGCATCAGGTATTCACTTCGTGAATTTTATTGTGTTTATATGGGCAGTTACAAACATCGTAGTCAATTATTATCCATTAGATAAAAAATGGCAACTCAAAGATAAATATATACTAGAAGGGTAATACAGTAATTTCACCTCACTAACACGGCATTGGATCGGGAGTATATCTGCAGGTATAGTATATACTAAATGGATCAAGTTAATTAAAGTGTTAATTAGCTTCACAGAAAATATATGACATTTAGTCTAAGAGTACAATATTGGGCCTATAGTGAAGTGCCCCGATATTAATGGACAAAGCTCAGTTATAATTAAGAGTTAATTGTGACTGTGGGTAGTTGGCCTATTGGAGCTTAAACTATTTAAATCCATAAAGTCTCCTGTCTAGCTTACATATAGCCTAATAATTAATTGAATGATCAGTTGAGCCCAATAAGCCTATTAGGATTTATATCTCTCTAATACTTAAGAGAAAAGTTCTCCTAATCCTATACACAGTTCCACATGCTACTCTCAGTCACAATGACTGTGTTTTTCGTGTGACAGAGAGAAAAAGAGAGAATGTGAGAGAACTGAGCTGCCACAGGAGAAATCTCGTGTTCGTTTATGGCTGCTAAGGGAGAGATACCCATGGCCATAGACATATAGTCAAGGAGAAGGAAGAGTGTCTTCCAGATCATCCGCTTACCTCTCGTTGGGAATCAAGAAGGTACTCACACACTTGATCATTCATTGGGCTATGGAGAATAGATGGGAAGGCTCAATGGTTGTGAAGAGCTTCCAGGTTTTATCTAAACCAAGATCCATGAATTGATTTATGTTAGATTAAAGATCCTACATTTATATTTTGTAAAGTTTCAAGAAAAATTTTAAAATATCAATTCCGCTGCGTTCTTGATTTGTTTACAAAACTGGAGAAATTATTTTTCGGTAAAATTATTTTTCGAAATCATTTTTTGGGAATTCCAGCGATTCCAAAATAACCCTTACAATGAAATTTCTATTTCCTGTTCCCACTCGTCTTCTTCTTCTCCTCTATCACCTTATTCACATCAACCATTTCCCAATCTAAGTCTAAATCCAAGAAACACCACAGGGCTTGCTTGGATTGACTTCTAGTTTTTTGTTTAAATAAATTAAAAATAGAAGTAAAAGTTTCGTTGTAGTTTTCAGTTTTTATAAACTAGAAACATGATTAGTAAATTTTATTTCACTGCTTGTTTCTAAAAACAATAAAGTACAAATAATGAAAGATAAAGTCATATAGACTTATATTTATATATGTACATACATATATGTATGTACACACTTGTGTACATATATTTGTATGTTATTTTATTTTTTAAAATTTGTTTAAAAAAATGAAGATATTATAAATTTTTTGTTACCACTTTTTTTTGAAATTTTTGGTAACAATGTTTAAAAACAAAAAATAAAAACAAAGTTGCCAAGCAAACTTTTAAAAAGAATTTTTATTTTTCTGTTTAAAAAAAACAAAATACAGAAAACAAAAGTGAATCCAAACAAACCTTTAACTATGTACTTTCCTCTCTTCTTTTCTCACTTATTTCTAAGGGATTAATTTTCATCCATCTTCTTATTTCATTTTATTGTAATATTCTTTGGTCTATATATTTATAAACTGATTATAAATAATCGGTTCTGAACCTACGTCTATCAGTCAAAATGCAAATCCAAAACAAAAATATTTTCAACGGTAACTTAAAAGTCAAATATAAAGAAACTTGCAAACTTCTGGTCAATATTATCTAAATTGGTCATATATTTTACTACAACACAAAGTATAAGATTGATCTACTCTAAACTTGCCATCATCAAGATTTGTCTTTTTTACACGGATGTATGGGCCTGTTTGACATAGCTTCCAAAGATCTTTTGGAGCCCGAAAGTTATTTTTGGAGGTGTTTGGATGAATTGTCAGAAGATTTTTTTTTAATTAGAAGATCTTTTTAATGAAGCATGGACTCACTAGCTTTTACAGGAAGATCTTCTGGAGCTTTTACTTTAGGAAGTAAAAGTTATCCCAAACGGGCCCTATGTGAGATTTAATACAATTCGTTTAACACCTGTTTGAAATTTATTTTTTTAAAGAAAGATCTAAAGTGTTTTGTAGCATACTAGCACGTATGATATTATTTTAAGTTTTTGTACTTAAAAATGATTTTATTTAGGATTATCATTTTAATAAAATTATTTACAAAAATAAAGTGTGGGGATTGGGGAGAGCATATAAATAAATGGCAATAGACCAGACCAAAATAAAATAAAATTAAATTTGTAATATCATAAATAACTTTTTACTAAATTTAAATACCACATTACTCTCTATATAAGAAATACAAAACTATCCATTCTATTTTTTAATATTGGAAAAAAAGGATTAGTTCCTTTTATATGAAACATAGTCATATAATTTCTGAATATCAAAGCTTTTTTTTTTCTTTAATCAATAAATAAAAGACAAATTACCTCTTTTCCTCTTGATTTGTGCTAAGTGTAACACTTTACCCACAGAATTGATTTTAATACATTTTACCCTAAATTTGTCATTGCGTCACTTTAGCCCAACATCCAAACATCGTTAACAGAGGTGGGGCTTTTCAGTAATTCTACCATATTGTATATTGCCTTTTATAATCAAATTTACAAATTAAGTAGTATTTTGCCACAACTGAAAATGGGTATTAGAGATCGTAAGGATAACAGTATAGTATCTTGCTCAGCCTTTTTTCAACACTCAATTGAACGACAATTTTAAGCTTCGTTGTCTTCTTTCAACACTCTTCAAAGAAAAAGAAAAATTCCCTTCAACGCCAAAATCAGAGTAGTGAAAATTAAAAAACCCTAGAATGAAGAAAAAAATTGTTATTTTCTCATTGGCATTTGCTAGAAAAGAGGTTTAGGTTGTCAAGTTTGGAGGATTTTATATTTGAGAAGTAATTGATGGTGGATTTGGTTGATGGGTTAACGACGTTTATATGTATTTCAGTAATTTCGAGCTTTTAAGATAGAAGGTGATCTTGAGACAACGATAAAAGATCCTGATGATACAGAACTTCAATGATACTCTCCATTCGCACAACCACTCCATTAATGTTTTCTCATCTAAACTAACGATTCCTTCCTCATCAATTTCAAATGGAAAATTTTCTTCTAATTTTTAGGACTTATGCAATCTGAAAAATTAAAAATTTTGCTCCTTTTTATCACTTTTATTTAATGGTCTTAATATTTGACCATAAGACCTCTTTCTTTCCTTTTTTTTTTTAAACACCATTTTTAGTTGGATAAAGCACTACTTCGTTTTGTAATATTTGGGGCCTACTCTCAATAAAAATGGGGCTATAGGATCTTTTCTCCAAAAACAAATGAAAAAAAGGAAGAGAAAATCAACAAACATGCAAGAACTTAATCTTTTATTCTTTCTTTATATTTGACACATTTGGGACCTATGTTCAGCAAGTTGTTATGCATCAAATTCGTAGCTGCTCGAGAACAGTGAGCTTATTCAAAGTTCGTTCCTATGCAAGGTGATTAAAGCACACGAGCCGTCCGAAGACAAATCAACTCACTTACAAGCTGGTCCAGAGCGAGGAGGTTGCATATATTGAATGAGCGGACAGATCTCTAACTCTGAGATTTCTCATTCAAAATATCAAATCCGAAGATATTCGGAATTAAATTCGGGATTTTATGGATAAAGTTATTTAAATTGAGATATAATTGGATCTTAGGGGATAAATACAAATTTAATTTAAATTGATGTAATCTTTTCAAATATCTTATTTGCAACGGAAAACCTAATCTCTAAAAGCCTATGAATACAAGGCTCATTAACAGATAAAGGAATCCCACATCTAAAGACTCTCTTGTAACCAGTAAATAAGAGAATAACAGTGACTATAGTGGACGTAGGCTCTTTGTGGAAAGGCTGAACCACTCTAAAATTGTTCTATTCTTCACTTTTTCTCACTATTCTCTTTTTAATTCTCTATTTTCATCTTTAATCACCAATTCTCTTGTTATACTAACTTTTGATATCAATAATTTGCACTAGAAGAAAGGCCCTTCGATAAAAAGATCCAACAAAATCACCATTTTTCTAGTTTTCTCGTTCAACAAATTTGTAAACATGGTAATGACAAGATGCCAAAACTCTCAGACCAGAGATGTTGCCACCGCAAGATCACAGGCTATCCGTGTTGGAGGTCTACCGATGCTATTTGAGGCTTCCGCCCCTATGAACGACCGCCCAGAATCTGTTAGAAGTTATAATACAGTCGATATTAATCAGGGTAAAACTAGGAGGTGACCTGAGAAAGAATGTTTGAATGATGCTGACCAAGCTGCAGAGATGGCCGAGCTACAAGCCCGACAGCTTCAACAAGAGGAGATGTTAGGAGAAGTGCGAGCAACCGTTAACTCCATCCAGAATCTCCTAGAGCGGTTGGCTAGTAATCAGCCCATAAAAGGGTGCGACCATGTTCGAGGTCGCGATTAGCCTAACGATTTGGTGTGAGTATCAGAGCAGCGCAACCATGTTCGAGTTCGCGATCAGCTCGACAAACGACAAGATCGTAAGGAGTCATATTCATTGAGTTCGAGAGTTTGCAACATCGAGAGCTTGAGAGTTTGTGAGATCGAGAGTTCGAGAGGCTATAGTGAATGTAAGCTCTTTGTTCGAAAGACTAAACCACTATAAAATCGTTCGTGTTCTTCACTTTTTCTCACTATTCTCTTTTTAGTTCTCTATTTTCATCTTTAATCACCAATTCCGTTGTTATACTAACTTTTTGTATCAACACAGGTCAATTTGCTAAGGAATTTTCATTAATTAATGATTAGGTAACTTGCAATAAGAATGATGAATAAGGGGAAGTAGAAGATAGAGAAGTTGCTGGTAATATGTATAATAAACTGAGAGCCCTTGAAGAGTAACCTGAGTGAAGAAGAAGGGAGTGATAGGATAGCGGCGGCAGCCATTGAGGCGCTGAATAATGCCACCGGCCTCTAAGTGTTTGATAAAAAATAGTACGTTTGATATCATGCCACAAAAAAAAATTGTCTACTTGTAGAATTTAATCAGTTATGATAGAAATAATGTCTTTTGTCAAATTTAATGAAACACAATTGGACTTGCTTGGATTCACATCTAATTTTTGTTTAACTAAATTAAAAATAGAAGTCAATATTTAAAAATAGGAAACATGCTTGGAAACTCTGGTTCACTCTTAGTTTGTAAAAACAAGAAAGCAAAAATAGCGAGAGAAAGTCATAGTCATATTGCCTTTTATCTGTATATAAATTTGTTTATAAATGTATATATGTTTTTTCACTTTTGAAATTCAAAAAAATAAATAAATAGATAAAAGTTTTAGAAATTTCTTGTTGCCTCTTTTTGAAAATTTTGGTAACAATTCTTGAAAACAAAAAATAAAAATAAAGTTGCCAAGTATCTAATTTTTCGTTTAAATAAATAAATAAGCAAAAAACAGATGTGAATCCAAATAAACATGTATATTTCTATTCATATTTATGGATCATTAAAAAAGATGGAGAAGCATTTCAAAAAAAAAAAAAAGCTCTATAACGACAGTGAATAATATTAACTATTAAATTGAAACTGAAGCTTTTTTTCCTTTTTGGAACGGGGAATAAGAAACGAGTTATAATAAATGCGCAAAAATGCGCAAAAAGACGACGAGTTATAGTAAATGTTCTTTTTTTTTTAGCCTATTCAAATATGATCTGATTTGTCAATTTTAGGGATGTGAAATCATGTTCAACCGCACACCTTATTTATGGGATAATTACGGTAAACAGGATGGACAAATTAAGTTCCGAATAATTATGGTTAAAAAGGATGGACAGAGGTCCAGGATAATTCTTGACAAAAAGACTCAAAAATAGAGGCCGATTTTGGAGCAAAGAATCGAACAAAAAATCCAGGCCGATAGAAGGAGATCGAAGGAGTACCGAAGAAACCTGATTTCCATTCCTGGGGTTAGTTTTTCAATGCTAGGAGCCCAAAATTTTGCTTTAAAGAACATGTATTAATTAGCCAAAATAGAAAATGTGCGGATTAAATTAGTAGATAAATATGGGTAAGAGTCAACACAACACCTCTCATGTGTCAAAACATAATAATGTTATAAGACACTAATAGTTGTCAGCACTACATGATAAGACACTAATAGTTGTCAGCACTACATGATGATCACTGACTAATCATAATTATAATTAAGTTGGACCTATATAAGCTCAATTTATTAATTAGAATCATCCATTAGAATCATCCAGTAACATTACGGTACTAAACACCACCGATCCTGTGACATTGCAATGAGAATAACTATTTTCATTTGTTGAGACACAATAGGCACTCGAGGATGGCGACTTTAATATGGAATAATAAATAAATAAACAAAAAAGAAATAAATAATCATGGGTGATTTCAATTAACCATCACAACGTGTTAGTCAATAGTTAATACTGATATGAGGGGTTAGACTTGTCAAAAGCTCAGTCAAATATAAGGATAATATATACTAGAGATCCACATATTATCCCATTCTTTGGCTAATTAGTGCATTTGAATGCTTACCAATCACTTACCACATAAATTTGTATTAAAAATATGGGATAATAGATGGATTCAAGCATTATCCTAAAATATAATTAATAACAGAAATAAAATGCACGAATATAAATAATTATGACAATAACAACGAAAACCTCCGAGGCATGTCTTACTATTGCTTTAGCTTGACATAAGCAAGTCAATGTCCTTCAAAAATAATTTGAACACAATAAGGTGACCTCTAAGATAAATCCTAAACCACTATTATATTTAGCATCAAGAGATGGCCACAAACTTGCTGCATAACTGTAGTGCCAAAAACCATCAAAAGCACATATATCTTTACCGCAATATTCTAGACAGAAGAAAGTTAATGCAAGGACTAATACTAAAAACATATGCAAACCCCAAATGTAATATAGCAAAAGTTCGGCATAGTAAGTTTCGTTCACTTTAACTTTTCTCCCCTTCCAGCAATAGACAACTACAGCAGCTAAACCCGAACGAAATCCACGCAGTACCAACCTGAAGAAATAAAGGAACCAGGATAAATTAGATAAGCAGAGAACGGTATCAATATTGCAATCATTCTAAGAACGATGGAAAAAGTTAGGATACAGCATCCTTTTTACAGTTTACCTTTGCCTCCCTTCTTCATGCTTTATTTATAATACCAGGTTAAATTCCTCAGAGAAGTATTCATCCCTACTCAAAGCAAGATATAAGACACGTAGAAGTAGAACAAGATAGCAATCAGATGTAAAGCTTTGAAACAATTACTAGTGGAAACTGGAAAGTGAGAATTTCTTACTGAAGTTAGCTACTGAAATTTGATCCAAGTATCAGAAAGAGCCACAAGCAAATTCAAAACCCCCCAAAAAGTAACAATTAATATCTTTAACAAAAAGAACTTTATCGACATTAAGTCAACCAAATTAGTTTTTGCAAACTCGTGATTTATCAAAAAAGTAAAGCGAATTATAATTCAATGATGTCATGTAATTTGGGAGGAAAAGAAATCAGTTATATAATTCAGTTCAGTTCCTCTTACGACCGTGAAAACATGGTGCAAACCAACTATTCACATTCCTAACCGACATTTTCATTTTAAAAATATTCTCTCTCAGATGTATGCGTTAGAGACGTATGGACCATTTTGTCTAGAGATGCTACTTTCAAAACGTATGATCCAAAAGAAGTGCGTGATTTTGTTCAATCTTCGACCTATTCTATTATACAACCTGTAGCTCACTTTCTAATTCATTTTCCAAGCAAGGCTAATAACATCTTCACCAATTAATGTTTCCTATTCTTGAAGGTATTCTCACCCATGACACTGTCATAAATCATTTCAAACGAAAATCAACTAAGGCACATTCTCAATTCCAACTTGTACTCAAAACGAAACAGAGACGCAATGAAAATAAGAAGCCCTTCTCCAATGACATAAAGCCACGTGTAAAGATCTTCAAAACACTAAAATTGCATACAGTCCAAGCGTTATTATAAGTTTATAACAACTCCCTCTGTTGCTTCTCAAAGGAAATTCTTTCATGCACTTCCTTCACTCGACAGAACCAAAGGTTTGAAACAAACCAAGTAACAGAGTATTATATCTGACTTTATAATGCAAGTGCTTGCATATTACTACTCTGATTAACAAGCCAGACTAAACCAATCTAGCTACTTAATGATTAGCCTAGTCCGAAAATCCTTCTACTTTGTTCAGAACATCTACAGCATCCAACATGAATCTAAAGAGAAGAAAATGTAGAAGGTTATTGTGAACCCATCAAACGACAATTACAAAACTAAACTGAGAGGGTTTTGTAATATCTTATAGTAAAGCATTGCTTAACGATCAAAAGCCATGCTTCTTGCCTAATGAATTCATTATAGTTAAAGAACCCTAATGAATCCAGCTCTCTAATACCATTTTACTATATTCAATACTGATTACTAGTCTAAGCATAACAATAATGAGAAATCAATTAAACATCAGATAACAAATATCTAGATAGAGTAAATCAGATAATGTAGATTTTCCCGTCAGAAAAGTCACTATTTGTTAACCAAACCACACCCTAAGCCGGCACCAAGAAACCTATAATTACAATAAATTACCGAAAGAAAAAGAAAAAAATAATAAGGAAGATGAGAAAACAAAGATAAAATGTGAAGGACATGCCAAAGCACTTAACACATTTGTCAAATGAGAAAATTTAACACAAGATCATCGAAGACACAAGTTCCAGTTCAACCACGAAATTTGGAGTTAAAAGGGCATGAGAAATGACAATCCAACCTCATTGACCAGTTCATAACTTAGGAGTAGAAGTACACAACCTTCAATACAAATGTTATCCAAAGTCGCAATTTTATGCCTAATTAATGGTAAAAAGGAATAAAAAAATTACCAAATTCTACCGTTTCAAATGAGACAATAAAAAACACTCGAATTCCAAAACCAATAGCTGCCCTTATTTTGTTAAAAAATTAGGTCCCTCCATCCCATCGGCCAATTAACAACTAAAGGAAAATAACCAAGAAAGCAGGGAATCCGAAAGCATTACCTTTTCTGCCTGCTCAGTTGCAGCTTTTGCTTCTCTCTGTCGTCCCCGTTCTCCCCAGCCTTCTTACTATTGGTGTCCCCGTCGTCTCCACCAAGTCCACCCAATCCAACGAGGCTTCCCACAGAAATGACCGTGTGAAGACATTTAGGACACTCTGGAATCTTCATCACACTCTTAGCCTTCTTCGTTTCCAGATCATACACCATAAGTTTCTCACCATCCAGGTCAAAAAGAGCCTGATGGGCACTCTTCAAGTACGCAAGCAGCGTCGCAGACTTGAAAATGCCGGTCACATCTGACGGCACCACCGAGAATAGCTTAGTCCAGGACTCCCTGACCCCATATTCCTTCATCACCCATATGTCAACATGGTCCACCCTGTCACCCTTGGTGACTTTGGTTAGCTCGCAAAGCCACCCGCCGAATTCCGTTAATGTCGTGTTAAAGATGTTAATCTGCTTGCTTTTCTTGTCCCGTAGCAAAATTTGACGGTATTCTTCAGTCACAAGATCAAAAGCGACAACTAAGTACGCCAGGGTAGAATCTGGGAACCGTAGCGCCATTATCCAATGCAAAGAGTTGCAAACAAGAACGCCACTCCCATGATGAACACCATAGTAAGGATAATCAGCAACCCTCTTCCAAGTTTTGGACTTTAGGCTATAAACCTTGACCTCAGAGTGAAATGAGCTACTGTCTCTCGTAAAATAATGTATCATCCTTAAAAACTTATGGTCGTCGTTCACAGGGTCGTACCCAAATCCCAGCATCCCAAACTCAAAGTTGCCTGGATCCTCTCTAAGATCAGAAAGGGGTACCTTCATGTACTTCCTGGTAGACGGGTTCCCGAGAGCCATTTCCCCTTCCGAATTCACCAGTGCCACCAAACCATTAGAGCGACCCAAAATCTGCATCCCGCGTGCCTTGTTTATTGGGGGTTTGAGTCGTACGGCCTTGCTCGGAGTGTCGAGGCCGACCCAGTGAAGCTGGCGACCCGCGCGAATGAGGCCGAGGTTGGAGCTGGTTTCCGTGGAGTGATTGAGGTGCATCTTGATGAAATCAGGGCCGTCGATTAGGGAGCACCACGGCTTCGACACGCACCTGTAGCGCAGCAGATCTTTCACGGGTAGTCGGCTGAGGATGTTGACGATTGCCACCCATGGGAGACTCGCCATTGTCGTCATTTCTGCTGAGTTAGGGTTAGGGTTACTGCGAGGGTTTCTTCCAGAAAAGAAAGGTTTCTTTTTAATTAGCTGAGAAAGGAAGAAAAGAAAAAGAAAAAAAAAAAAAGGTGTCTGAGTCTCTGACTCTCAATTTTGCATGAAGGTTGACATTATAGTAACAGGCTCTACAATATAGTATTGATCGACGTTATTTTAATTCCATAATTACCCCTGTGTAACGGCTAATGAATACTCGAAGGGATGAGGGTAGTTTTGTCACTAAGGGCGTTTCGGCATTGTCCAGATTTTGATTAACGCTCGCCCCCGCTTTGGACACCTGAATTTGTCGCGATTTCACCAAATTTTGTAATTAAACGCTGTTTACTTTCCAAGCAAAAATAAAAATAAAATAAAAAGGATTAATTGCCAAAAAAAAAAAAGTATTCGTTATCTGCAATTTAAACTTTAACTCTTAGTTTCTACAAAATTATAACTATAAGTTTCAAATTTCTAAAAAATTATACATTTTGCATCAAATTTGAGTGATTTATACTATTGAAAGACAACATTGCCCCCCGTATTGTTGTTACCAAACAATAAAATAATTGAAAAATTAATTAAATCAAAACAAAATGATATAAAATTGAAATGAAAAAAATAGTAAAATAAATGTAGAGAGCAACGTGTATGAAAGAAATGTTGATTTTTAAAAGGATTTTTATTTTGGAAACAAGAATAAGCAAAATTTCGATTTAGTTTGAATGTCTAATGAGGGGTACTTCGTCATTTTGTATGTAGAGGGTATGATATTTTAGAAATTTGAAACTTAAAAGTATAGTTCTGCAAAATTCAAAACTTATGATTTAAATTAATTGCATATTTAATGGTATTTTTTTGTATTGAACCCTAAAATAATTTTTTTTTTAAAAATAGTTACTTGTGGCACTCAAAAAATACATAAGTAAAAAATATCAGAAACACCCCTATTAAAACTAAATAATATAATCCACCTTTCGTTCTTAACTACATGGAAAATATGTGTATATATGTAACCTGTCTTTTTGAAAACTAGGAACAAAAGTGTTACCTTTTTGGTAAAACATAGTCATTATACTCTGTGTTATGAATCACATGTGTGAGTTCACAAGAATGTTCATAAATCAAAAAATAATTCTTTTAATATTGATAATAGAATGTTCGGCTTATACTAGATCAGGTTCAATCCTCAGTTTTAAGTGTGCCTAAATAAAAATTTAGGCAAGTTTTCTAAGCCCCTTTTTGTGTTGAATATATTTTGCAGAAATATTTTTTTGAAAAAGTCTCAGATACGGTATTTCTCTTTGCAATTATTTCAATACAAAAGACTAGCTTTTTCTTTTAAAAAATAAAATAAAAATCCTGAGTGTTGGGAAATCAATGTTTTTTTTTCTTTTTTTGGGTTAAGGAAATGGGAAAACATTATAACTTTTGAGGAATGAGGAGAATGAAAGAGTTAATTGAAAATAGGGATAACAAGGATGGACAAAAATCAATATGAATCCGCTCTAGGGATGGCAATATAACCCACGATTACGGGTATCTATGGTTATTCGATCCGAACGGGGAGGGAAAAAACCACTCAAATGGGAAAAATAATCGGGGCGAGGAATAACCGCACCGTTAATATGCGGGTATGGTGCGGGGACGGTATTAGCATAATCCGCACTGTACCCGTCCCGATATATATATTCACATAGAAAAATTATTATACATATAAATATGTATTTAATTTTACACTGTTTATATTCTTATATCTTTAGTAAAATAATGAATTTAGAGAGAGATATGTACTTATATATTTAAATTTTAGAGTTTAAAAATTATTAATATATTATTGTGTTTAATATTTTGTTGATTATGAAAAAAATTTAATATTTTCATCTTAATTTTTTTAATATTTTATTATTATCAATGGGTAATGGGCAACCATGATTTTCCCCGTTATCTGTTGGTTAATACCCGCACCATCCCCGCATCTAAAAAAATGGTTAATGGGGTGGGTATGGTATTATAATTGGCTTTCGGGGATGGGGATGGTAATTGAAAAACCGTCTCCGATCCGCCCCATTGCCATTCCTAATCCGCTCCCTCTCCCTTTCCTCCGTATTGAGCGCTGTCTCTCCCTTTCAGGCAATATTCGCAGCTCCGCTTCTTCTTCTCCTTTTCTTTTCTTTACAATTTCATTGTAATAAGTCATTCCACTTATGTGAAAATTTTATACCATATATCTAAATCTATCTATGGGTATTTTGTCGCACGGATACTCTCACCTAATTCTAGATCTGTATGGGTTTTGTTGTGTTTTATTTTTTTCTTTCTGTTGGTAAACATTTAGATTTAAAGCATTAGAGAACCAGATCTGAAAGATTTTACCATATGGCAACTACTGATAGATGTTTTTAGGTATTCGCTTTTACTGATGGATGTCTTCAAGGATCTATTATGGGGTCTACTGATAAACGCTTTCAAGGAGTGAACTGATGA
The DNA here is from genome assembly GCA_002914845.1 of Trema orientale. Classification (NCBI taxonomy): domain Eukaryota; kingdom Viridiplantae; phylum Streptophyta; class Magnoliopsida; order Rosales; family Cannabaceae; genus Trema; species Trema orientale. The sequence goes on along the minus strand of JXTC01000075.1, from coordinate 784,429 downwards.
CTCTAAAGACTGGCTTGGAATTTGCTGTCTCTAAAAATAGTGAAATTTATTAGTCTACTTTTTGCTGGATTTACTCACACACCTCAGTGGACCTATTTCTATCCATGTTAGTTGTGGGGAATTGATATAATTATTTTTCTCTTGAATAAGGTATACTTTTTCACCCTTTGTTTGGTACTTGTATTTGATAGTGCCATTTGATTGGATTTCAATGTAATCACATGAGGAATTTCATTCTAAAAAAAAGGATGGACAAAAAGCCGGGATGATTTTGAAATTATAAAAAAGAAAAAAAAAAAGGGGGTAAAACAAAGGTCTGAGATGGAATTTTGAGGTCTTAGGAGTACCAAAGAAACCCGGCTTCCTTTAACTACTATCTAGTGGGATCGCTTTTTAAAATTTTAATGTTTGAGGGCTGGAATTTATGCTCCTAATTATTGAGAGAAGGACATCTATTAATTAGCCAAAAAAAAAAAAGGCAAGTTAAAACACTGATAAACAAGGTTAAGGGTCATCAAGACACCTCTCTGGTTTGCAGTCGAGAATTATTCTTCCCAAGTATTATAGAATAAGCAGTCCCCAAGAAAGACTCCTTCAATATGATAATTAAGATAAATAAATGGAAACAAAAAAAAAATTAAGCTTAGGTGGTTTTAATTAACTATTGCTACGTGTTAGTCAACAGTTAATACTAACATAGGCAGTTATACCCGCCATATAATCAATAAAATATAACTAGTAACAGAAATAAAGGGTTAATGGCACAAATGGTCCCTGAAATATCCAACATATGGAATTTAGTCCTCAAAGTTTTAATCGTAACATTATGTCCATAAATTTTTCGACCTATATTAATTTTGTCTTTAGACTATCTAAATTCAATTTACTTTTAAATTTTTGACTTAAAACACACATGAGAAATATGTGGTGGCATCTAAAAGTTTATTTAAAAGATAACTTTCAAGCATAAAAATGAAATCATAAAACAATGCCCCTAAATTTACAACTTCAATAACCCTAAAAAATACAAATAATATAATTTTCTTTCCATTCAAATCCTTTTATTCAGTTAATTTTCTTTTAATTACATTTTCAGATGCTACAATGTGATCTTCACGTGTGTTTTTAGTCAAAAATTTAACTACATACTGCAATTTAGACAGTCTAAGGACCAAATTGCTTCAAATCAGAAAGTCTAGGAACTTAGTTGCCAAAATTAAAATTTTGAGGATAAATTGTCACAAATTGAATAGCTCAGGACCATTTGTGCCATAAACTAGAAATAAAATGCAAGAATAAAATAATTATAACAATAAGAACAAAAACATCCAAGCCCAAGGCATGTCTTGCTGATGGGTTTCTCGTTCTCTTGACATAAGCAAGTCAATGTCCTTCAAAAGTAATGTGAACACGGTAACATGATCCCTTAGAAGAAAAATCCAAAACCACTATTTTACTTCGCATCTTACTACGTACATGCAATGCCAACAATCCATGAAAAGCACATATTATAAATCAGGACATTCCAGACAGAAGCCAGTTAAATACAAGTCAAAAATAGTGTAAACTTAACAGCACGGCCGTGAAAAGATTAATACTAAAAACATATAAACCCAAATACGATATAGTAATAGTTCGACGACATGGGCCCGTTTGGTACAGCTTTCAATGATCTTTTAGGACTCAAAAGATCTTTTAGGAGTGTTTGGATGAATTTTTAGAAGATCTTTTTTTATCCAAAAAATCTTTTTAAAGAAGCATGGACCTACCATCTTTTTTAGGAAGATTTTTTTATACTTTTACTTCAAGAAGTAAAAGCTATCCCAAACAGGCCCATAGTCTATCAGTTTCGTTCGCTATACTTTCTCCCCTTCCAGTTCCAGCAATAGACAACATCAGCTAAACCCAACAAAACCACGCAGTACCAACCTGAAGAAATAAAGGAACCAGGATAAATTAGATAAGCAGAGAATGGTATCAATGTTGCAATGATTCTAAAAACGATGGACCGTAAAACTTAGGATATTGCATCCATTTCCAGTTTACCTTTGCCTCCCTACTTCATGCTCCATTTAACGCCAGTTTAAATTCCTTGGAAAAGAGATCATCATCCCTACTCAAAGCAAGATATAAGACACGTAGAATAAGATAGCAATCAGATGTTAAGCTTTCTAACAATTACTAGTGGAAACTGAAAAGTGAGAATTTGTTACTGAAGTTCGCTACTGAAATGTGATCCATGCATCAGAAAGAGCACCACTAGCAAATTCCAAAACACCCAAGAAAAGTAACATATATAATATCTTCTTTAACAAACTATAACTCTATCAACGTTAAATTAACCAAATTAGTTTTGCAAATTGATATGATTTATAAAAAAGGTTAAGAGAATTAAATTTTAATCATGCTGTGTAATTAGGGAGGAAAAGAAATCAGTAATATTATTCAATTCAGTCCCAGTGACGACCAAGAAAATGTGGTACAAACCTCTAGTCACATTCCTAACCACATTTTTATTTAAAAATATTTTCTCTCTCAGAGGTGCTATTAATAGTTAGAGAAGTACGGACCATTTTGTTTAAAGATGCTAGTTTCAAAACCTATATGATCCATAACTTTTACACCAGAAGGAAAAGAATTGCGTGATTTTGTTCAATCTTTGACCTATTCTATCACACCACCTGTAACTCTCCTTCAAATTCAATTTCCAAGCAAGGGTATTAACATCTTCACCAAATAATTTTTCATATTCTTGAGAGTATTCTCACCAATAACACTGCCATAAATGATCTACATTCAAACGAACCAACTTGGCCACATACTCAATTTCAACTTGTACCAAATACAAAACAGAGATGCAATGAAAACAAGGAGCCCTTCTCCAATGGCAGAAAGCCAGATGAAAAGATCTTCAAAACGCTAAAATTGCATACATTCCAGGCATTATTATAAGTTTGTAACGACAACTCATGCGGTTGCTTCTCCTAGGAAATTGTTTCATGCTCTTCCTTTACTCGACATACCAAAGGTTCTAACTATAACAAACAAATGACAAAATACTGTGTCCAACTTTATAATGCAAATGCTTGCATACTTTGATTCACAAGCCAGACCAAAGCAACCTAGCTACTTGTTAATTAGCCTAGTTCAAATCCTTATTTGTTCAGAACATCTATAGCATCCACATGAATCTAAAGAGAAGAACACGTATGAGGCTATTGTGAGCCCTTCAAACAACAACTAAACTATGAGGATTTTGTAACATCTTACAGAGAAGTATCACTTTGCAATCAAAAGCTATGATTTTTGCCTAGTAAATGTTCTAGGATTTACATATTCAACATATGTTACTATCAAGCGAATATATTATAGTTAAAGCATCTCTTATAGAATACATTTTCGGTACTGATTACTGATCTAAGCATACCAATAATGAGAAAGCAATTAAACATCAAATAATAAAAGTCTACAGAGTAAATTAGATAAAATAGGTTTTCCCATCAAAAAATCATTATTTGTCAACCCAATTGCGGAGAACCACACCCTAAGCTGGCACCGAGAAACCTATGATTGTCACACAAACTAATTGGAAAAAAAAAATGAAGAAAGAAAGATAAAATGGTAATGCCATGCCAAAGTACTTAACACATTTCTCAAATGGGACAAACTTGACATGCTTTTCTCAATTTTATCCAAGACACAATGATGGAGATCATACGTCTACTTTCCGTACTTATGTTAGGCGTAAATATAGAAAGTAGATATTTAGCTATATAATTATTTTATTAGGATTTTATTTAGTTTTGAGTAACTAGTTTAATATTTCCCTTTTATATTTATTTCTAGAATATGGTAGTTTCCTAGTTTTGTCTAAGAGCTTCTCTATAAATAAGCTCTTCTATGTTCATTATTTTTCAGACTTGATTAATG
>JXTC01000075.1:746803-779408 GCA_002914845.1 Trema orientale | reverse complement strand
TCTATAAATAAGCTCTTCTATGTTCATTATTTTTCAGACTTGATTAATGATATACAACTATTCAGAAATTCTCTCTCTAATATTCTTCTCTCTCTAAAGTTCTTCCTCTTCTTCTCTAAATTCTTCCTAAATTCCTCTCTTTCTCTTCTTTCTCTCATCTTTTCTAAATCTTCACTCTTGTTCTACATCACACAAATTCAAGTTCAACAATGAAATTTGGATTTGAAAGAGCATGAGAAATGAGAACCCAACCTCATTGACCAATTTATAACTTATATGAGTAAGAGTGCACAACCTTCAACTTTCACGACCAATGTCACCCAAAGACGCAAACTTATGCTTAACCGATGAGGGGCAAAAATTAAAAAGAGGGATAGAAACTATCAAATTCTATACTTCAAATGAGTCAATAATAAACTCTCAAATTCCAAAACCAAAAGCTGCCCGTATCTTGTGGAAAATAAGGTCCGTGCTCCATCCGGACCATCGGACTATTAACAAGTAAAGAAAATAAGTCCAAAAAAGAGGAGAATCAGTAAGCATTACCTCTTCTGCCCACCCGGTTGTTGCTCCTGCTTCTCTCTGTTATCCCCATTCTCCCCTTCCTTCTTCCCACTGTTCTCCCCATCACCTCCACCAAGTCCACCCAATCCAACGAGGCTTCCCACAGAAATGAACGTATGAAGACATTTAGGGCACTCAGAAATCTTCCTCACACTCTTAGCCTTCTTCGTATCCAGATCATACACCATAAGTTTCTCACCATCCAGGTCAAAAAGAACCTGACGGGCACTCTTCAAGTACGCAAGCGGCGTCGCAGACTTGAAAACACCAGTGACATCCGACGGCACCACCGAAAACAGCTTAGTCCAGGACTCCTTCACCCCATATTCCTTCATCACAGATGTCAACATGGTCCACCCTGTCACCCTTTCTATAATTGGTTAGCTCGCAAAGCCACCCGCCTAATTCCATAATTGTCGTACGAAAGTCCTTAACCTGCTTACTTTTCTTGTCCGGCAGCAAAATTTCCCAGTATTTTTCGGTCACAAAATCAAAAGCGACAACTATGTGGACTGAGGTAGAATCTGGGAACCTTACCCTCATCATCCAATGCAAAGAGTTGCCAACAAGAACGCCACTCTCACAATGATAACCATGGTAAAGATGATCACCAACCCTCTTCCAAGTTTTGGACTTTAGGCTATAAACCTTGACCTCAGATTCAAATGAGCTACTATCTCTCCCAAAATAGTGTGTCATCCTTAAAAACTTATGGTCGTCGTTTACAGGGTCATACCCGAATCCCACTGTCCCAAACTCAAACTTGCCTGGATTCTCTTTATCAGAGATGGGTACCTTCATGAACTTCCTAGTAGACGAGTTCCCGAAAGCCATTTCCCCTTCCGAATTCGCCAGAGCCACCAAACCATGAGACAGACCCAAAATGTGCATCCCGCGTGACTTGTTCACTGGGGGGTTTGAGTCGTACGGCCTTGTTCAGGGTGTCGAGGCCGACCCAGTGAAGCTGGCGGCCGGCGCGAATGAGGCCGAGGTTGGAGCTAGTTTCCATGGAGTGATTCAGGTGCATCTTGATGAAATCAGGGCCGTCGATTAGGGAACACCACAGCTTGGAAACGCACCTGTAGCGCAGCAGATCTTTCACGGGTAGTCGGGCGAGGATGTTGACGATTGCAGCCCAAGGGAGGCTTGCCATTGTCGTCGTTTGTACTGAGAGTTAGGGTTAGGGTTTGAGCAGCAAGTATCTTCCCAGAAAAGAAAGGTTTCTTTTTTAGCTGAGAAGCAAAAGGAAAAGAAAAGAAAGGTCTCTGGCTCTATAAAATTTGCATGAAGATGGGTATTAGAGTAACAGGCTTCTTCTGTACTCTATAGTATTTGATCGACGTTATCTAATTCCACGATTGCCCTTGGTAACGGCTAAAATACTGGAAGAGAAAAGGAGGGTAGTTTTGTCACTAGTGTTTGGTTGGATGGAATGAAATTGAAAATAATGGGAATAAGAATTGGAATAGGAATGGAAAGAAAAGGAAAAATGATTATTTTGTTTGGTTGAAATTTTGGAATCAACATTTGAATGATAATTATTATGTTTGGTTGTGTATTGAATGGAATGGAAATAATTGTATTTTGACATATTTACCCTTAATATAGAAATAAAATATTATTATGTTATTATTTTGCTAAAAATATATTATTTATCCATAAATAGACTATATTGATGAAAGGAGATTAGCCACTCTCCGAATATATGTTTACCAAGAAAAAAACCTGTACGAATATATATTATTATTTTGGATAGATTTAAAACATATTTTTTTTAGGTTGAAAATGAAGTAAAATAATTTTAAAATTCTTAATTTTTCCTTGATCAAAGCCATCGACAATGGCCTGGCAGGGGATTATCTCTATCTGTTAAAAAATAAAGTAAAAATCATGCATTCCTTTTAGTAAATGCTAGACAAGAAGGCTAATCCTCTTCCCGTCCAAAACATGCAAGCCGTTCAGAGATTTGGAGTTTGTGTCGAATAGAACAAAAGGCAAGGAATGGAAAGGGTCAATGAATTATATGGCCCAATTAAATAAAAATACCACCATGGTAAAACTTCGACCACGGAGGCATACCACAGATCGCGAAGAGAGAAAGGAAAGTGGCTTAGAAACTTCACTCTTTTAGCCGCAGTTATTAGCTTTACCGGTATATATACCGGTGGCTTTGCCGATTTAAGCGTGTGTGAGATATTTCGGGTATTGAATAGTTGAATTTCTAGGTTGACGATGACAAAGAACTTACAAAAATAAGAAGACGGCAATAGGGGCAAATAGGGAAAATGAAAAATAGGTTAGGAATGGAAAAGCCTTTCCACTAGTTCACTAATGGAATTGCTATTCCTTTATTTGTGGGATTATTCATTCCACCAGAAACTCTTTTCTAATGTATAAACTAAAACCAAACAAAGGAAAGTCTTTCCATTCCTTTCTATTCCAATCTATTACTGCCAACCAAACGTGAGTAATTTTGGCAGTGTTCACATTTTGATTATCGCTGGCCTGCCCCGCTTTCCGTTTACCACCTCTCTTTAGAACTAATGGCATGTTTACTAAAGAGTAATGGAAATGATATGTGGGGTAATGATTTCCATACAAAAGTTTACTAAAATATAGGAAAGAGAGAAATATGTGGGGCCCACACAAATTTAAGAGAAAAGAATGGGAATACTTTCCCAACCAACACCCTAAGGAGTCTGATTACCTGTAAACACTTCTTTTCTCTTTTTTAATTATTAAAATTATAAAATACAATTTTACCCCAAAAAATCTATCTGCTTTAAATCTTACATGTATTTAAAAGGACAATTTAGTAAATATAACACATTCCCATTACTTTTCCTGGGTTAAGTAAACAAATGAATAATATTCTTATGAATACGATTCTCATTCTTATTAGTTTTAAGTAAACAACATACTACAAATAATGATTCCCATACCCTTTTATTTAATTCCTATTCATTTCCCCTTTTATTTATTCCGATTACGATCACAGCAAAGTAAACGTGCCATAAATTAGAAAAGGCTAAGAGTTTTACACTCTAGCTTTATTATGTCATATAAATTTTAATTTTTATTCTTTTGATTTGAAATATATTAGGAAAAAAATATTTTAAAAAATTTTACTTATAATCGATTAGAAGAATCTATCTAATCTAATTACTAATTGGATTATATAGGATCGGTTTTTAAAGGTAAATTAGATTATATTGGATAGTAATTTTCTAAAACTAACTTATAATTGAATTGAATGGAATATTGTTAAAATAGATTGGATTCCAACTGATGAGCACCCTATTAACTATATATATAAAAAGGTGATATTTCAATGGAGATTTTTGCTTTTACTCTATTGATGGGTATTCTAATTTAGGCCATTGGATTTTAATCTAATGACTAAAATAATATTAGTAGATTTACTAAAAAAAAATTATTATACTTAATACATATATAAATATAAAAAGTTATTTAAAACAAAAAAGATGGATAACTTGATGAGTTGATCAATTTTTTTATTTTCTTTTTTTATAAGAAAATGAAAGTAGTAAAAAATACTTAATAATCCCAAATTACTCTAAACTATTTTATTAGTTGGAAAAAAAATAAAAGATGTGCAAATTTTAAGTTGTTTCACGAATAATTTTTTTTTCAAACAAATTTTCTTTCAATGTAATTACTTTATTTATTTTTTGTTATTTAAGAAAACAACTTATTCATAATATGAAAATTATGCTATCTTGGATTTTATCTTTCGTATAGTAAAAAAAAAAAATTTATGAAATATTGAAGATATAATTACATATAATTTTAAATTAAAGGTAATTGAAAAATTAAACTTTAAATTAAATTTTCAAAAAGGAAATAAATAAAAAAGAATTAGAAATGAATATAATTAATGAGATGACCTGTTATTATAGGTTTATTTCCAAATTAGTCAAACTTACCCATCCATAAAGTAAAAAATTATATGTTTTTGATTATTAAGGTTTATAGTATTCACATTGGTTAGAGTCGGGTAACATGAGCGAATATCCTTAAACTTGCATTCTAGCCATACCGGCATAAGGTATCCTTAAACTCGAACCTACGACTAAGATCTCAGGTAGTGAGTACTCTTACCACTTGAGCCAATCCACTTCGTCTAAAAGTAATTATATATATATAAGGGTGATATTTCAATGGCGTTTTTTGTTTTTACTCCATGGATAGAAACTCTAATTTGGGCCATTGGATTTTAATCTAATGGTTATAATATTATTAGTAATTTTATAAAAAAAAATCTAATTAATATCTATATATATATAGAAAATAAGTTATGATTAAAAATATTGGCAACTTGTTTATGACCTATGAGTTAGACAGTTTTTTTTTTTTTTTCCAATCTTCATTCCATTATTTTTTTTTTCATTCTTATTCCACATTTGATAATGATTTGATAATTGTTGATTAAAATATTATTTTTGTATTTTTTATTAACTATCAAATGTGTTAATAGTCATCACTATGTGTTAATAGTCATCACTCATATTCTTTCTCTTTTTTTTTCATTTCACGTGTTTTATAAAAAATTACTTTTTAATTAAACAATCAACTATTTTTTGATTAATGATTTGATTATTATTGATTAAAATATTATTTTTGCATATTTTTCAACTTTTTTTAATCAACTAACGTGAAATTTTTTTTTTTTTTATCATGATGGTTAACATGTATTTGGTCCAAAAAAAAAAGAAAAAAACTAACTAATGTTTATTAGGTGAAAAAACGAAAACATGCATATCCCTAAAAAAAAATTTTAAAAAAAAGGACCAAACTATGTATCTAAAATATTATCAAAACACTTTCAAAAAAAAAAAATCATATATATATCAAAATATTAAATACTAATAATTTTGATTAAAAACAATTTCTTAAAAAACCATTCTAAATTATTTTCCCTAAAAAATTATTCCAATCTTATTCATAACTCAATGCAAGGAAGATTCTCTAAAAAATTGGAATAGGAATAGTTATAGGTAAAAATAACTTGCTATTGCAAATCATTTTTAACTTGGTCAAAGTACCCATCTATAAAGCAAAAACAAAAAACTCCATTAAAACATGACCCATATATATAATTATATATATATTCACAATATTTTTAGATTTTTAAAGTTTAACATTGCATTCTTGGAAAATACATCTCATTCAATGAGATTATAGGTAAAATTTTAGTTTCACCTTCATAACATATAATTTTAGGGAACTAGCTTTAATTAGTAAAGATTACATTCTCATTTAGTTTTGTGAAACAATTTTATCTCAAAACAGTTAAAAATTAATAAAATGTATTTATCAAACAATAAATTAAGAAGGAGTGTATCTTCATCGATTAAAATTTTTTTGCCCATGATTAGATGTTACTGGGTGGGATTGAAACCTTATATTGCTACCTGAATAAGAACACTGGTTGAAAAAAAAAAGAAAAAAAAAAACCTGCATAGGATACATTTGTAGTTAACCCATATGTTAAATATCTTTTTGGGCTTTTATCATGGATAAGAATTCTTTAAAAAATTATTATTTTCATAGAATTTGTTCCATTGAAAGAACTGCAAAAGTCTGTTATGAACCTTCTATCATTATCCAAAGGAAAAAAAATATCCAGCACTATCTTTCCTAAAATAATGACAAATATACGAACTTCTCTTTTTTTATCTTTTTTATACGGACTTTTATTAAAAAAATATTAGTTTATTTAACGTGAGTTTACCCTCTTTTCTTCTCCTTACCTCGCTCAAATTCTCTCTACGAGCCTCTCAGTGGTAATATTATCTAACAGTTCCCAGAAGAGAGAATTTCGACAGTGTTTTGTGACAAAGTTGTCATTGGTAGTGATCGAAAAAGATCAGATCTTCATGGCATGTTTTTTACATTTAAATCTTGATCCTGAGTTTCGAATCTTAGATATTTGATTAATTCTAGAAAAAAATTTATTGGTTTATGTGAGTCTAATCAGGTATCGAAATGAATCGGAGGAGAATCAAAGCTTGGGGGAGAGGAGAATCAATGGGTTTTTTTTTTTTTTTAAATTATTAGTTTTAAAGATGAGAACTTATATAGAATAGTTCAAATTTTCTCTGCTTTTTCTTGATCTGATTGGTAAAGAGTACAACTTTGTGTTTAATACTGAAATATAGGAATCATTCATTTTGTATGTATTCATAATTTCTCTCATCCAAGAAGATGTTGTCTAATTACATAAATACAGTTTTTCACAGTTTTTCACAGTTTTTCTTGTGATATAAGACCACTTTTTCTTGTGACATAATTATTTTTTTCTTTAGTGCTAATCTGATTTTATTTAGATGATTTACTTACAGGTTAGGCTTCATAATTGATTTTCTTTTAAATGCAACTCTAGTTGGTTCATAGCTGATGTTGGAGTAATTGTTTCATTACAACAGTTTAGAAAAAATGCTTGGTATAGTCCACTTCACTAGCAAGATGTAATTGTCTTCTGTAATGTCATCTATTTTCAGCCATAGAGATGAGGTAGTGTCGCAGTCCAAAGGGTAATCAAATTTATATTGTTAATTCCTTTAGTTAAGAAAAGATTGAAAATAGTGAGAATAAGCAACATCATAGAGTAAATCAACATAAGTTGCTGCCTGATAGCATGTCCAAATACTTCGAAGTATGATGCCTACGAGACAATGTTATTTGGTGAAATCCGATGTTTTCGTAAGTGTGACTTTGATTGGTTAGAAAATATGTATATAAAATATAGTCACGTTAAAAATGCCATGCCAGCTTGATATTTGATATTGATATTTTGGAGAATTATTGATACTTTGGAAGCTCTTTGTGCAGAACAAAATGGGTTTCAAGTAGAAACCAAATTGGTTTCTCGAATGGAAACAAATTTGGTTTCGAGTGGAAATAAAATTAGTTTCGAGTATAAATCAAATTGGTTTTTCCAGTAGAAATCAATTTAATTTTGAGTAGAAACAAAATTGGTTTTGATTATAAATCAAATTGGTTTCTCGAGTGGAAACTAATTTAGTTTTGAGTAGAAACCACAAATAAAACCAAATTAGTTTCTCGATTGAAAACTAAATTGGTTTCTTAGAAAATAAATTGGTTTCTCGAGTGGAGATAAAATTGGTTTTGAGTAGAAATCAAATTAGTTTCTCGAGTAAAAACAGAACCCAAATTAGTTTATAATAGTAACTAAATTGGATATTGGAAACTAGAAACCAATTTTATTCTCAAGTGGAAACAAATTTGGTTTTGAGTGGAAATCACAAATAAAATCAAATTTGTTTCCGGAAAATCAATTTAGTTTTTCGAGTAGAAATCAAATTAGTTTCTTGGAAACTAAATTAGTTTCTCAGTAGAAACAGAATTAGTTTTGAGTAGAAATCAAATTGATTTCTTGAGTAGAAATAGAACTTAAATTGGTTTCTAATGGTAACTAGTAACCAAATTAGATATTAAAAACTAGAAACCAATTTCATTCTCGAGTGGAAACCAATTTGGTTTTGAGTGGAAACCACAAACAAAACTAGATTGGTTTTGAATGGAAATCAATTTGGGTTTGAGTGGAAACCACAAATAAAGCTAAATTAATTTCTGGGAAATCAATTTGGTTTCTCGAGTGGAAATAAAATTGATTTAAGTAGAAATCAAATTGGTTTCTTGAGTAGAAACAGACCCAAATTAGTTTCTAATGGTAATTAGTAATCAAATTGGATATCAGAAACTAGAAACCAATTTCATTACTTGAAACCATAAATCAAAGTAGTTTATAGTAGTAACCAGGAACTAATTTTTATTAGTTCGATTATTGAAAACTAGATATTCAATTGGCTTCTACAAGTAACTAGCAAAAAAATAAAAAAATAAAATGGATAGAAAAAAAAAGTTTGTGTTTCTTAAAGAAATTTTAAAAAGAAGTTGAAAGTGAAGAAGAATTGAAAAAATAAAAAAAATAAAAAAATATTTTAAAATGTAAAAATATAAAATAAAATTGAGAAAAAGAAGAGGAAACATGAAAAAAAAAATTAAAAAAAGTGAAAGACTAAAAATTTAAAGTAAAATGAAAAGGGAAAAAAAAAGAAAAAATAAAGGAAAATAATGAAATGAAAAAAAAAAAAAAAAACAAAACGTAAAAGAGAAAAGGGTAGAGAGGTCATTGTTAATTAAAAAGTGAAAGACTAAAAATTTTAAATAAAATGGAAAGGGAAAAAAACAAAAAATAAAAAATAAAGAAAAATAACGAAATTAAAAAAAAAATTAAAAATAAAACGGAAAAGAGAAGGGTGGAAAGGTCATTGTTGTTGCTAGGTTGCGAAACTAGCAGGACAACGATATAAGGCTAATTTGGTTTAGCTTCTTAACAAGCTAAAAGTACTTTTCGAACAATCTGTAAGCCAAAAAGTGTTTCGTAAAAACTTGAAAATCATATTATTCAATAATTTTTGAAAAAACTACAGCTAAAAGCCAAAGCTGGCCTAAGGCAACTTTGGCTTTTAGATTATGCAAGAACACTATTTTTTAATAAATAAATCATAATGGCTAAAATACCCTAACTTAAAAGTAAAAATTCCACACATTTAATTGAATTTATTTTCATATCAATTTTTTTTTAAAAGAGTATTAATATATTTAAATCATAATTGACTAAAATACTCTTCATATTAATTATTTTGAAGTAACCAAATTGATTCTTTATTAAAATTTAAATTTAGATGAAAATAAAATAAATTAAAAGAGAATAAAATAAATTTAATTGAGTAACTAATTTAATTGAGTTTATTTTCATATCAATTTTTTTTTTTAAAAGTACTAATATCTTCAGTATGTACAAATATGCATAATTGTAAAAAATATTAATAAACTCTTTCTATAAATATGCATAATTATATAATGATGTTTATTTTGGTCATTTTATATTTGCACAACAATTCAGTCATACAGTTTACTAAATACTTTAATATAGCTTTTTTAAATCACAACACTTTAAAATTACAGTTTACCAAATATTCTATTACTTTACGCTACAGTAGATTTTTTCTTCAGCACTGCTAAAAGTATTTTCCTTAAAATCTATAACTCTACCAAACTGACCCAAAATGCATTAGGTACAACATCTAACAACCGACCTCTTCTTTTGGTTCCTTTCTAGCACGCTTTTATATTATATATTGTTTCTTGAAAAATGATGGTTTATTTACAAAAATGCAACAGTATTTCCTACGCTCAAATTTTTTAAAAAATATCGCTAAAGTTCGTACGAGATTTAATTATTGTTTAAATAACGTAAATTTGGTATTATTTCTAGAAAAATAGATATAAGTGTCCAAATCCCTTATCCAAAATCATGATTGACTCTTGTTTCTTTTTTTTTTAAAAAAAAAAATGAGTAAGAACCTTATAGCAAAATGACTGAATTTTAGGTATATTTAAAGTAAATATTCGTTTTTCCAAATGTTATAACAAAAATGACAGTTACATCAATATAAATATCAAAGGTAAAATATGGTGTACCTAGCATAAAAATAATATTCAATACATAAACTAAAATTAGTATATAAATAGATATACTAAATGTGAAATTTATATACTAAGCCATTTAGCTATATTAAAAAAAATTGAATATTTATCAAAATAAAGTATAAAAAAGGATACACAATCTAATTTTCATTCGAGGTCATTGCAATAAATAATTTTTTTTTTTACACTTCACTTTAATAAATGTGCATTTTTTAATAGCTGGTCATTTGTATAAGTTAACTGTTAATAATGAATTTAATATATCTATAACAAAATTATATGCTCAGTTATTTTGTTATAAAAATAAATAAAAGGAGACTTTTATTAAAATGAAGTGTTAAAAAAAAAGGTTCTTAACACTTTTACTTATAAAAACCCAAAAGAATTACAAAAATACAAAAGTCAAGTTTTTTTTTTCTTTTTTTTTTCCAATTTCTATAATGTTCTTATTAGAAAAATATCACTTTTTAAAAGAATTTTAGAAAAATATCATTTTTAAAATAGTTACAAGTTACTAATTTCTAAAAATTAATCACCAGTTACCAGTTATTAGTAAATCGTACTGGATCTAAAAAAACAGCCCATCGTATTTTTCAAATTTTTTCTAAAAATGCTGTACAAAGCCTAATTTTCATTGAAAGGAATAAATTAGTTGTATACCACTTTTTTTTTCTCATTAATTAAATCTATCCCCATACTACTTTTTTAAAATGAATTCTTGATGAATTCTTGATGAATTCTTGACGATTTTGACGGATTTTTGAACGATTCTTTACATTAGCGGCGATCTTGATAAATTCTTGATGAATTTTTGATGGATTCTTGACGATCTTGAATGTTTCTTGATGAATTCTTGACATTGGCAGTGATCTTGATGAGTTCTTGACAATCTTGATAGATTCTTGACGGATTCTTAACAGATTCCTAACGTCAGTGATAATATTGACGGATTCTTGATGAAATCTTGATAGATTCTTGACTAATTCCCTCCTAAAGAAGGTAGAATCTAATAATAGTGGTAAATTTAGTTAAATATTTGAAAAAAGTGGTAATTGTCTACTTAACCCGAAACAAAGGGGCATTTCGCTAAGAGGCCCTTCAAATATTAATATGGGCCGATCCCACCAGGCACCAGAACCACCCATCCTCTGGCCTGAGGGAATCACCGCTGGGCTTTGTGGCCCAATACGAAAAAATCAAGCTGACGTGGTAAGGTCCAATTGGGTGAACCTACTTGACGTCAATCACATTCAAGCAAAACTCCACAGGCGAGAAACTTCTGTCTTGAAGAGAAGGAAGAAGACGACGACGATCGATCGCATAGGCATAGCCAGCACGAGGGTAATACTCATATTTTACATATTAACCCCTCGATTTTTGTTTATCTGCATTTGGGGGTCCGTTGGATTTGGACTACCCAATTTTCAGGATTTTCTTTTATAGCCAGTGACTTTTATTTTTTATTTTTTGGATTTGCAGATCAGCTAATTCGGTTTTACGATTTGATTTCTTGAAGAAGAAAGGGGTTGGAATCAGATACGGGCGTGATGGGTTTCGTTGTTACAACCCTAATCTTTGCGGTGGTTGGCGTAATTGCTTCTCTTTTGGTCAGAATCTGCTGCAGCAGAGGCCCGTCTACCAATTTGTATGTCTTCCTCATCCGTATTTTATGTTTTTCCGTACAATGCACTGGTTTAATGGTTTTCTTGCGGATCCAATTCATTGATCTTTTTTTTTTTTTCCCCTATGAAGATGTTCAGATTGCTAATGGGTCTTCTTTTTATTATGTATGTACATATATATTTGATGGGTCTTACTTCAAGTATAGTTTGGACAATAATTTGGATGGAGTATAATTTGAGTATGTTTTAGTGTGTTGTGGAAATTTAGAGGGGTATGTTGTATTTGCATAACATGTTGTATGGATTAATTGGTCTTCAGGAATGTGGTCAATATTGAAATTAAGATCTTTGAGTAGAAGTATGAGAAGGTCATGATTTTGAGTATCGATCTCAAGAGAAAGCTTAGCAGTTTCTGTTCTGATCTTTCTTTCTGATTTATTGGTGGTCTACGAATTATAATTGTTGGCAAGATTATCGATGAGCTATATGTACCTACTGCGAAAATTAATATGATCCTCCATCGATGTATGGTGTGGATATGGCTGCTGATCTATGCTATCATACTCAAATCTGCTTGTGATGTGGACATGCACAAGAATTGAGCTTTGTTTGCCTTGTAGATACTTCGAACATCCATTTTTCGTAACCCTCATATTTGGGGTGGTTGAGATTGTAAATTTTTGTATTTCCTGCTATTAGGAGTTCCTCCAATTTTGTAGATGGCTAACCTTTTATTAATTCCTGTGCAGGCTTCACCTGACATTGGTTGTCACAGCAGTTGTATGCTGTTGGATGATGTAAGTTATTATTTCTTCCTCTTTTTGCTTAATTATACCCTTTTCTCTTTGTTTGTTTGAGTTTCTTATTTAAATTTGTCGGAAACTTCATTAGTTTTGAACCGCGTTAATCGGAGCTACTTTGTTGTTCAACGTGAACATCGGGCTTCTTAGTAAAGAAGACAAAATTGATATCATATTGATGTGCATGTACATAACATACAGTACACACATACCACCTAACTGAGTGATAATTTTTTTTCTTTGCTCTACCAACAATTGGATGATAGTTGATACATTACTCTAAACCTCATACTGGAGAAATTTTTTATATTAAGGTATTGCTCAAATGTGTTACAAAGTTCATTCATTTCGTCCATTACGAGGTGAATTTTTTTCTACCTTTATTGCAAACTTTTCTGGGATCCACCTGTTCGAAATTTAATGAACTGTTTTAGCTGAAAGCCGGCAACTCAGTCTAAATCTTAAGAAGATACCCACTGTTGCATTATATATTTCATTCAGATTCGGTTCTTAATGCCCAAGTTCTTTCATTTGTATTCATATTCTTTCTCAGCCTATATTTTTAAAAGTTTTTGGACTTTGTCTTTCTGAATATTGTTCAACTCCAGACGACTCTTGTACGGTTAATGACCTACTGTTACTTTTTCATACCTGTTAGGTGGGCGATTGTTTACCTTGCGCAGATGAAACCACTAATCGTTCCAATCCTCAGCGAAGGAGAGTAGGGTGACTACTTAAGGGTACATCACAAGGTTATGTATGATCAATATGTTTCTGCATACTCTAGGTCACCCTTCATTGTTTCGAACTCCTTGCGGGGTTTAGGTGTGTACTTTTGGAAGAGAGTTGGATTGCCATATATATGTAGCTTTGATTTTTATAATTGCCCTTTGAGTTGTTCATTCATTCTTGGGAACAAGTTGATCCAGTGACGTTGGTCGACCTGGGTGTATGTAACTATGTACCTAAGTTTCCTTCTAAGTGAAATAAATGGTTGATCCTGGAGTTTTGTGGTTTTATTTTAGTGCATGATTTTAGCTACATTATGTTAAAACGAGTACGTTGACCTCGGGAGTTTTGGGGAGAAAATGTACACATAAAAGGATTGCAACTAATTCACTAGTTGAGTGTCGTACGCAAAATTACGCTGTTTCTTTGGACATGTAACTATATATAATTTTTGACTGTTTACGCAATTGTCGATCACAATTACACAATGTCTCCCATATTATCACCTAGCTAGAATTTTTGTCTTTCTTTGTTTATTTATTTATTTTTTGGTCTGCTAAGAAAATATTATTACTGGGTTAGCCCTGATAGAGCGGTGGCCTCTGACGCTATTGAGCTGCAACATGTAAGACACAGAAAGATAAAAAGAAAACTGCCCGAGGAGATCAAATGTTGTGCAAACCAAGGAATTGCATTGAATGTCATTAATGAGGTAAAAATACGCGTATTTCTCTCATATACACCAGCCGTTTGATCTTCATTGGGTGGCCATAAACGATCAGTTGCAGGTCATTGCAGTCTATTAAATCTTCTATCTCATCCCTTTTAGTCTATTCTGTGTATTTTATTTCCGAAACTCATCTATAAAATTGGCAAGCTTTCCTCTTGAGACTAAAAAACTCAAAAGAAAAAAAAAAGCTAAGAAAAGGAGAGAGAGAGAGAGAGAGAGAGAGCACATCAAGGACTGATGGAAAAGAGGCCTTCTGCATCAACAGTTGTGCCTATTGTGGTGCTCTTGGGGCTGTGGCTGATGATGTCACCGGCGCTGGCGTGTCCATATCACGGCAGTCAGTGCAAGGACTGCATTCTTAAGCAGATGAAGTGCAGTTGCACGTCATGTGTTCCGGTGCTCCGCTGCATGGCCCGGTGCTTGTGGGGTGGCAGCTCTAGGGCCAACTGCGTTCGGCGGTGCGACTGCGGCAGCCCGAAACTATCTGATTGTAAGACATGCATGTCTCGGTGCAAGTGCAGCTGCATGGCTTAGATGCGT
The DNA here is from genome assembly GCA_002914845.1 of Trema orientale. Taxonomy (NCBI): domain Eukaryota; kingdom Viridiplantae; phylum Streptophyta; class Magnoliopsida; order Rosales; family Cannabaceae; genus Trema; species Trema orientale. The sequence continues at coordinate 764,883 of JXTC01000075.1, read as the reverse complement.
GACTTCCCATTTTATATGTACGATCAATGAGTATGTTTTGGTTCTACTTCGACATGTGCTATTTGATTTGTTAGTTATAGATGAGCTCCAATTTATTTGAAAATATTTGTGAGGTTTCTGATTATCTAGATTGTGTTTCCCCTTTACCTCAATTCTCACACGATGTATAATACACTCGAAATTCTTATTCATCCAATATGATTGGGCATAAATTAGTTTCATCAGTCAGAAAAATCTAAGAAGATAGACGTAAAATAAACGAGTGACAAACAAGGAGTAAAGTAACTCTGCTGGACAAAAAGAAAAGCCAAAGACAGAATTTAAACTAGCCCTTCCAAAACAAATAAATGAAACGAGCGGCAAATTGTTATTATCAATACATTATCAAACATTTTGACTCCAAGTTACATAATATGCGAACGCAGGTTATAAACGTTTTATTACTCATTTGACAAAGAATCACTAGTTACACGCCCTACAACACCCCTTCTTTTCTTTTCTTTTCTACTTTTGGGAAGAGCTTACAGTATCAAGTCTGTATTATATAAAAATCAAGGCCACTTAAGCTAATTCCAAGTTTCAAAAAAAAAAGAAAAAGGTTCCATATGGATTACAGCAGCAGCCTTGGTACTTCCTTGTTGGTATCCTTCTTTTTGTCCTGTCTCGATGTCAGCAAAGATCTTCAGTGTGAAGCTCCTGGTTTGTATTGGCACTGAATAAGATTCTTCGTAGTCTGCATGATTGTCTTGTTATCAATTTATAGATAGAGGGATGATCCCATGCTACAAGAGAAAACTGGTCAGCATATTCGTCCACTCCTTCCACTAGTAACTGCCAAATCAAGGCTCCAGCCCCGGCTTGCCTCTTCTTTGCAGACTCATAGATTCTATCATATACAGTCTTCAATAAGAGGTTTATGTCTTCCGCTTTCTTGTTCAAACGTAAAGAAGAGCCGAATTCAGTAAATAAAACAGGTTTCTTCAGCACGTACTCCGCGTCACGTATATGAGAATCCACCCAATGAGAAAGAAAATTCGCCTTTGCTTCTAAATCACCATGTTGGATCCTAAAACAAAGCCAGAAACATAAACTGAAAGCTTAAATAACGAGCCCTTTTTTCTTTTCCATCAAGAATTAAGGAAAATGCCGAGTGGTTGGATTTGATGCGAAACAGTGCGACACCATTATGATGATTGGCCAATGACAAATTAAGTTCACTTACCAGCTATCAGGGTATGCATGAACAGAAGCAAAATCAATGTTGTCAATTGCTGAATTTTGAATGAAGTCCGATCCCAGTGAGGCTGCCCATTCCCCAGGATTCACTTCAGATTTTTCTGTCGTTCTCAGGCCATAAAACCCTTCGATTCCAACAGTGACAAGGTGTTTTTTATCCAGACTCTTGACATATGCGGCCATCTCCGCGATCCATGCCTGTTGTCCAGGAAATTTAAGAACGATAGAATTATAACAGGTTTTACTGAAAGAAAAACCACGCTAAAGTCTTAATTCCATGTCTAGTTTCTTAAATTAGTTTGCACCATCTTTTGTTATATGCTAAGGAAATGGAATTCTTTCCTTTAACGGAAGAAAGATCCAAGCTCGGTTATTCATAATACCTGAAGAACGGGAGCAGATGCATTGGACGAACACCTGGGCTCATTTATGAGCTCCCAGGCAAATATAGCTGGTTCTTCGGAGTACTTAACTCCACTAATTGAATTTTTTCTCGTTAAAATTGCCTGCAGAATGCAGAAAACAGAGCAAGTAGAAATACAATCAACTTCTTTTTCTTTTTTTAAGCTGTAAAAGCACAATCAACATTTTGAACATGCACGTAAGTATAACATTTTGAATGCTACTACAATATTTTTCCCTATCCATTTTCTTAATGTTTAGAAGACATAACTCGGTCATGCGTAACACGAATCCCAACCGGTCTCTAGGATGGTTGAAACAGAAGATGTTTAGAACAAGAACAAAATTTCATACCTACCCAGCCCGAAAGTTGTTAACTTTCTTCAACTTATAGAAACTGAATATAGACCATATCAAACTGTAACTATTTTGTTACTTCAACGAATATATCTTGGCTTCACTGTTTTAGGCCCTCAATAGAGGCATGTGTATATTGCAAATAGTAACTGCTTTAGTATTCCATCATCCTTTCTTTGTAGCACCAACACTGAATTTAGCATTATGATCCTCAGGCCTAACCAAAGACTCTTGCAGTCAACTACATTACTAACGCATGGGCACGAATTCGTCCTCAAACTTGTACAAAAACTTATTTAACGTACAAAGAATTTAATTTAAAGAACGGTTTAACATGATGGCTTACCTTGATATAAGCCTTGTAGTAATCTTTAACGGCCGGGTTTGAGAAAAACGAATCATCAGAGGAAGATACATTAACTCCAGCCTCTTCTGCCCATCTTACATACTGAGCTTTCCCACCAAAGGCATTTAGATTATTAACCAGACTCAGAATCAACCTTATCCTGTTCTTCCTCGCTTCAACGATCACATAATCCAAAGCCTGCATTTGCCTTTAGCTAATTTCTATTAGACATGGAAAAGCCGAAACTTGAAATTTCAACCAAGAAAATTTCAAAGACCCACGTACGTACCCGGAAAACTATTTCATTGAAAACTCCAGGTGAGGTCTGCAAAGCACTGGGCCCATCTCCATCGCTGAAGGCCCAAGTCCTGCAAACCGTCAAGCCCATTTGAGCTCCCATTTTCAGCATCTTCGACACCTTGGATCGTGACGAACCCCAGATACTCTTCTCCATTAACCAGTACGAGTTCCACCCATTAACGTATATCTCTGACTGGTTCCCTCCATGGCCGCCATCGACGACGATGAAGTGCGTAGCGTTGGTGCCGATGAAGCCCATGGAGGGTTGCCATAGGACTGGGAAGGTGAGCTGGTCGTTGAAGTTGAGGTAGAGAAGGGTGAAGAAGGAGATTATGCCCAGAAGGGGATAGAGAATTCTATCCCTCCACTCGGGCTCCATCTCTATTTCTCTTCCGCCTCTTCCTTCGGAGCACGTTAGCGGTCCTGTGGCTTTACTGGTCTCATGGTGCGTATTGCGCACCCCCTTCTTTTTCGTGTCAACTGGCTTCTCTTACGTGTAGCTACCACCAAGCGAGTAATTAAGTACCCGCTTGCCGACGAACTATAGTTATAGAATGTCGGTGGTGCACCAAGACACGCGTGTGGACCCCAATTGTGATGTGCCACATAATTAAATATTAGAGTTGTACAATTTTGTAACCAGAATAAAGGGTACAAGAGCGTGGAATTTTGCAACAAACCCCTTCCTTTTCCCTTTTTAAGAGCAGGCCCAACATATCATACTGATACTTATCACATGTATTAAAATGTAGAAGAAAATATTAAAAATTCATTAGATTCTCGGTTTTTTAAAAAAAAAAAAAGGAAAACCAAGAGCAAAAATACGTTGGGATTCTCTATTTTCATTTTCTAATTTGCTTCTTTCTTCTTGCAAATTATATAAAAAAAATTACAAAAGACTTGAACCAGTCAGCAAATCAGGGGAATGGTCTAAGCAGCTTGTGGAATAGTCAAACTTAGTGGGTGTATGTAACTCACGAACCTCATACCTCAGATGTCACAAAATACTGAGATTTTATTAAAATTTTGTAAAACAAGGCAAATATACGCATGTAATCAGTATTATACAAATTAAAGGAGAATGGCAAGCAATATACTATACTGCCATAAAAATATTTATTTCTGTGCATAATCTGTACACGACAAAAGCTGTCTTGTCACCATTCGCAAACAAAAAGTCCACGTTTAGAGACCAGGAAATCGTATGCTGAGCCGTACCACAGAGGATCCACATCCACTGATCAAGGCTCGCGAAGAAACCTCTGGAGGCAGCGGAACCCGAGCTGCTGAGCGCAGAACCTCTCCAGCTCCTCGCCTCCACTGGCCCGACACACCTCCGCCTCCATCTCCGCCACAACCTCGTCCCAGTTCATCAGAAACCCGCCGTAGCCTCCCCAGCCGTACCCGCCATTGCCGACGAATCCATCTTCGACCTTGGCCTCGGCAATCGCGTCCAGTATCTCCTGCAGCCCCACGATCCGACGGCTCACCTTCCTCCTCGCCTCCCGCACCGCCGGGTCCCACCCGGGGACCGAGTCCAGCCTCAGGAGCAGAGCCATCAGCGCCTCGTTCATCCTCAGCTTCTCGCGCTCGTCGCTCCTGACCGCGTCCACCGTGTCCTGCCGCTGGATCGAGCGCTGGAGCTCGTTCGCCTCCGAATTGACGGACCGGATCGTTCTGTGGAGGGTCCGGATCCGGTGGGCCCGGTAGGAGGATTGGATCTTGGCGGCGGAGGCGGAGGGGGAGGGGTTGGGCTGGGGTTGTTGTGGGAGGTGGACGGTGATTGGGATTGGGGCTTCGGAGGACTCGACTGGGACGGAGGAGGGAGGGGTAGTTTGGTCATTGTGGTAAGTGTAGGTGACGGTGGAGGAGGAGGAGGAGGAGAAGCTGGCTCTGCCAGAGGGTTTCATTTTTTTTTTTTTGGTAATTTAATTTAATTTATTTTCTTTTCCTGCTAAGGAATAAAGAAGAGTGAGAAATGAGAAGCAAGATTAAGTGGTTTTTTAAGCTCAAAAAAATGTATTTAATTAAAGAACTGTTGGTGGTTTCTTGAATTGTCTTGGCGCGTAATAGGCATGGCTGGCGTGAGCAACGTCCGTTTAGTATGAACCACACCATTATGCTCCTTTTAGACTTTTTTGACGAATGGCTTTGCTTTTGGCACATGCAAACAATGTTTTTATTTTTAATTGAAAAAAAAAGGGGGTAGGGGTGCCAAACTTCCCGCTTCAATTTATTAAAAATAAAAGTTAAAACGTTTGGAAATCAGGCTGAAGTTTGGGTCTAAATTAGCATAGTACCATTGAGTTCATTTTCTGATAAGATGTAGATACTGTAGAGAATAGTTGGTGGGTTTCCTCCAAGCTCGTAGATTTTATGGAAGTTGAGCTTATGAACTCGAGGAATATAGTAGAATTTGAACTATGATGCCTGAGGTTTGGTTCTTAGTAGTAGTAGTACTGGCTGAAGACTCGAGATAAAGAGACTCAAATTGAGTTCAGCTACCCAATAAACACTTTTATTTCAGACAAGTCGAAATGTCGAATAGCAACATAGAGCATCTACACGCAGAAGAGTTACAAGAGAAACTAGCTGCTACGCTCAGGTGATGTTATGCAATTTAAAGCGTATCAATATTCAATACTTGGCGATAACAACCACGAGGATAGTATCATCAAGGCAGTGAAGGACGTATCTTCCCTGAGCATGTTCCGAACCCCACGTTGTATCCATTGCCCTGCAATAATCATGATAAAAATAATTAAACATAACACTCAGATATCAAGGCATAATGCATAAACTGAACCAAGTTGAACAAAAGCTGCAGCGTGATTAATAATATCCAACTGAATAATGAATGCTAAGCTCTGAAAGTGAATATCCATGCACACAACACAAATTTAGATGCATGTGTTCTATAACGTGGAAATACAGCTGTGTCATCATACTGTCCGGTAAAAGAAGATTTTTCAAGAAAATCCAGGAAATAAAGAAGAGAGGTCTTATGAGATCAAGAAGAAAAGAACCTTGCAAAAACCAGTGATGGTGACTTCATCTCCATCTTCTAGGAATTTACGCTGTGTCCCTTTTAATGACAGTGGCTTCTGTCCATTCCATGTCAACTCTAACAAGCATCCATAGGACTCTGGCTCCTGTTTCGAAATACAAGTGGTTTCTTAGTTTCACTTGAACGATATAAGAATTGCTTAACTTATACTGAAATAACAAAAGAGCAGAACTGAAGCAGATTCATATGGTGATCCGGAAAAATAAACAGAAAGCATACAGGTCCACTGATGGTTCCTGTTCCTAGGAGATCGCCAGGCCTTAAGTTGCAACCATTTATAGTATGATGTGCTAGCTGTTGAGTCAATGTCCAGTATCTGTAACATGAGTTACCGAAGTTGATATTAATAACAGAAAGAGCCCATAAAAGATATGCCATAAGAAAGAAACGAGTTCGTTTATTCCTTATGTTTTGGCCATCATGCAAGTTTTTCACAAATGGCACAAGTGGTTTCTAATAAATTCTTGAAAGTATAGCACCAAAAAAAAAAAATCTTGAAAGTATAGCACCAAAAAAAAAAAAAAAAAACCGCTTGGCATAGCATATAAGAAACTCTTTACTCTGTATCAAATTGAAGTAATTCCTAGAACTATTCACTTCCAGCTTGACAATATGACTAACCAAAAAGAGTGTGCTTAGTGGAAATCCTGATTCAGGGAATAGCAAAATGATTGGATATATAACCTAACTGTATGTCAATAAGAAAGATAATGGATGCTTACAAGTGCTTGAAGTTACTCCTTGTGACCACACTTGAATCCTTTCCTCCATCGGGTTTAATTTCAACCTAGTAAAAATATGCAGTTCGTCGTTATCTGAAGTATTTAACGTCGAACTAAGAAAATAAACAGTGGAAAGAACTATTCCACTTGAGCATTACTTAAGAGTAGAGCATAAAACATAAAACTGCTAAATACCTCTAATTGAATGTCATAATTTTTGGATACTTTTTCAGCCAGATAGGGCAATGGATGGGGATCCTGCATTTTAGAACATGTGTCATATTTCACGCTGCATGAAATAGTTATGAAGAAATTTATGATTTTAATTGGTGTTATTTTCTGAAGCATTTTAAACGGTTAAGCACCTGTTTTGGGGCAGCACAAGAAAAAGGTTCTAGAGCTTCCAGGGTCACAATCCAAGGGGATATTGTAGTACCTGCAGTATTTTGACTACAAAAAGTTAGATCCGTCCCGCTATGCTAACTTACATTCTACTACAGCGTCACTGAAAACAGAGTATTCACTGAACTCTAATTGTTTGCCATACGAGATGAGAACCGATTCAAAATAATTTTTTAGTTCTTACCAAAACTTTTTCCAAGGAAAGGCCCAAGAGGAATATATTCCCATGCCTGAATATCTCTAGCTGTCAAAGCCAACATGTTAGCAAGCAGCATCAAAAAAGAACAACAAGACCAAGAGACTGAAGCTACAATAAGCATGCGTACCACTCCAGTCATTCATCAACACAAGTCCAAAGATATGATCTGCTGCCTCATTAACATCCACAGGTTTTCCTAGTTCATTTCCTGGACCAACTACGGCAGCCTATATGCAATAATGACAATTAATATATGACAAAGAGCAAATGAATTGTCAGCCTATCGTATGTAAAGATTACATTAGATAGTAACATTAGTATTAAAAAAAATAAAAATAAAGTTGTTCAAATTTTAATACGGGAAAAGATCTCCACGTAGAAATGAAGTGGACGGGCTTTCACTACTGTAAAACTATACCATTTCCAGCTCGTAGTCTAACTTCAGTGAGGGACCAAAATAGGGTGGAGAGTTGCTGCTTGGATGGCCTTGACCTCTGTGATAAAACAAAAACTCGTGATATGGATAGAGTATCCTAATAAGCATGATTACTATTGACTAAGAATATATCTAAATCCAAAATAACATTAAGAAAGTCCTATTGTATCACTAGTTTTGTCCAATAAAATGATCGCTCGTCATTGATAAAAATGGCTGTAATGACTAGCCATGATCATTGTTCAATTTCTTATCCATTCGAGGAAAATGAAATAGACAAACTTAAGAAATGATCTCATACGAATTTTCTATGTGGTACATAGGCTGCCTCAAAATAAGTTGCACATCCTCTGGCTTATTAAGTAGGCCAAAAACTTTTAGCATAAACCAAGTGGATTGAAACATTGATATGCATAGAAATGCATCCCAAAATTCGTTTCATATTCATTGATTTACCAGATATGAAGCCGACATGAATCAGCAATCGTACGTGTCATAATTGGGGAGCACCCGAGATAATGTCTAGACATATATAGATCTCCCTTTTAACAATTCAAGAGATTTATAGATTCCTAAGGGTATCCAGACATATTCCTCACGTTACATAAAACACCATAGTTATTATCTCAAGCTAAATAGTAGACACTACCAAAACAAAAACAGGGGAAATAAATTGTAACCTTGGTCGAGTAATGTCCGTTCCGGAGATTACAATAGATGATGCTCGTCCATGGTATGCAATGGGAAGGTGAAACCTGGATATCAATGAAAGACATTCTGAACTTGAAAGAGTAGATACAAATCTGAAAGATAGTGGTTTATCCACCATAAACTTCAAAACAAAAATACCAGTTCGCTGGAATTGGGTTCTCCGGTCCACGAAATATAGTCCCGCAATTCTTTGCATGATGCATAGAGGAAAAGAAATCCGTGTAGTCCCCTATGGCAATAGGAACAAGCAATTCCACCTTGTTCTGAGCAGTTGGACAAGCAATCAACATTAGAAAGACAAATATCATTTCCACAACGAATTGCCTATTTAATAATTACATTCACATAATCTTCTATTACCAATGGAATAAGTGCTTTCTGCCTCAAATTTGTATCATCACGTAATACTGGTTCAGTAGCTGCCCAAAAAAAAAAAAAAAAAAAACCCAGATTATGAGCCTTTATATACTATCTGGGTTCCCTATAATCGTGCATAAAAACCAAAATACTTTATGAATAGCTCAAATGCTTAGATCATAGTACATAAGCATAGCTTACATGACAATAGCTTTTGCAGAGTGCTTCGGGCTTCCTTCCACGCAGGCCGTCCCAAAGCCAAAAACCTGTTCAGATTAGGCTGCCACCACAAAAAACAGAGCAAAAATAGCAAGCAATTTCAAATATCAATTTCACCATTTTCGGTCAAACTTAATAGATTCATGGCTGAACTAATTAAGCAGTGTAACCCAAAAAAAAATGGAGAATCAAAGCGAACCTGGTGAAAACAATCGGAGGAGTTCTTGAGGATCGGACCGTCGAATAGACCGGCTGAGGCGATTTCAGAGAGGTCGAGGACGAAGCCCCCGATGGCCACGCCCGGTCGCGGAGCTGAACCTGGTTCGGGCTTGAATACTCCATAGGGAAGGTTCTGTATGGGGAAGTGAGAGTCTGGGTTAATCTCGATGAACGACTTCAAAGCCATTGGAATCGCCTCGAAAAGGTGTCGTACTCGTACGGACGCTGAAGCTCCGGTGAAGCTGAGCCTGAGCTGATGAGAGTGAGGTTTGGCATTTGGGAGAAATATAGGGGTATTTGTACTAATATGATAAAGTCATTTCCTTTTTGTTTATCAGTATTTTATTATTGTTGTTGTTAACTTGTTATTTTCATAATTATTTTGCTTGTAGAGATTTTATTATTTTATTTGTATTTACCTAATTAATAAAAAACTCCTAAAAAATTCCTCACGTGGAAAAGTATTTATCAACACGATAAGCCCAAAAAAAATTATTTTTCTTTTAATGAAGTTTTAATAGTTAATCTAAATTTTGGGAAAACTGAATTTTATTGGTACAATGCAATATAAAACATATGGTCAAATTGAATTGTTTTATAGCCACTGCCCACTGGGATGTGGTAGTTGGGATCAACGGTCCTGATCATATGAATCAATCATGAGGTAGGTGGCCACCGGTCTTTCTCATCAACGCGATATGTCAGCCCGTATTTTGTGTGGACGGTCATCAGCTACCCTTCCCTCACTTTTTTTTTTTAATAATAAAAGAAAAAATAGATGGAAAGGAATGTCTATCCATTTTGAACGTAATAGTAATCGTAACGGGAATAAGAATGTAAAAGAAAAGAAAAGTGATTATTTTATTTAGTTGAAATTTTGGAATCAACTATAAAATGTAATGGAATTAATCGTACTTTGACTAATATACCTCTTATTTTGAATTAATTTTTTTAAAAAAATAAATAAATGCTATCACTATTGGAAAAAAGAAAATATAAAAATAGATTCAATTACCAAGTATAACAATAGATTAAATTTCTTGTGGTAGTAAAATTAATATTTTAATAATTGCTCATTATTATTTATCATATATATATAACATACAAAATGTATAATAGAAAACAAAAATATAGTAATTGGATGATATAAGGAAAAAATGATTTGTAGGTAGTTTAGTCATGAATATAGATGCAAATTTTACATTTAGTTTAGTCATAGATATGAGGAATAATATAATAATGAGGGAGCAAAATATGTTAAATGAGGGGCAAAAAGGGAAAAAGTGGCTAACTTAGGAATGTAATAGCCTTTACATCCATTTTCAAGTGTAATTCTAATTCCTTTATTTGATATAATGGTCATTACATTGTAAAAGTCATTCATAAGTAAAAAGTGAAACCAAACAATGTAAAGCCATTACATTCCATTCTATTCTATTACTATCAACCAAACACCACCTAAGTACTTGGAGCGAAAATTTGAATTCAATACTCACGTTTGGAAAATAATGTGATTATGCTATGCATGCAACTAACTTTCATTTATCGTTGTTAAATCACATAATTTTCATTTATCGTTGTTAAATCACATAGTAACTTTTATTTGTATAATATTTGTATCATAATATTTATGAGTGAGGATACACTCGAAATCTTATTTTTAATTCTAGGTGAGATTATTTACTCTAAACGGTTAGATCATATCCAACAACACAGATACTTTGGATGATAAAAACCAATTAAAAACCAATTGTAGAGTAAAGAACTAATTACACCTAATTAGAGCCCTAATAAAGCCATACAGTAAAAAAAAAAAATAAATAACTCATTTCATCTTCTTCCTTAAAACAATGTCTTTGCTTCTGCATTCTGTTTGGGATTTCTTCTCTAATGATTTTTAAATAAAAAAAAAATCCTTCATAGAAAGAGAGGATCGTTATGAAATAACAATTAGTGAAAAACAAAAAAACAAAAAACACTACGGTGAGAGAGGATGATGACGACAATGATAAACGTAAAACAAAGATCATGTTTTTTAACCATGAAACCATATGGCACAATCACTTCCTCCACCGATCATCATAGGGCATTAAAAAAAAAAAAAAAAAAAAAAAAAACTTCTCTTATATAAATGGAAGGAAAAAAAAACTCCAAATTCATCTTTACCTGAAAGTTATATGTACATAGTAACAAAACTAATGGTTAGATCTTTTAAAAAATGGTTAGATTGGTGGACAAAATTAAGAAAAATAATCGGCCAAAAAAAAAAGAATTAACAGAGATAATCAACCAAAAGAAATTAAGAGACATAATAGTGTATTGACAGTACACAACGACTTTTTGCAACATAAAGTTTCTGAGCTGTCAGATTACAATCAAAGACTAAAAGTAAAGGATCTCACGAGACCAGAAAAGAGGATTCTATCATAGCCTCTCCCAATATTTATATACTTACTTTTGAATTATACATTTGAATTATTAGTTTCTTCGAATGTATTTAAGATAAGGTAAATGGAATAAATAGTCCTTAATTTGGTCCTCAAAGTTCTAATTGTAGTAAGCCTATGAACTCTCTGATTTGAAATAATCTAGTTCATGTATTATCTAAATTGTAACTTCTTGTTAAATTTTTGATGAAAAGCATATGTAAGAGGCACATGATAGTATCTAAAAGAGTATTTGATAGGTAATTCGAGAATTTTGAAGAAAAAAAAAAGAATAATCACAAAAAAAAACTCCAGATTTATAGCTCCAAAAATCTAAAAAAAATGCAAATAATATCTATTTCACTCTCTCCAAATCCTTTCATTCCATTTATTTTTTCTTAAATACACTTTCAGATGTCACCACATATTTATCGCGTACATTTTCCATAAGAAATTTAACAACAAAATACAATTTAGACATTTTAGGGATCAAATTGCTTTAAATTATAAAGTTGAAAGTCTTAATTGTCACAATTAGAATTTCAAGGACCAAATTACCTCGTCTTAGATAGTTGAGGGATCATTTGTGTCATAAACCCTTAAAAATATTCATACTTTTCGAGAATGTACTATATTATTAATTCTTATCGCTATAAATTTTTTAATTATAAATTAACATACAATGCTAATTTATTTTGAATTATATAATATTTAATCAAATATTAATGAACAATATTTTAAATTCATAACCAAATCACATTAAAGCAGGTGAAAAATATATATACATTAGAAAATTGCACTTCTCAAACATTTGTTTTTCTAAATTAGTCATATTATACATATATATAAATAGATAGGTGAACTGCAAAAAAATAATGTGAAATTTTGAATGTTTAGCAATTTAAACTCTTAACCTTGGATTATGTAAAATAATACTTCGAGATTAAGAATTTCTGAAAATTAAGGCCTTGTTTGGCGTTGTTTTTGTTTTATGTTTTCAGAGTTTTGCTTTCATAAATGAGAACAAAAACTATTTTATAATGTTTTCAGAATACTATGGGTGTTTGGCAAATGTTTTCTAAGAACAACTTTTAGAGAAAAAAATTAGATGGATATAAAAAATCATATTTGTATTATAGAAAAAATATTTAGAGAGAAAAAGTCAAGAGAGAGTGACGAGAGATAAATTCAAGTAAGGGAATGACGAGATAGAAAGTCATAAGAGAAAAAATAATGAAACATAATAATGAGATAGAAAGTGATAACAAAGAATGAAGAAATAAAAAGTGTTGAAAAAAATAGAAGAGAGAGAAACTAATAAAAATATACAAGAGATTGAGTAATAAAAATACATGGGGAGAAAAAATAAAGAAAAAAAAAGTCATAAAAAACAAAGTAGCAATAGAGAATGAAGAGAGATAATGTGATTAAAAAAATGAAAAGATAGAAAATGATGAGAGAACAAGTGATGGAATAAAATGAGAAGAAAGAAAATGATGATAGAGAATGAGGATTGAGAGAATGAGAAAAGAGAAAGTGATGAGATAAAATGAGGAGAGAGAAAGTTACGAGAGAATATGTATACGAAAGTTATGCGAAAGAATGAGTTTTTTTTTCGAGCAAAGAAAAAGTTAAGAAAACACTTTGAAAACAATATTTTGTTGTTTTCTGAATTTTCTAATTTTTTTTAACTTTGTTTTTATAAACAGGAAACTGTTTTCTGAGAACAAAAAAGGGTGTTTGGCATTAAAAATAATTTTTTAGTTATGATGCTAAACAACCCCTAATACTCTAGAATAACTTTTTGACAAATTTTAATAACAAAAAAATAATAATATTCTGCATTAAAATTGGATTAATTCTTATTATTCTCCTTAATTTTTATAAGTTTTTAATCTCAGTGTATTATTTTGTAGAGTACAAACTTTAGGTTTAAATTGTAAAACACCTAAACCTCAAGGTTTTTTTTTTTTTTTTTTTTTTTTTGCGATTTACCCTAAATAGATTATTGATTTTTTCTAAAATTAAACACATGTTGTGGTTTGATCTTCGACACACATGACGTGACAATATAAGATAGGGCTTCAAAGTTTCAAAACGATTGTTCCTATCTTCCTGAAAGGGAAATTATTATTAGCCCAAGATTAATATTCAAGAAATGGGTGAATTGAGTCTTTTTAAGAAATTTTGTAACTATGTAAAATCATATACTATTATTTTGAAACCTTTAAGCTAAATAAATAATAATACCAAACATATAGCGATAAATACCAAGTAAATTAAAAACAATAAATATCAAACACACGATCAAATAGTTTGCAATAAAGTAAAGAGTGTAGGGATAGAGAAAATGCAAACTCGGTTTTTACGAGGTTCGACAAATACGACGGTTTGCATACGTCCCCGGCCCTTGGCAACTTGCTTTGAGCTTCCACTATTCAGATCAAGATTGTGGGCTTGACCGACCCTTGTACAAATAGAGTGAATTCTTCTTAGGCTCACTCAACCTTTACAATAGTCTTGAATCCGGTTCTATTATGCCTAACCACAAATTGTTTAGATTCCGGTGCCAATCTCATCTATACTGGGTTGTTTAGACAATGGTGCTAACCTCACTAACTCATGAGTTGTTTAGACTCCGGTGATAACCTCACCTACACTCAGGTTGTTTAGACTCCGGTAGCAACGTCACCTAAATTGGGTTGTTTAGACTCTGGTGGTAACTTCATCTATGTACTGTTATTTATGACTTTAGTGCCAACCTCAATGGTTTTTCAATATAAAAGTGAACACACTTACAAACTCTCCTCATAAAATAATAAATACAATTTTGACATAAGAGATTTGAGAACAATGCACAACAGATGCTCTAATATTGGCTCAACATGATTTGAAAGTTAATTCAATGTAGAAATATATTTTTGTACTTTGAAAGTAGTTGGATAACAATTTAAGTTCATGCAAAGTCTTTTTCAAGTCTTAAAATAACTTCTATTTATAAGCTTATATGAAAACTAGCCTTTTATAGCCGTTAGACACACTTTCTGCCATTTTCATTAGACCAAAAGTAAGTTTTCGGTAAACCGAAAATACTAGTCATTGGTAGTGCTTTTGCAACGGTTAAATTTTAATGGTAATATTTTTCTAGTTGTCATTTTCGGTAGACCAAAAATCTTGCTTATTTTGGAACTTTTACCACGAGCTTGTACCTCGTGTAGAAAAACTCCTCTATGAGGAGTAAGAGACGTGAGGATCGAAACCCTCCCTCCTCCCCCTTCCCCGTACTAATCTAACAATGCATCTTAAAAAAAAAAAGTATTTGGCTATTTTTCAGATTTTGACAGCTTTTGGCGTTTTTCAAAAATTAACTTCTAAACTTATTTTAAACATTTTAAAAACATTAGAAATCAATTTGAAAAGAATATTTTGGCTATTGCAAACTTGTTTTAGTTTCACAAAGATATTTAATAATAATTTAGAAAGTGTTCATACGAAAACATATTCTAGTTTGCAAATAGAAAATCTCTTTTTAGCCTATATCAAATAATCATAACTTCAAATATATTTGTAACTTATTTAAACTTAAGAAATCATGTTTTAAAGAATATTTTGCCCATCTAAAGAAATCATTATTTTCTATTTTCAAACTTCTATAATAAAATAACCATTTTAAGCATAAGATAGTTTAAAAACTCTTTTGAAAGTATAAGCCAATGCAAAGAAAATATATGTGCAATAAACTAAATCAAATACAAAACTAAATATAAAATATACCCTAATCTAAACATAGTCTTCTATCTTGATTATCCATCTTCAAGTTTGATTCTAATAAGTCCAATATGCATCCATCTTTAAACTTGATTCATTGATCAACTTGCACGCTCAAGTTAAATCATTACTATTAAATCAAATATTTGTTATCTTCAAAATAGAGTGAGTAAGATTAAAACCTTAATTTCTCAACATTATGCCATCAACCTTAGCCCCCTTTTTTTCTTTCAATTTTACATCTTTTTGAACCATAATTACCAAAAGCAAGAGTCTCGATCATGCTAATTGTTATATTCTTTGATGCTTGGAGCGACACCCACCACATCAAGAAAATCTTTGTGAAGCGCACCAAAGTGTTTGATCTTTAACCATTACCTAACTTTAACTCATCTAGCTACCAAAGATCAGTCAATTGATGAATCATTATTTATTCTAGCAAGGCCACTATAGGCAACGTCTTCTCCAAGCACAAATTTCGAAAAGAGATCGAGTTACTCACTAAATGACTATTGATGACTATTGCTAGCTATGAGACCAAAACACTTATTAGATGACTAGGTGAGACTTAGTAACTATATGACCAAACCGAAATAATTAAAATATATAAATGGATCAATTGAATAAGTTATAATAAGAATGAAAGGCATTTGAACTGTAATTTGATTCATTAATTCCATGCTATTCAAATGTTATACACATTAGAATAGGTGTTTGTTCTAATAATTCTAATTTTTCTATTCAAACGAATAATTGAAATAAGTATTTGTTTCAATAATTCAGTTTTTCCATTCAGATGGTCTATCGGTGATATTAACTATTAGAATGAGTTTTTTCTTATTGGATTTCCAATGGTCTATTCTAATGTATTCCATAATTTTTATTTAAATACATTAATTCTAATGAGTGAACCAAACATGGTCCTTATAATTTAAATGAGAGATATTAGAGTGTAACATTTAAAATTAACCTCAGACTTTATTCTCATTTTAGGAAGAAAGAAAAAAATCATTCTAATGTTAATTTTAAAGAAAGTGTCATTCGAATGGAAAAATTGAACTAACAAACACCCATTTGAAGGAGCCATTGGAATTAAAAAAAAAAATTAGGGGCCCATTTGTTTCACCCATTCGAATGAGTGTATTTAAATAGAAATTCTAGAATGCGTTATAATTAGAATGTGAGACATTTGAATGGAAAAATAGTAGAATGGGTTGTAATTAGAATAGGAGCATTGGAATGGACCATTCAAAAATACCTCATCCCATCTATTCTCATTCCAAGATACAAAAACCCCATTCTAATAGTTGATGTGACTGATAGACCATTTGAATAAAAAAACTGAATTGTTGAAACAAACACCCATTCTAAAAGATCATTTGAATAGAAAAACTGGAATTATTGAAACAAACACCCATTCCAATGAGTTTTCCATTTGAATGGAATGGAACGGGTGAAACAAACGAGCCCTAGAATTGTTGAAACAACATCCATTTAAAGAATGGGAATGGAGATGATAGGATAAACAACATTTCGTTTGATAGTCCCGAAAATTTCCCTTTTGTAACAGAGTACTAGCAACAAATGACCATTTTTATTTTTTACCTTTCATGTTATCGGACGTCTGTGTTTTTTTAGACCTAAATGATTGCTTACACTAGTTTTACTTTGTTTATATCAGATACCAATATATAAATTTTTGTACCAAGTATTTCTTATATATGACAGAATGAATTTGATATACTCAGCTGAAATAAATAAAAAAAAACTAAGATTTATTTAAAGAGCCCAAAATTTGGTCATTTCTCTAAGAAGCCCTTTCTTAAAATCTCATCAGCCATCACAGGGGAACAGATAATCTAGGAGTTTATTGGGTCAAAATTACCTCTTTTTTTTAAAAAAAAAAAAATAACTTTGTCTATTTTATTTTTTCAAAATGACACTTTCAAGGTTGTCAGGTGTCATAATTTCCAATTTTTGATAACTGTAATTTTCAAAGTCATAAAATTTATAATTATTGATTATTACAGTCATAAAAATAATAAGGGTCTATAACAAAATGACCGAATTTTATACTAAAATTAAGTAAATATCTATTTTCAAATACTGTAACAAAATAATTGTACTTAGTACAAAAACTCATTATATAAACTAAAACTATTATATTAAAAATACATATAGTCGACTATTTAACTACAAAAAGAGAAAAGTGGGACATTTATTAAAACGAAATAAAAAAATGACACACTCTAATTTCTCAAATGAAATAATTACCCGTCAAAACCACATTGAAAAAGGGGCTTTGTACAGGAATACCCCACTTTTGGGGGTATGGTTCAGTGGATATCCTTTTTTGATTTTATTAACAAATATATCCCATTTTTAATAGTAATAGTTTGTACTTACCATAATACCCCTGGTAAATTACTCATTTACCACTACTAAGAGGTGGTATATGATTTATTTACCATGACTTAAAAAATATTATCGCTTATAGACGGTAGCATATTTACCATTATACCCCTGGTAAATTACTCATTTACCACTATTAAGAGGTGGTATATGATTTATTTACCATGACTTAAAAACTTTTGTTCCTTGTAGATGGTAACATATTTACCATTATACCTCCGATAAATTATTCATTTACCACGGTAGCATATTTACCATTATACCCTTGGTAAATTACTCATTTACCACTACTAAGAGGTGGTATATGATTTATTTACCATGATTTAAAAAAATTTGTCGCTTGTAGACGGTAGCATATTTACCATTATACCCTTAGTAAATTACTCATTTACCACTACTAAGAGGTGGTATATGATTTATTTACCATGATTTAAAAAAATTTATCGCTTGTAGACGGTAGCATATTTATCATTATACCCTTGGTAAATTACTCATTTACCA
>JXTC01000075.1:714259-744168 GCA_002914845.1 Trema orientale | reverse complement strand
TGCAAGCTCCAAATTTTTGATTTATTCCCTCAGCAAACAATCAAGGCAGAGCTCGTTGAAAAAATTTGAATGTCGAGGAATCATCGGTTTTGGTTGCCTTGAAGAGATCTTCGGCTTTAAACTGCTGAGGAGAATTAATCTCCATTTCCATGGCTGATTACTAGAGGAATTCGATCCTTGGACGGCTGGATAGCGATGAACGGGAAAGGAAGAAAGGAGAAACTAGAAAGGGGTAAAAACGGAATAAGAGAAATTGTATTTTCAAAAAGGGATAAATAGGTGAATATTATCCAAAAAGGATATTTACTAACAGTGGGTGCCGAAAAGGGGCACCCGGTGTAGTTTCCTCTTGAAAAAGAGTAGTAAAAAGTCCATTTTGGCCCGAATCACTACTAGAGTATTTATAAGAAATGTCTTTTTTTTTTCAGATCAATTTAAAAAATGCCCCCCTTTTTTATTCCTATTTAATAAACTACTTTTTTTACAGTATTTTGATAAATGATCATTTTTAAGTTGATGTATTTGTAAAAGAAAAATAAATCAATTTTATACAAAATAAATAAATTTCTTAATATAAATAAATTTTATAGAACAAATTAATAAATTTTGATCTATTAAATATGAAAAAAGGTAATTTTTTAAATCAGTTTCAAAATTCAGCTATTGTTTGAAATGTTTGAAAAACGGCTATTTTTAAAGCAGTGATTCAAAAACTCGGCCATTTGGCTTGAAAGCCCTTTCTACTACCCAGGTCCAAATCCCCATCTTAGCTATTTGGATCATAAGATGGGCCTCAAGAGGCGGTAGTAAGCCCAAACCCGGTTGAAATAACCGGGAGACCTCAATCGGCGCATATATACTTCACAGCCCGCCTTTCCATTCCACGATTCCAGTCGTTTCCCTCCACCAGCTACCGATAAAAACTATCACTGGCTCTGCTTTTCTTCTTTCTTCCGTAGAAAACCAGAAACCTAATAATCGCCTTCCTCATTCGAAACCCTAGAATTTTCAATTCGATTTTAATTTTGAATTTTCCAGACGGGAGAGAGAGCTAGCTCAGAGTATCGGAGAACCCCCCTCAACATTTTCGCTCTCCGGCACCTGTTGCCTGGTTTCATAAACTCAGTGCTTCATATCTTTATCGGCTTATCAAGGGCTCGTTTCCGGAATCTTCTACTCAATCGTGGTAACCAAGAGGTATTCGAATGCATTTTCTCCAGAAAATTCTGTTTTTTTTTTTTTTTTTTTCCTCTTTCTTTCTGATGTGAAACCCTAGGGTTGTTTATTTTAGGGTTTCTCTGGATCGCTGCTTGGTTGTTGGGAAAATCTTGGGCTGCTTACAAGGAGGGGAGAATGTCGATGGATCTGATTTTAAAGCCGTCGTGCAGTGGATGTGGGTCGACGACGGATTTGTACGGAAGCAATTGCAAGCACATGACGCTGTGCTTGACCTGCGGAAAAACCATGGCTGAGAACCGTGGCAAATGCTACGACTGTGGCGCCACTGTCACTCGATTAATACGAGTACGTTTTCTCTTTCTCTGCGTGTCAATTAATAATTCATCTGGGTATGTCTTTACAATGTGCACAAGCTCTTCGTAATATATACTATTGTTCTTTTTGGTCCTGTTGGCTTAGGTTCTTAATTGTGTGATTCTGACTTCTGCTGATACAGTATTTAGTGGTGTGATATCTTCAATTTGCATAAACATGCCATTTCTAGGCTGCGTATTTAGTCATGAGTTAGGAACCCCCCTTAAAACTGTAATATATCGAGAGTCTTGTTGTGTTTATTTTGTCCTTTTTTGGGGCCACAGGTTTATCCATTTCTTGGTCGTTTCCGTGCCAGGAATATAATGTTCGTGCCAGCACTAGCAACGACAAGAACTACTTTATTGGGAGATTTGTGACTGGTTTGCCGAACTTTTCAAGGAAGAAAAATGCTGAGAACAGATGGTCTCTTCAAAAAGATGGATTGCAGGGACGCCAGCTTACTGATGCTTTGCGGGTACTGGATTGCTATACTTAGTTGTCACGTGCTACTTTTTTTAATATGTCTGTTGTGGCTTTCGGAGAAACTACCAGGAGTTGGAATCAGTATACTTTAAACTGCTAAACCTGTAAAGTAGTAGCATACTGGGTATGTTTTAATGCAGTACTGTGGATTAACTGGTTGATTGGTGTTAGCATCTGGTTAAGTTTAGATTTGCATATCATTGTTCCATTTAAATGTTAAACTTAATTAGAAAATTTGATCTGCTGAGTAACAAGAACTTTAGATAGATTTAGTGTGAAGGCTAATTAAACTAGATTTGTTGCAAATCTACGCCCAGTTTGCGCGTGGTTATTATTATTTTTCTTTCTAGTTGAGATTCTTAATAAACTGCTGTTTAGCCATTTTCTTTCTTTATGTAACTATTTTGGTTTTGACTCTAAAATCTTTTAAGAACTTTGGCAAATAGGAGAAGTACAAGAACAAACCTTGGCTCTTGGAGGATGAAACAGGCCAATTTCAGTTCCAGGGTCATCTTGAAGGTGCACAATCAGCAACTTACTACTTGCTGATGATGCAAGGAAAAGAGTTTGCTGCTATTCCCGCCGGTTCTTGGTATTTACGTCCCTCTGAAATAATAGTTCTTACATATTTAGTACTTTTCATTTTTTCTCCTCTGTGTGGAGGCAATACCAAACTCCATTTGGTGGAGATGCTTGCTGCTGGACATTTGAATCTCATTCTATCCAGTTGTTTTATATAGTTAATGTTAAAACTGATCTTTACGATTTTTTTTTTTCCTTTTTTGGTTATGGTTTTGATGTTGGTTTAATCCATGTGATTCTTAGGTACAATTTTAACAAGGTTGCACAATATAAGCAACTTACTTTGGAGGAAGCAGAAGAGAAGATGAAAAATAGGAAAAAGACTGCTGATGGCTATCAAAGATGGATGATGAAAGCAGCAAACAATGGACCTGCTGCATTTGGTGAAGTGGAGAAGTTTGATGACAAGGATAGTGGTGCGGCTGGTGGGAGAGGACGAAAGAAAACTTCAGCTGATGAGGGTGAAGGAAATGTCTCGGATAAAGGGGAAGAGGATGAAGAAGAGGAGGCAGCAAGGAAGAATAGACTTGGTTTAAATAAAAGATCTGGTGAAGATGATGACGAAGAAGGTCCTAGGGGTGGTGATCTTGATCTGGATGATGACGATGTTGAGAAGGGTAAGGTTTTTTCTCATTCTTATTTTATGTAAGTGGTTAGTCACCTCCATGTTTCATGCAGATAGATCTTATTAGTTTTACTAGCACTTGAAAGTTAACTTTAACATTACAAAGGTAGGAGTCTTATATGAGGATTAGACCAGGAAATGGACCGCAGAATGTTCAACCTATGCATAAACTTTTTCCTTGAGCCTGTCAAGATATCTCCCTCCTTATACATTACCATGCAAGATACCTGTTGTTTTGTTAATTGTATCTGTGTTAGGGAATATGTAGTTTTCCTGTTCTCATATGCTTATATTTATCTTAGGTGATGATTGGGAGCATGAAGAAATTTTTACTGATGATGATGAAGCTGTTGGTAATGATCCCGAAGAAAGGGAAGATTTAGCACCTGAAGTTCCGGCTCCTCCTGAAATTAAGCAGGTTTGGTTGTATGTAATTTGTGTAGTTGGCTAATTAGAGGTGTTCATGGTTTGCTTTTGCTTCTGCTTTCACATTGCTTGGTAACATTTAATTCTTAAGCTTAGTGGTAGTCTGTTTGTATTGAGGATACATCTTGATGAACATTGAAATTTGAGCACTGAGCTTTTTGTATACGTGAGATCACTGCAAGAAATCCAGAGTTTCCCAGCTTTGCGTATTCATCTGAGTTGTTACAAAATTTATTGTAGTATCACAAAGAATTGCAGAATTTGGAATACTTTCTTTTTCTGTAGGGGCTGATTTTAAGTTGTATGAACAATAGAGCACAATTGCTTTTACATGATTTTGCAGGATGAAGATGATGAGGATGAAGATAATGAAGAAGAGGGCGGACTAAGCAAATCAGGAAAAGAGTTGAAGAAGCTGCTAGGGCGCGCTGGTGGGCTGAACGATTCAGATGCAGATGATGATGACGATGACGAGGATGTAAGTTATTTTAATTTCTTTACATTTTCATAAGTGATTATATTAACGTGCTACACTGGGGAGCTCAAGGGAATTGGTCGCATTGTACCATCTAATGTTGAACTCCACCAGCGGCTTGCTCTAGATTCAGTAAAGTGGAGCATTTGCTGAATTGCTGTTATTTTCCTAAGAAAGTGTAAATATGACCAAATTGGATCTTTTTAAGTTGGAGTTTCATGAAGAATCACCCTTTTTTTCTGAAATGGAAGGAATACTTGTTTTCAGTTTGTACATTGTTCTTAATTCCCTTTTTTCTGGTTTGTCTAGATGGATGATGAGATTGGTGTTTCACCTACGGTGGCTCCAAAGAAGGATGGACCTAAAGAAGAACCTGCTGACAACAGTCCCTTAAAATCAACACCGCCTTCATCTGCCAAGGGAACCCCATCAAACTCCAAGTCAGCAAAAGGAAAGAGAAAACTAAATGGGGATGATGCCAAACCATCTAATGGTGCACCTCCAAAGAAGGTGAAGACGGAAAATGTATGCCATTATCTTCAATGAGATTTTTTTAGGCCATATCAACTGTGTCTTCATTGAGCATTGAACCCTCCTTGTCCTTAAGGCTCGCTATGATTAATACTTCAATCTTCTGTAATTTACTTCAGGAACAAAAAGCTTCTGAACCAGCACCTGCTTCTAAAAGTAATGTGCCTTCAAAAGGTACACCTGCAGCCTCCAAAGCTGGTGGGACATCATCTGCTGGACCTGTCACTGAAGAAGAAATTAGGGCTGTTTTAATTCAAAAGACACCAGTGACAACCCAGGATCTTGTTGCTAAATTCAAGGCGAGGCTCAGATCCCCTGAGGTATGCACTGTCCCATTTTACAAGTCTTTGATCATGTTTGTTCTGTCATGTGAATTTATGACTTAGTGGTACTAGCAAGATTCAAAAAGAAGCATATTAATGGAGTTTATAATCTTGAAAAGGTACTTTATATGTCCCCCTTGAAAGAAAAATGAGAGGGTTCTCATTTCTTGTTTCTGTATATACTGCAGGATAAAAATGCCTTCGCGGATATTCTCAGGAGAATTTCTAAGATTCAAAAGACAAATGGATCTAATTACGTTGTGTTGAGGGATAAGTGATCGGATCACTCCTTAGTCCTTATATAGGGTTGATCGGGGCCAACAGAGTCTGAGGAATCAAAAATAGTACGTAATATAACGTGAGGGGAATACGATATGAGGGCGTTTATCGCCACTTCTATTTTCTTTTCTTTCCTTTCTAATACGCTACGGGAAACCATTTTGCAGCCTGTAAGTTCAAAACCCTGCCAAATTAATAAAGATTGATACTTGAATCACTCACTTGAATCAGTGAATGGCTTTCTTTTTATATTTCTTATGAAAAAAAAAAAGGAAAGATTTGTTTATTTGAAATTGAGAATTTTCTTCCCAAATTTGAGCTTTCTTTGTATTGAATTGTACTTGGTTGTTCCCTCCAAGTAGTACTCTTGGTATTTTTCAACCGAATTCGAGTGAAAGCAACAAGGAAAATGCCAGAAGTCCTAATTTTATGGTAGATTCCACATCTCTAAGCCCCAAATTAATCTTACAATAAGTACTTAAATACGAAATCCAATTAATGTTTAAAGCAACATCACCACAAGGATAACATGCCCAAATAAGAAGTTCATAATCCAAATAACTTCTTGTGCCTCTCTAATAACCACCAATACGGTAAAACAGATAAAACTTGCTAATACGACTGAACTACTACTGGACTGCCTCTCTATTAACTGGTCATGAGGACGCAGAGAAATCCAAATGCAAAGAGGAGAAGGCTTGAACTTAGTTGGGCCGATCCAGATGGAGTGGGCCCAGCAGCCAGAACGGTCTGATGTTCATCTGTCTCAGTGACTTGAAGAATTCCAGGCCCAGAATAGTTGTAAGGAAGAACCTCCACGTGTAACTTGAGGCCGTTCTTGCAGTGCTCAGCGTTGCTACTCACGAAGTAGCGTAATCCTTCAGCTTCCAGTGAGATGCTATCCAGGCCGTCCATGTACATTCTGATGGGATTGCTTACATCACACGCCTCATATTCTTTCCTGCTTCCCAGCTCAGCTACGCTACCCTGCACTGCAGAGTAGGCGAACCCTGCCCAATCCAAAAATATCACAAGTCACAATACCTCGCGTCTTTTTGCCTTTTTTATTTTTTATTTTCTAAACGAAAACAAGATCCAACTACCTCGTGATTTAATTAATTTATGTATTTTTTTTTAAGAATACTTGTTGAGTGTTGACTAGTGGATTCCCATCCCATTGACAAAAAGCTTGGCTTTATTCTCTCTCTCTCTCTCATTAAAACAATTCATTCTATAATATGGGCCAGTTCTTTCGTACTTAATTTAGGAAAATAAAGCTCATTTCAGAAAAAAAAGAATTAGGAAAATAAAGCTAAATAAATAAATAAAAATTGATAGAGGGCCA
Organism: Trema orientale; assembly: GCA_002914845.1. NCBI lineage: Eukaryota > Viridiplantae > Streptophyta > Magnoliopsida > Rosales > Cannabaceae > Trema > Trema orientale. The sequence goes on along the minus strand of JXTC01000075.1, from coordinate 737,566 downwards.
GCTTATTATTTTCGTTGCTTACTTGCTACACCAAATCAAAAATATTCCATAAGCCTTAAACAAATATAAATAGATTTGGTTCTGGATCAGGTTCCCAATTTTCATTTCAACTAAGCGTCTCACTTTTTCTTGGCATGAAATTGCAAATACACAGAATATTGCCTCAGATTTAAAACAATGTTTCTTTTCTCTAAAGTTTTATTCTCACTGATCAACCACAACTTTTGCAGATTTGATAAAACTACAACAAAGCATGTAATACAATACAATACATAGCATAAGGTTTAAGCTAAAGTTAGGAGTGAGATGGGTGAGAGAGAGAGAGTACTCACAGATTTTATCCCCTACCCTAAAGGTTTTGCCAGAAGCCCAAGAAGCGACGTCGTGAGAGGCGTCCCAGCCACGGTCTCCTCCAACCACGTGGTGCATTTGGGCTCCGGCCCATTTTCCCCCGAGGCTCACCGCTGCGAAAACCAGCCCAAAAACCACCATCTTTAGCACTCCGCCCATTCTAGTAGTTGTACTACTGTCGTCGTGGGACTCTCTAGCTCTCACAACAAACCCTGCAAAAAAGCTAAGCTATTCGAGTGAGAGTGAGAGAGAGACACAGTTGGGGAGGAATAAAGAATATATATATATATATATATGTAATAAGTAAGAATTAATTAATTAACTAATGAGGAGTGTTGGCTTGGCAAAGCGAAAGAGCGCCTTTCTTCTTTTTCTTTTTTGGGTGAGACTGAGAGCAGAAAACGAGAGATGGAATACTTTCCACGTAATTTCCTTCACTTTCAGCCTTTACCTATACTACACTACATCCCAACATGGAACTCCTGGACTCGTACATTTGGTAGGAGCTTCCTACGGGGCCCAGGCCCGCTACCCCCCAATCCCCATCAACACTATTAGATTTGAGATCTTACATGACTTAAATACCTTTTTAGGAACTGATGGTCCCTTCTTTGACATGTGGCTGTTTATGGTGACATTCAGGACTCCATCTCTTTGCCATCCATGGTTCATAATTATAATTTTCCTTTTTCCTTCTTTTTTCTAAAAAAAAATGAAATTGAATGCAGTTATTTTTTTATTTATTTTTTTGGCTAATCTAGTGGACCATAGATGAAACGTAAAGAACTTATCAACTAAATACAAATTGAAAGATTTAGGTCCAGGTTCCATTTAAAAAAAAATGTTCACATACATAATTTTGAAATGAATATAAAGGTTTGGCTAAGCCTAAATTTGTCATAGCTATAATGAAAATAGAAGATTCAGAACAAGGGATTCAGAACAAGGCCAAAGGCGAAGGATTACTGAACGCCCTTCACATATGATTCCCCAAAAAGCTTCACCCAACTCTATGAAAAGATTTTCAAGAACTTATGGCTGGAGTTTTATTTTAGAAAGAAAGCCAAGGCCGCAGTGACTGTACGAGAGAGCCAATTTGGATCAGAAACTTTGACATAGTTTTATTATGAGTTCTTTGACATACTTTTACATGATTTACTATTATAGTGTGTATAATACATTTTTTGCCATATTAGTAATAAGAATTAAGAAACAAAAATAGTAGTAGCTTTGTTATAATTTAGAGAAACCAGCAAATACTTTCTTGGTAGCTTAGAGCACGATTAGAAACTTTTAGTACCTTAACCGAGTTAAACTTGTAGCACAAGCAAACAAGACTTGGAAGCTGTCAATATTTTCAACCAAAAAAAATAAATAAATAAAAAAGACATTAAAGATTAATTGATCAAGGCATTAAATTAAGGGAGAACTTAAAAAAAAAATCCTGAAATTTGGGTGTTCTATAATTTAAACCATGAACTTTGGACTCTGCAAAATAAAATTTACGAAAAAATTGATACCATGCACTGATTTTTTGATCATTTTTAGTAACAAAAAGATAATAATATTCATTATTAAAATAAAATTAATCTCTATTATTCTCCTTAATTTTAATGGTACTATTATTTTTTACTTGTTAAAGTTATTCAAAAAGTCAATCCAATTTATTAATTTTCAGAAATTCTTAATCTCAGAGTGTTATTTTGCAGAGTCCAAATTTCAGAATTTAAATTGTAGAATACTTAAATTTCATAATATTTTTTTTACAGATTACTCTTAAATTAACCTCTTCTTGTTATATATAATTATTTGTTACGGACGCATTATTATAAGTGTATATATATGGCTGAAGTCTTCAGGTGGCCTCTATGATCACCGAGTGGATGATCATATAGAAACATTATTCTTCTTTCTTGAAATATGTTGTACATGAGGATACATATCACAGGAAAACGAAATATCTATTTCAATGATACAGAAGAAAGACAAGCAGACGTTTCAAACAGTTGATTAGATACACGAATCAATCAAAAAAGAACAAACCAAAGCAAATTTAAGGGGGTCCTTTATAGCTTATTATAAAGTAGTATATTACGTATTAATTAATAGATAGATAAGACAGTACGTAAGCTGATACATATAAAGTGGTGCACTTTGGTCAGATACTGAGATCTTCCTCCGGAGAGTAAATTATAATGATATCAGGTTCTTCCCTAAAGCTCACCTTCTTTATCGACTTCCCACTTCGGCTTCTGCTCATCATCATCATCGAATTTGAAGAAGCCCCGGTTGAAACTAGTTGATCATCATGATGATCATGAGCTAGTACTTGATCATCAGCTTCTTTACAAGTAGTTTTCAGAACCGGCTCAAGGGAGAAGCTGTCTTTAGCTTTAGATGCTAAAGTAGTACTCGAATTATGATGAGATGATGATGATGATGATGGCTTTGAAGAAGGGTGTATCTTTCTAGAATGTCTGAATAGGTAAAGTTCACCCCCATTGATTTGGTCCGGCTTCTTGCCAGGAGAATCTAGTAGCCAGTCCTCTAGAGTCAAATTGCTCACCTTTTTTGACCTCTTATTCATAATCTTCTTCTGATGATCATGATTAGCAGCTGGTGGCCGCAATGATAATTTCCTCCCTTCAGCCTTCTGATCCGTCCCCAAGCACCCTCCTGGCCGTCTGATCAAGCCCAAGATTGCTGAACAATATGGACTTGAATTACCATTAGCACCAACTTTGTTGCTTGCTAGAGAACTTTTTAGCTGATGATTATCTGGTCTCTTTGTAGTATTAGTACTACTCGATGAGTGCCGGAAAATGCAGAGAGAAGCTCCCATTTAGATTCAGATTCGCCGATAAGAACCCGGCGAATATGGTTTAGTCTAATTAGAATTTTTGAAGGAATCTGTATATAAAGATCTTTTGAGACGGAGAAACCGAGAAATTAAAGATAGTCATGACTGAGCATGAGCACAATGACAGCTTAGTTATTTCCATTATATTGTATAATCTTTTTTTGTTGTGTACCATATATGTATATCAAAACTTGCTAATTTGCTTTAGTATTTATAATTATATGATATGTTATACTTTTTTTTTTTTTTTTTTTTTTTTTTTTTTTTTTTGTGGGTTCTAATAACTTCAGCAAGTAAGACTAACATATATTATATGTTCCAATGCATGGGAATTACAGATTCCAATTTTGGCTTATTTTTCATCTTACTAAGCCTGGACATTGCGCTGCCTAATAACAAGTCGGATTCTTACATTGTGACAGAAAAGGGTGATGAAACCAATGGTGATATGGTAAAAAACGACTAACAAACAGGGCTAGTTGGGAATGTAAGACAAATTTAGTATCTGTAATCATGGAACTGGCGGAGTGAAAGGTATACTTAATTATATGGCTAAATTAGTTGCTGATTATTATCTTTCTGTAAAGAATCTTTATTGTCCTATAGTAGCAAAAACACTTTGTTTCCTTGAATATATAGAATATCCAGTATGTCAAGAATCCTCCCATATTATTAATCGGTGGAAATAAAGGCTTTTTATAATATAATCGTTAATTTAAATTCGTAGTCGTTATAGAGCATGACTGTTAGTACTATACTACTATTTGGATATGAACATGTAAATGTACTATAAATCATATATATTGACATATATATGTAAAAACGATTGTGATTGGATAATTACGACATCCAGACTATAATAAATGTACTATGGATCATATATATTGACATATAAATGTACTATATTATCTTTTTTGTTTTTTCTATTTATTTAACTATTAGATAAAAATACGATGCATGAGATAGTGGATCAAAACGATTATATATTATCTGGTATATATATTTCGAAAATTCGAAGAAACATCCTTGTATCATGTAGAAGCACAAGGCCAGACAGCAATAATTGGCTCTTCACGTGCGTCTATATATGGAAATTCCCAAGTGGCATACATTTCTTTGGCAAATTTTGTGCCAAATAGTGATAACGTCCTTTAACTTGCGCCTGTTTGGAAGTTGGAACTCAGATTTCAAGGAAGGAAAGAAAAAACAGAAAATCAAGGGAATTTTTTTTTTTTATTTGATGGATTCTAACAAAAATGAGGGAGACTTTTTTCTTTTTTCTTTTTAAAAAAGAAAGGTGAAACTTAAATTTAATCTTAGAGCATTTTGAATCTTCACAAATAAATTAGAAAAATAAAAATAATACCGGTTTTCATTGCAACTTGTGGCAAATTCCATTTCAGGAGTTATCATCTTAGCTGAAAATATATATATATATATGGCACCAATCCATAGATTTATTTTTAACCTATATTTTGCTCAATTAAAATTCATTATACACATTTTCAGAGTAAAATATAAAAAATAAAAAATAAATAATGCGTATTTATTGTTATTATTATTTTTTTCAACTACTCAAGTTATGGTAGCCATTAGATAATGATCTAATGATTAAAAAAAAAATACATATAGATAGGTAAAAAAAAAAATACCTACTGGATTATGAGGCGCCAGTTAGTAGGTATATATATATATATCATTTAGGCTGAATATGTCCCAAAAAGAGAGTAAAAAAAAAAAAAAAAAGAATGTATATCCCAATATAGCCCTTTATTAGGCAGGCAATCAATTGAGACATGACAATAAAGTAAGGTATAATATCATTTTTATACCTTGTATTTTGATACTTTGTTCAAATTATATCTTATAATTTGGTTATTATCAACATTGATCCTTAAATTTGAAATCTGTTATAAATTTATAGCCGACACTAATTTAGAGCGATTAATTTACCAAGCTGCCGTTTAAAAAATTAAAAATAAACTGTATAAAAACTTATCTGAGAATAAGTTTATTAAATTATCTTGGTAAATTAACTGCTTTAAATTGGTGTCAGGGTATAAATTTGTAACATATTTTAAATCTAAGGGTTAATATTGATAATAACTAAAACATGAAATATAAATTGAACAAAATGTCAAAATACAAGATATAAAAGCGATACTGTCTCATAAAGCAATAAAAACAAAAGGATATATAAGTCCATCTATTTGCTCTGCTATTTTTTTTTTTCCTATATTGACGAGTAATGCTAGTGACATTCTTTTTATCATAATAATATGACATATTTCAATCACGTAATTATGACATATTTCAATCACGTAATTTAAAATAGTGTTATCCTACTTTAAAATTACATGTATTTTAAAATCATGTCATATTATTTAGGATAATTTTTTTGACAAAAAAAAAAAAAAAGGATTTTTAATAATACTTTGAAAGCATCTACGAACATAGGTTCTGTTTACCTAAACAAAGTCCTGAACCGAAATTTGTCACAATTTTTTGTGGAAATTCCCAAGTGTGTTCCTGAATGGATATTAAGTTTGTTCCTAAAGAGGATCCCAAGCACAAGCAGCTTCTACTTCACCTTCATGTGTCACTTCCTTGACAATATTCTTTTTGTTTATTTTATTTAAAAAAATTAAGAAAAGAACCCATATTCTTGACAAATTGGACAAGCATAATTTGGATTCTTATTCAGATTTCAAAATATTATTTTCCATCTCCGGAAGGCAGAAGTATGGTGTGTTAAAATTACACTTTTGCTAAAGGACTTTCCCTCTTGTTTCACGCTTCTATGAGAATATTGTGTGTTCCAATATACGTACCGTCCTTCCTTTCATTTTCTAGTTTGTTATTTGCTCTACAACTTATGGTTGAAACTTGAATATGTGGTGTTACCTTTCTATTATTATCATGTTATTCACAGTTTTACTTTTATACGTAACTTTGCTATATTCCTTTATACATTAATTTTTCACTGGTGTTGGTTCCTCTTAAAACTCAGAAGTTGCATCATTGTCATGGGACATAAATTATCTATAAACACACATGATTCTCGTTGTGAAGATTATTGTCTTAATTAATTTATATCCTTTCTGTGGCAGGAAAATTATTTTAAATTCTTTTTTTTAATTTTTAATTTTAAAGTATGATGGGTGTTAATGAAATTTTCGAATCCTCAGGGGCTTAAAATGGAAAGTGAACTTTATGAAATTCTTTTCCCATTTGACACATCAAAACCAGAGAATAATATTTGTGACAAGGGTGCTTTCCATTTGGGAAAAGGAAAAACAAGGATGCTTAACCAAAAACCAATTTATTTAAAACAAGGAAAGAGAGTGATTTAACCAATCACAGAGGGAAGGATCTCTACGTGTAAGCTCAGGATCAAACCACGTGTAAGATGCAAAGGACAATAATATGAATTGGACGATCCCTGTATCTTTGGCACTTCTATCTATATATCTGTACTCTGGAGGAGTCGGGAAACTTGACCTCCAGAACAATAAGATATACAGTATTTATAATTATATAAATTTATGATAGCAATGAATTATCAAAATAAATAAATATAAAGTAGGGAACAACAATAACAAAAAGGGTTTTTTTATTTTTCTCCCCAAATTATCTTCATCGTCTTAGTTTCCTCCCAAAAGTATAAAAGTTGTATAAATGGCCCGTAACCCATAAAAATGGTCATTCCATCGGTTAACTAAGAGAAAAAGTCATGTGAGGAGCACGTGAACAAAAATATAAAGGTTAATCTAGTAATTTAATAAAATAAAATCAAAACAGAAATAGAAAGAGTTTAAAAAAAAAAAAAAGGAAAGTCTTCTTCTTCTTAACATATTGCAAAACGATTTCACTTAAAAGAGAACCCACCTCCCACTTTTGCAGAGAAATTTAGTTTGAATCTCCCGAAGATTGGATTTGGAAGGAAGGTCTATTTTGGAAAATCGCAACAAGTTTTGATCGGTGGGAGGGATAATGATCCATTTTTTTCTGACGGCTGAGGAAGTTCAAGAATCAGCGGAAAGGTATTGTTCAGTTCAGGTTTTATGCTTTTTATTTTTTGTTTTAAATCCCTCTAAGGAGGCTTCTTGGCCTTTTATTTTTTCTGAATTCGACCAATTTTTTATATATATTTTTTCTCTATTATTCGATTGGCCGCCAAGAAAAATTTCACGAAGGGAGAAATAATTAGAAGTACTATTAACTTGTAAGAATGGTTCATACGATCTTTTAATTTGGGCCTGTGATAAGGGATAATTATCCATTCAGAATTTTGAATCTATGGTTTCTACCGTTTATTTAGTAACTAGATTTTAGAATTAGGGTTTGATACTTAATTCTCTTTCATGAAAAGCGATGTATATGGATTTCTGAGAATGATATTTTGAGTAATGGTATTCATTGGCATATATATATATTTTTTTTTGATATACATTGGCATATATGTTGATAATTTTGGGGCCGTTTGGTTCGCCCATTCTATTCCATTGGAATGGAAAATCCATTTGAATGGGTGTTTGTTTCAACAACTCAAAATTTTCCATTCAAATGGTCTTTTGGAATGAGTGTTTGTTTCAACAATTTAGTTTTTCCATTCAAATGGTTCATCAGTCACATCAACTATTTGAATGGATTTTTGTGTCTTGGATGAGAATGGAGGGTAAGAGGTGTTTTTGAATGGTCCATTCCAATACTTCCATTCTAATTATAACCCATTCCACTATTTTTTTTCATTCAAATGTCTTCCATTCCAATTATAACTCATTCCACAATTTCCATTCAAATACACACATCCAAATAGGCGAAACAAACGGGGCCTTTGTTTTTTTATGGCACCGAGGGGAAGAGGACTTTTGGGTCCGTTTGGTTCGCCTATTTGAATGTGTGTATTTGAATGAAAATTGTGGAATGTGTTATAATTGGAATGGGAGACATTTGAATGGAAAAAATAGTGAAATGTGTTGTAATTAGAATGGGAGCATTGGAATGGACCATTCAAAAACACATTCTCCTCTCCATTCTCATTCAAGATACAAAAAAACCATTCCAATGGTTAACTTTTTGGATGGATCATTTGAATGGAAAAACTGAATTATTGAAACAAACACACATTCTAAAATATCATTTGAATGGAAAAACTGAATTGTTGAAACAAACACACATTCAAATAGATTTTCTATTCCAATGGAATGAAATGGTTGAAACAAACGGGGCCTTTATTATTATTATTATTTTTTTGGCTTTATACATTTTAATTTCTAATTTTTTTTATTTATGTTTTAATTTTTATTTTGTTAAATTACTATATTAACCTTCATTATACGTTCATGTGATAAGCACGACCTTTTTTCCCTTGGTCAACTGACGGAATGGCCATTTTTATCGTTTAAGGACCATTTATACAACGTTTTAGAGTCTAGGGGGTAAACGGAAATGTTGTAGATAATTCGGGGGGCAAAAACAAAAAACAAACCCTTAAAAGCTTAACAAAAATATTCGTCTTTTTAATTTTTCGGTTTGGCACAAAATTTTTAGATATTTATCAAAATACCAGGCAAATACCCCCCCGTAGGCTTTTAGCCAAACCTAAAACACGATCCGACTCTTCCCTTGGTCTTCTCCATTACTTGTTGGATGGTGCAGAGTGACTGAAATTTAGAAGCGGAATGGGGAAAAAGGTGGTGCTGTAAGACAAGAGCAGTCACTAGGTCACCTTGTCCAAGCGTCGTTCTCTGCCATCGATGTTGCTCTCCTCGTCTTCTCCGGTCGCCACCGCCTCTACGAGTTCGGCATCGAGAATGAGTACGTTTCTCTCTCTCTCTCTCTCTCTCTCTCTCTCTATCTAATATTTGTTCTGTTTGGCTCATCAATAATGCCTCTCAAGTTTAAATTAACGATATAAGGCAGGTTTGTGCAATACTTTACAGCATGTAAATAAATTAATCCTTAGTTGTACAATATCTTCATATCGTCTGGAATGCATAGAAGAAATCGATTATGGACCATTAAGGTGACACCATTGGCTCGAAAACAGAAGGCTTGAGATAGAGCAATGATCCAAGTAGTCAGAATCTTGACGAAACGCATCTACCGCCCGGAGTGCGAAAACTAATCTATCTAATAGACTAATATCACCAATTGGGTATTCTTCTAAATAAAAGTAGGCAGATTTATTATCAGAAAACTTCATCAGCTGGCTATTAATAAAAGCTTAATCCGTATATAGTCCTCATAAGCCCATTCTTCTAAGCAATTGCTAAAGTTCAAAACTGAAGAGGTATTTTCAAGAGGTTACAAGAGTTCTGCAATTGGAAATGAGATATCATGCCATTTTTTTTTTTTTTTTTTGGGATTATTCAATAATTTAAGAAGAATATATGCTTAGTTCTTTTTTGGCTATGAATTTTGTGGGTCTCCAATTTCTAGCAAAAACAAACCCTTAAAAGCTTAACAAAAATATTCGTCTTTTTAATGTTTCGGTGTAGCACAAAATTTTTATTTAGTTTGCTTTGGCTTCCCCAAACCCAAGCCCCTCTGCGCCAAATTCGTATTCGCCTCCTTCTGCTCTTTTTCGGGTTTTCGAATCCAATCTCGCTCTCTCTCGCTAGCTCACTCACTCACTTTTCCACTAAGAATAGCCAAACAAGGACTTAGCTCTCTCCCTCGTCTATGAAGTCTTTGTCCCAGATTTGAATGTAATGAGCTATTTTGATTTTCAGCTTTTCATTTAGTTACTATTATTATTATTATTATTATTATTATTATTATTTTTAGTTCGAAGGATGAAATTTTAGTCTGATATGTACATATATGGCTCGACTACTGTTAAGTTTGAATTTGTGTGTTTGTGTATACATACGTAGTTTGTTCATTTCTGTGTGTTGTTTTTTTTTTTTTTTTTTTTTTNTCTGATTAGCAATGTCAATTATTTGTAAAGAAGCTGGGAATTGAAGTTATGGGTTTCTGTGGACTGAACGTTATTTAGGTCTAACAAAAGTAGCTTGTACAGCAAATATTTTTACTTATTCAAATCTTAGTTTTAGTGGGTAGTTGCTATTTTTCAGAAAAGAAAGTTTGAGAAAATTGTGTGGTCTTAATGTTTCAGGTGGGACTTTTCTGCTTTATATTTAAGCTTTTTTCTCGTATGAGTGTGAAAAAAAGTTGAGGAGTCATGCAGAGGGATAATACGGGCACCCCATCAACACCAACTGGTCGAGTTCGGCATCGAAGGCGTTCAAATGAGGTTAGTTTTGTTAATAATTTGAAGTTATGTCATTGTCAATTAAATTTGAAATATTGATAGCTGTTGTATTTTATTGGGTTTTGCATAAATATGTATGTACTTGCTTTGAGGTACTGGATAATGGGTACAAATGAAAATAGCTGATATTCAAAATTGGGAATTTATTGTCTTTTTTTTTTTTAATATTTAAAATACCCTTCTGGCCTCTCAGGTTGTTCCAGATGTTAGTGCAAATGGAGGCAAGTTACTTGTTGATGACCGTAACAAGTACAAGTCAATGTTGATACGTGCATACTCTTCCGTTTGGATGATTGGGGGCTTTGCTTTCATTATTTATATGGGTCATCTCTATATTACTGCTATGGTTGTTGTTATCCAAATCTTTATGGCAAAAGAGTTGTTCAATCTACTAAGGAAAGCCCATGAAGATAGGCATCTCCCAGGATTCAGGCTGTTAAATTGGTCAGAATGCTAATTTCTTGTTGTAATGATAATTGAAGTGTGTTTTCCCAATTGAAGCGGTCAGCATTTGTTGTAATAACTAATGACTTGTATCATTCGTTTTTGACTTGTATGCTCAGGCACTTCTTCTTCACTGCAATGTTATTTGTATATGGTCGCATTCTCAGTCAACGGCTTTTCAATACCATAACTTCGGACAAGTTTCCCTATCAGCTTGTTAGCAGCCTTATCAAGTATCATATGGTTATCTGTTACTCCTTATACATCACAGGTTCGTTAATTGTTATACATGTGATCATAGTCCTTGTAAATAATTGAAAGTGGTATTTCATATAGGCATTTCAGAACAAAGCCATGTTTTGGTTTAAATGTTTCTTAGCATTTCATTTTGCTTGCTTCTTTTTGGTTAGCTCTGTTTGTTTAATTATATATATAGATCTTTTCCTGTGTGCTTATTGCTTTTTAATTAGTTTTTTCCTTGACAGTTTTGTTTCCCGTGATGTTCTTTTATATACATATATTTTTGGTTTTGTAATTTGGCCAGGTTTCGTGTGGTTCATCGTTACATTGAAGAAGAAGATGTACAAATATCAATTTGGCCAGTATGCATGGACACACATGATTCTGATTGTTGTGTTTACGCAATCCTCTTTCACGGTAGCCAACATTTTCGAAGGGATTTTCTGGTAAAACAACTTACTTGGGAAAACAATCTGTTTAGGACCTTCCTAAATGTATTGACTCCACCTCTCATTCTTTTTTACGCCTTCTATTTTCTTTTCCTGAACTAGAAAGTTAAAACAAAAGATACTTGATGGTTGTGTTGATTGATTTTTCATCTCTTCTAGGAATGAGTTAACTGTGGAATGTCTTATTTGATATCCTTAGAATGTTATCATTTCATTAAGTTGAGTTATGCCGGTAGAAATAAATTCTTACCTAGGACCTGATATTGCCATTTGGTCTCCACTTACGATGTGCTTAATATGTTTTTTCATAGAATTACTGATAATTTATTTCAGCAAGACTGTAATAGTAATTCCCTTGAATTATGTTCTTTTGTGTCTTCGCTGTGGGCTTTAACGAGTTTTATTTCCTGCCATTATGTTCTTTTTGTGTCTTCGTTGTGGACTTATTTGTTTATACGTAAATCATTTCTTGTTCTTGATACACCATCAAAATGTGAATGCAGGTTTCTTCTTCCAGCAACGCTTATCGTTATCAATGATATTGCTGCATATTTCTTTGGGTTCTTCTTTGGAGGAACTCCTTTAATCAAATTATCTCCGAAGAAAACTTGGGAGGGATTCATTGGGGCATCTGTTACAACTATGATATCTGCATTTATGGTAAGAACGCTTTTCTTTTCCCCCCGTGTGATGCACATTGATTTCTAGTGTGTATTCCAGAGATTTAGGAACCATAGCGTTACAAAGTTTAACTTAGTTTTCTACTCAGTTATATACTGGTGGTCGTGGGCTGTGGTCCAGCCTTGGTCACCATTTCATTTGTCAAGGATGCTCCTAGGTGTAGATTCACAATAGTTTTTGTTGGTCATGTGGCTCAATATAAGTATAAGCTGGCTGTTATTGCTACTACTATCACCATACAATCATATTGCACCTCTGTTTTACCCTGTGGCCAGGTTTTTTCATGAAGTAGCATTTTTTGTTTTTCACATTTATAAAGTCCAGGAAATGTTGATGACACATCTCCGATTTTTTGGTTTCTCTCTTGCTTGTTAGTTTCAGTTATCTGCTTCTTTTTTTCCTTATATATTTGTGGTTTGTGGATAGAAATTTGCTTTTGTCTTCTGGTTTGCTGTTTAGTTTTTATGCTCTACTGATAATAGTTACAACTAGCCACTTGAAGCTAGCTCAAGTGGTTGGGTGCATGTGGTCCAGGTTCAAGTCCCAGTAGATATATCTTACATTACATACACATTTATCATATGATTAGAAAAAAAAAAAAAAATGTTGCTACAGTCGGTTAGTTGGCCATCTTGTTAAGAAGTAAAATAGTTTTAAAGCTCTACTAAATGCATAACATATCAACTTGTTGACCTGTGATTACATAGGCTGTGCAGACCTTTCTTTCTCAATACTCTGTAAAATTTCTGCTTTTTTTTTTTTTTTTGTAAAATATATATATATATATGTGTGTGTGTGTTTCAGATGAAAGTATTATTTGAACTTACTAAATTTGTTCTTCTCACATCATCTATGTTACTGTATTACATGAATTCACGTTTTTCCTCTTGAACACTATATGGGGTTTGTCTGATGGTAATTTCTATATGTTTGGTTTGATCTGCGAGTACCTAAAATATTTATCCTTGTTTGTGCAGTTAGCAAACATCATGGGTCGTTATCAGTGGTTAACATGCCCAAGGAAGGTAATTTTTATTGATAAAATTTGAATAATTGATGATTGGGAAAAACATACTATTACATTTAACAGAAACTTATATCCATGCAAATTTGACGAGTCACTTGCAGGATTTATCAACTGGTTGGCTTCAATGTGATCCCGGTCCATTGTTTAAGCCTTATGCTGTTACCTTACCTGGATGGGTTCCTCAACGGGTGAGCAAAGTGACATTCTTTGAACCTTCATTTGTTGTCTACTTTCTCTCCTAGTTATTCTTCTGTTCTTTGCTTTAGATCAGATATCTATTTGGGTAATCTGAGAGAAGGAATTTATTAGTTGATTAAACAGGAATTGTTTCTAATTCCCAAGTCTCCTATACATGTTTCATAATTAGTCTTTGGAAAATGAAGATAATATTTGTTTTACCATATTGACTTTTAAAAGTCATCTTATTTGCCTTTTCCCAAAAAAAGGGTCATCTTACTTATTTAGCATACCAATAATTTGAATCCAGCCAGTACATTTTAGTAAAACCTGATTTATCTCATATTACTTTGAAAAGGAAATAGTACACTTTCCCTTCTCCACAACTGTCTGCCAGTCCATATGCTTCTGTTGCTTTTGACATTTTGGTGAATCTACATTACAGAAGTATCAATCATTGGATGATGAGGGTGACCTGTCAAGTGGGTTGTGTCCAGCCCTGAATAGTTGGTTTTGTTTTGGTGTTTTTTTTGTTTTTTTTTGTTTTTGGGGGGGGGGGGGGCGGCAAAGGGCCAAGCCCAGCCCTTATATCTGTATGTTATTTTATGTAGTTTTTGGTTTTTTTTTTTTTTGGGGGGGTGGGGTCGGCATGACAATTAAAGGGCCAAGCCCAGCCCTTATATTTGTATGTTATTTTATGTAGTTTTTTTGTTTTCACAAATTTTTGTGATTAAATTTAATAAGAACATAATTGTTCTTATTTAATAGTATAGATTGGGACACTAAAATCTTATACAAAAAACTTACATCTGTGATGTGGCATCATTTTTAGTCACATAATTTTTAAGTGGTATAGTCCCACTTTAAAATAAAGGGTGGTTGAGATGCATGCCAAATCATGTGGTGTAAGTTTTTGGTGTCCCTATCATTACTCACTTTTTAAAATATGTATATATATATATATTGCAAAAAGAAATTAAAGAAACTGTAATTTTTTCTTGAAATTTTGTTTCTAAAAGGGACTGGTCCTGAGGCCCCACCTAGGCCAATAGCATTCCACCTGTCTGCCCGGCCCTTTCAACAAGTGTAGGTCTAGAGTTAGGCGTTTAAAATTGTTTTTTATATTCACAGTTAGTATTGGTGAAATTTTCGTTTTGCTTATGGTTTTTACTTTTCTTTTTTAATGCTTGTTTTATGTATAAGATTATCTGATTATGTTAGATTTTACTCCTGAAACATTATTAAATGTCATCTTTTTCATTCTTATGTTCATATATACAGTTTCCTTGGAAAGAATTCTCAGTCTTGCCGGTTCAATGGCATGCGCTGCTGTTTGGTTTATTTGCATCAATAATAGCACCTTTCGGAGGCTTCTTCGCTAGTGGTTTTAAAAGAGCTTTCAAAGTCAAGGTTTGCTCTTGAGACTATCCTAATGTTAATTAAAGCAGTTTATTAGCGAGTTTCAAATATGTCAACAATGTTTATAATATTTTCCCGCCCTTTGTTACAGGATTTTGGTGATAGTATTCCTGGGCATGGTGGAATTACAGACAGAATGGATTGTCAGGTAAGCCTTGATGAAGTTTGAGCCCAACCATTTCCCACTAACTACTATTAAAATCTTCTAGAAGCAAATTTCCTATTATCGGTTACTATTTTTTCGCCTGAGACATTGATTTGATTCCATCCTAGTCAAAAAAATTTTCCTGCATAATGATTAATTTCTACATGCACAATCCATACAAGTTCTGGCTTTTGCTTCTTTCATTTTGGAAAGTATGGTTGAAATCTTACATTTTATCCGGTTCTTTTCGTTTTCTGTGCAATCTGTCACTCTGGGCACATAAATAAGTTAAAAGATATCGTGGCCAATTATGTGTACTTCTGTAACTGTGGTGCTCTTATGCAGATGGTAATGGCCGTATTTGCATACATCTATCATCAGTCGTTTGTCGTGCCTCAGAGCGTCTCAGTCGAGCTGATCTTGGATCAGGTAATATTGTCTTTACATGTTCGTGATGATTATCTTCAATTTTTATGACGAACATAATCACTAATTAATTTTTTAACGAACATAATCACTAATTAATTTTTCTTTCTGAATTTTAGATACTGATGAACCTCACTTTCGAGGAGCAACAAGCTCTATACACAAAGCTCGGAGATATCTTGCAGGAGAGACTGATCGGACGGTCGTAAATCCGGCATCTACTGCGCTTCCCTCTCTCTCTCTCTAGAAGGTCTCTCTATGATGTGTAGAGAGTACAGATTAAAGAAAATGTAATGTAATTTGTACATTGTGGCTGTGTTCTATTTTCCGAGTGCAATCCTCTGCTCAACTATTTAGGTGGAGGCTTTTGTCTTCTGTATAGTTTGTCTCTTATGCGATTGGGATTGGGTTGAGGATTCCCACCACAAAGAGAAAATAACCTTTTCTAGTTCTTTTATTTTATTTTATTTTTTTCCCCCCTTGAAAATAACTCTAGTCAGAAACCCAAAAAAAAAGTTCAATTCTTCGATCTTATAAGGGTCTGACTCTGACCCCAAAATTAAAATGACAACTTGTTAACTTATTTATTTGTTATTTATTTGGAGAAAACTTGTTTAACTTATTTATTTGTTATTTATTTGGAGAAAACTAAGAACAAATGTTATAAATAGTATTCAACTCACAAGGCTAACAAAGTCACCCTAAAGGTGTTTGGAATTTAACCTGCTTTATATTATATTAAGCTTATGGCAAGGGAAAATTGTACAGCCCCATCTGACTATAGCCTGTACATTACGTTTTTATGTAGTTATTGTTTATGATGATGTTACTATCTGTAGAATGTATTATTCTTGGAAAGTGAAGGGGTTGTGTGATTAACAGCCCATTGTCTCTGGCGTTTTCTTCATATTGATATGGGTGAATGTTTAACACTAGCTTGCGAACTTAGATTTGTATTAGCCTAGTGGTTACCCCAAGTATTAACACGTGAGCAAGAAAAGAGAAGGAAACAGACCCATGAATTTCTCATCAAAGAAACTGTAGCTATTGGTAAATATAGTATAGGGGAAACTTCGTGGTGGTTGGGTAGAGTAGAACAGAATAGAATAGAATGTTTCGGGATTGTCAAATTCACCTGAAGTACGTTAGATATTTGGAAAAATCAGAATTCATGTCTCTTTCCTAGACAGTTGATATACTCACACCATATTGATTGATATGGTCGGATACTTTATTTAAGGGAAAATTAGAGAATACACGGTCTTTTACAAAATAATATCAAATATACGGTGTACGGTGTTTTTTTTTAGAAGAGAAAAAGTACACTTATTTTCCCATTTGTTTCTCTGTTTCTCTCGCCCAGATCTAAGAAGTCAGCAACTTTATCTCTTAATTTCTGCCGAAGATGTTTTTCCTTAAACCTCTCGAGCTCCATCAATGGCTACCTCCGTAGATTTGCTCTTTCTGTACCGAATATTCTGATTCCTCTCGACCTCATACGGTCAATTCCAACGACTCATTTTAGCTCTGGTTCAAAGTTGTACGACGCTCAGCTATCCTCATTGATCTTCTCCTCTTTTCAATCTCGTTTATATTCTCGTCTATTTAGTTTCACCTTTTATTCCTATCGATGAAAGCCTCTCTCTCCTTCGGCTAGAATGTTGATGCTCTCCTACTTTCCCACCTTCACAGCCGAGTTTGGGTCAGTCAACTCCGACCCATTTGATGAAAGGTTTCTACGAATCCCAAGTATTTTTGGAGGAAGCCATTGATGATTTTTATAGATAGTCCAAAGGTTTATTCTTTATTTTTGTTTTAAGAATTAGTATATACGTTTCTATGGGTTTAACTAGGCTATGTGGATAACAATATCTAGACTTGGGATTGTTATATTTTTGGATTTTTTGCATATTTCTGTCTATTTTGTTGATATAAGAGTACGATAAAGCATTAATTAAAAGCTAGGTTTTTTGTAAAGTCTTTGAAGAAGAAATTTTTCTATTTTTTTCTAATAATTAATTTTGTTTTTGTCGAGTTTTATTTCTATTTGGCTTAAAAATCAAGTGCCTTACTTCATAGGTTGGGAGAGGATTTATGGGGAGTGCCTAATATTCGATTAACTACTCTTACATTTCTAATTTGTATGTATTCCCCTGTTAAGAGATTTAAATGTATGAATTTGTATTGTAACTTGAAAGACGGATTTTTTTTTCCTTTTCTTTCTTTTTTTCTCTTTTTGGATTTGTGGTTCATCCTTGACAAGTTATTGTTATTCTAAATTTTTGGTTTTGCCTCATGTCTTGTAACTAGTAACTTGTTGCAAGTAACCAACTATTAGTTTGAAAACCAATTTCTAACTTGATACCTGATAACTAGTAACCAAATTGGTAATTGGTAACTAGTAGCCAGATTGGTTATTAGTAATGAATCAGATTGGTTACTCGTAAATTAATTGGTTATTAGTAACCAATAAAAAAACGTTACCAGTAATGAGATCGTCTTGAAACTGGTGACCAGATTAGTTTTTTATAAATTAATCATATTGGTAACTAATAAAAAAAGTTACCAGCGACGAAATTAGTAATTGGTAACTAATAACCAAATTGGTTACAAGTAACCAATTACTAGATTCCAAATTAATAATTGGTAACTAGTAACCAGATTGGTAACTTACTGATAGCCAAACTAACTAGTAACAGAATTCGTAACTGGTTGCCAGATTGATTATCAGTATTAAGATTGTCTAGAAATGGTAACCAAATTGATTTCCAGTAAATTAATCGGTTACTGCTAACTAATAAATAAAGTACCAGTCTTGAAATTAGTAACTAGTAACCAAAATAGTTACCAGTAACCAACTACTAGTTTATAAATAAGTTTTTANAGTAATCAGATTAGTAATTGGTAACTGGTTACCAAATTGATAACTTACTGATAGCTAAAGTAACTAGTATCGAAATTGGTAATTGATAGCCAGATTGGTTACTAGTCACGAGATCGTCTAGAAACTGGTAACCAAATTGGTTGTTGGTAAATTAATCGGTTATCGTTAATCAATAAACAAAGTTAAAAGTAATGAAATTAGTAACTGGTAACTAGTAATCAGAATGGTTACTGGTAATTAATATTCAAACTGGTTCCACTATGAGGGGGGAGAGAGAGAGAGAGGGAAAAAAATAGCTTTTTTTTTTCCTTAAGAGGAGAAAAAAAGAGTTCATGCTTCATTTATTAAAACAAAAAAAAATGTAAGGAAAAAAAAAGAATGAAAAAAGAGGGAAAAAATATAAATAAGGAAAAAGAAATAAAAGAAAAAGTAACTTAAAAATCGAAGAGAAAGAGAAAGGAATAGGGTTGAATGAAAAAAATAGAAAATGAAATTAAAATGGAAAAATAGGTATGTTTAGGTTGTCTTCTAGATGAATGCTCATGATCTCATGTTGTTATACAAATCTTTAAGAAAATACCCTATATTGGTAACTGAAAACCATGTTGGTTATTAGCGACTAATTTAGAAATGAGTAACTAAGTCATCAGTAACTAGATTAGTCATCAGAGTAATTAGTAACTAGTAACAGAATTAGTTTGTGATAACTAGTAACTAGTAAGTATCTTCTACCCTAAGAGATAAAAAAACTAGTAATCAAATCGCTATTTTATGGAAATCAGTCTTGTAACTAGCCAATATTTTAGAAGCCAATATTTTAGAAACCAATAACTAATCACTAGTTTGAAAATCAATAACTAGTAATCTATATGATTACTAGGTTACCATTAGTTACCAAATATTTATTGTTTGTTGAGATAGTTGGCTACCTATAAAAACTTAGAAAATTATATTTTGTAATCTAATGGGTTCTCATTCCTTGTAATAATAATAAACAACATCCAATAGAAAAAATAAAAATCTTATTCTAAAAAAAAAATGAAAAACGAATCAAATAAAAACAAAAAGTAAATATGTTTTTCTCATTTCTTAAAGGATTAAAAAAGAAAAGAAAAAAGAAAACAAAATTACATAATTAAAAAAAGGAAAGAAACGAGAAAGAGAGAGGTCAGATTCAAATGCTTTGAATTTGGAGAGAAAAGTATGTTATTTATAGTCTGGCACAAGTTTTAGAGTGTTTAGAAGATGACTTAAAATTACAATATTGTTACCGCTTTTGGAGTCGGTCACTTTTTGAAAAATGCTATACCGCTTTTTGAAAAATGCCAATCGCATGCGGTACGGAAGTCAATTATTTTGGTTCACCGTATTTTTGTAATAATTTTCTATTTTTACCATAAAAGCCTAAAAAACCCTTTATTTAATCCTTCTAAAGTCCTTAAGATATATATACATATATATATTTTCCATGGGAGCCCAATAACTTAAAAGCAAACATCATCTCAAGAAAGAAAAGGAAAAAAAAATAGATGAAGAGTAACCTCCTAGAAGTCGTTATCGACTTATCCTTAATTAGCGAAGGCACTATAGAATTATTTCCTACTGATTAATAATAGATTATGTCAGCCGGTCGATGTATATAATCTTAATTCAGGTTAGATTCCAGTCTTAAAAATAAGCATTATAAATGGAATAATGTTTGGTATATCCATTTCGCTTCAGAGTGTCCTATCTCTACTCTCTACACGAAAATAATAAGGTTAGATTGAATTCGCAATGTGACAAATTCTCCTGTAACTTCATGAATGAGCACAAAAGATACTTGTATTGACAATTCTACACATATTGTACTACTCTGATTAATCCATCAAAGTACCAATAATAATAATATCTTTGCATTAGTATTTTATTTGCTTGGTGCGATTCGAGGGTATTTAAATAACTTTAGGAAAAATTTCACCATACACCTATTAAACAAAAAGGAATTTTACTAAGCACGTGGTTACAAATAAAGCCAGCTTGGTATTGTTGTGCTACAACTCTGTTGTAACTGTGCTGTAAGTAAGAAATAGTTGTAAGAAAAAAGATCTAGCTATTTGGTTAATTAAACTTATAATCTTATTTAAGAACAATATCTAAGCGTTTGGTAAAATAGA
Source organism: Trema orientale (assembly GCA_002914845.1). Classification (NCBI taxonomy): domain Eukaryota; kingdom Viridiplantae; phylum Streptophyta; class Magnoliopsida; order Rosales; family Cannabaceae; genus Trema; species Trema orientale. Next base: position 717,028 of record JXTC01000075.1, on the reverse strand, counting down.
TCATATGTATGCTATAGAATAAAATTTAAGGAAGTTTGTATTACGTTAATAGAATCAACTTTTTAAAAATAGCATTTCCCTTCTCTCTTTCATATTTTTCTTTAACCGCTTTTTAAAAGCTAAAAGTAACCTCCAAAAGCAACAAAGTTCAAATTAGCGATGAAAAGAATAGTAAAGACTAGTGCAAAGATGAATAAAAAATAATAAAATAATGAATTAATGAGTCTTTTTCATATATTACATAGTTATAAGAGCGAGTAAATTGTAATTGGAATAAGCCCAATTTCCTTTCTATTTTTTTTTTTTTTTGAAATTCTCCCTTTCTAGTGTTTTAGTACCTATTGGCAATCTAGGGATAACTTTAGTCAATTATTAACATGTCCTTACACATAAATGAGAGTGTAATTTGTAAAAATTATGAATGATAAACAATTTTATAATTACTTAAATTCGATGAATAATAAGTGTTGAGAAATTGAGAGTTCAATCTTACTCACTCTTATTTTGAAGATAACAAATATTTGATTTAGTACTAATGATTTAACTTGAGTATGTAGTGAAATGGTTTTAAAGTTCTAACTCAAGTTGATCAAAGAAGCAAGCTTGAAGATGGATGCATATTAGAATTATTAGAATCAGGCTTGAAGATCAAGATACAAGACCATGCTTAGATAGGGTATTTTCATATTTAGTCTTGTGTTTGATTTAGTTTCTTGCACATAAATTCTCTTTGCATTGGCTCATACTTTCAAAAGAATTTTTAAATACTTTCAAAAGAATTTTCAAACTATCTTAAGCTTAAAATAGTTATTTTATTATAGAAGTTTGAAAATAGAAAATAATGATTTTGAATGGGCAAAATATTCTTTGAAACATAATTTCTTAAGTTTAAATAAGTTACAAATATATTTGAAATCATGATTATTTGACATAGGCTAAAAATAGATTTTCTATTTGCAAATTAGAATATGTTTTGTTATGAATACTTTCTAAATTATTGTTAAATACCTTTGTGAAACTAAAACAAGTTTGCAATAGTCAAAATATTATTTTCAAATTGATTTCTAATGTTTTTAAAGTGTTTAAAATAAGTTTAGAAGTCAGTTTTTGAAAAACACCAAAAGCTGTCAAAATCCGAAAAAAGCCAAAATCCTGTCAAAATTTGAAAAACGACCAAAAATCATATTTTAGTCGACCAACAGTGATTTTGGTCGACAAATATTGGTCGACCACTTTTCAGACCAGTGGCCAGAAATGACAGTTGGAGTTGAACTGATGTGTCAAACTCCAACGGCTATATTTTTGGTCGACCAGCTTTAATTTTGGTCGACCAAGCTTTTGGCAGAAAGCTAATAACGGCTATAAACAGCTAGTTTTCTTGAATATCTATATATATATAGCCTCATTTGATGGCATTTAAGATAAGAGCATGAACCTAAATTGATATTCATCTACTCTTAAAGTGTCTTAGCCTATTTTCACATCAATTATACTTTCAAATCATATTGAGCCAATCTTAGAGCATTCATTGCTCTCAAATCTCCTAAGCCAAATTGTATTTATTACTTTTAAGAGGAGAGTTTGTGAGTGTATTCACTCTTATATTGAAAAACCATCGAGTATAGGTGAGGTTGCCACTGGAGTCTAGATAACCCGATTTAGGTGAGGTTGCCACCGGAGTCTAAACAACCCGTGTATAGGTGAGGTTGGCACCATTGTCTAAACAACCCGGTATTGGTGATATTGGTACCATTGTCTAAATAATCTATATAGGTGAAGTTGTCACTGGAGTCAAAACAATCCGAGGTTAGGCGTGATAGAGCCGGAGTCAAGACTATTATAAAGGCTAGGGTGTGCCTAAGAAGAATTCGCTCCGTTTGTAAAAAAGTTGGTCAAGCCCACAATCTTGATCCGAATAGTAGAAGCTCAAAGCAAGTTACCGAGGGCCAGGGACGTAGGCAAACCGTCGTGTTTGTCGAACCTCGTAAAAACTGAGTTTGCACTTTCTCTATCCCTACAGTCTTTACTTTATTGCAAACTATTTATTTGAGTGTTTGATATTTAGTGTGCTTAATATACTTGCTATTATATATACTTGGTAATATTGTTTGTTTAGCTTCAAAGTTTAAAAATAGTAGTCTATGTTTTTAAATAGTTGAAAAATTTCCGCAAAAGTTTTAAAACCCAATTTACCCCCCCTCTTGGGTTGTCAATCTTGGGCTAACAATAGCTAACAATAAGATCAAGAAACTATTAGAATTTTGTTTTTCTCTCCCAATATGACTATTTTTTTGTGGGGTTCATTAAAATTTATTTCACATTCCTAATTATGTAAGTAATACATGAATAGATGGTGTTGTAAACTTAGCAGTTGGTAACTACACTCACTTCTAATATTGAGGTCTAGAATTTAAATCCGCAACCTACCACATTTCTTTTTTTTAAAAAGAATGAAGGTACAAGAAAGTGAACTTTTCCTACATCATTTGTCTCAGTTCATGATAAATGATAAACATAATCTATGTGATTTGTGAGTTGTCCTTTCATTTGAGCCCAAAATTAAAATGCAATCATGATATATTAAGATGGCAAAACACATTTCTTAAAAAAAAAAAATTACAAAAACATATAGTTACAAAAAGAAAAAAAGTTCATATAGGTTAGAGAAATTATACATTAAAGAATAAATAAAGGGAATCATAAAAGAAGTTTAGGAAAATAGCATATTTACCAATGAAATTAATTACTCTCACAATAAGAATGCTTGAT
>JXTC01000075.1:702409-713745 GCA_002914845.1 Trema orientale | reverse complement strand
AAAAAAAAAACGTGCTGGTAAAGAAATCAAAGTATGATACCAAAACAAAACTCTCTTTTGGCTGCTGTGTAGCAAAGTTTAATTACATAGAAACATTTCCTCTATAATTATCCTTTGCCACTGGGGAAACGAAAAACTTGGTTCAATTCACCTAGACACATTAATAGGTTCAATGAATTTGGTCATCTTAAGATAGCCAGCGTCTATTTTCCACTTCCAGTAGAAAATAAAATGATTCTTTGCAAAAAATTAAATTAAATAAATAAATAAAAATAACTATGTGGCAGTACCGACAAAACTGTACCAATAGGATTGCCATCCACGTGTAATTGACAATGGGATGCTGGGGTCCACGTGGCTCAAAACTTGGTTTGACACACTACTCAGTCAAGTCCTAGTGTTCTTTTAAGACACCAGCCGTTACACGCATGTCCCAGCAACAGAGTTCCCTAATCCCTTCCTAAAAAGTGCATTCTGATTTCGCCACGTCAGTACCAAAAACAAATCCGAACCGTCCATTCCCGCGGGTTGTCAGTCGGCATTGAGTGGGTGAAAAAAAATTATATAATAATAAAATACATATAAGATAAAGCCACTATACTATTCAATGATGTCTACATATGTTAAGAAAATAAATAATTAAATAAATAACAAGAAAAGCCAATTTTTATTTACGTGATTAATTAATTAATCCATTTTAAAGCTAAATATATGTGTTATCCTTGTGTATCTTTGTGCGTAAAACACAGAAAAAGCAATTAAAAAAAAAAAAAAAAAAAACGAATCGGGACGTTAGGAGGGTTAGATACATTGAAATGGAACGGAATTAAGCCCAAATGCAAACCAAATTGAGGTACCGTACACACTATAAATAATACAAGTCACAGGCGTTCAGTTTTTCATATCTGTTGCCATAATACAAGCTCTCCAATTCTTGGAAATCCTCTTCTTCGTATGCAAACATTATGATCATAATATGACGACACTATAGAGAAAGCCATCATCACCAATTAATCAATCTCTCTCTCTCTCTCTCTCTCTCTCTCTCTCTCTCTCTCTCTATATATATATATACATATATATACACTTCTTCTTCTGTGGTGTCGTTCAACTTAATTTTGAATCGTTCGCTTAAAAAAAAAAGTGGTCGGAGGGAGGCAGGGGTGGAATTGTAATTGTAATTGTGATTGGAAATGGCCAGAATTCCGGTGAGGTTTCAGAGAGTGGCGGCGGCCTTCGATGAGGTGGCGCGTGTGAGGCTCTGCGAGAGCAGCGGGAGCGAGCACTCGGTGGCGGAGAGCTTCACCGATTTGTCGAATCTTGTAAATTCTTTCATCGAAAGAGGCGAAGCGTGGGACGGAGACGTCGATGATGATGAGCAAATTCAGGGCCAAGATCAGCATAGGGAGCATGAAGGATCGGATGATGATGATTCTTGGTCCGATGATCAGTCGGAGAAGAAGGATATGCTTAGGAGTTTGTTTGGTAAAAATGGCGAAGATGATGATGTGAAGCAAAAGATTTATGCTGAGGTGGAGTCTGCGTGGGACATGGTAGGAGGAGGAAGAGAATTTCAAGGCTTCAAACGCCGCTTGATGACTCGTTTGCGGGACAGAGGTTTCGATGCTGGTAGGTTAATTTTTACTCTTTTGATTGGTATTAGTATTAGCTTTAAATTTTTAATAATGGGACGTGAAAATTAGACATGATTTGAGATACCAAAAATTGCATAGGCGAAATTAAACTCGGTTGTGGAATTTTTTAAGTACTTAGTAATAGTTCGTGTTTTAAAACTAACAATAATTATATGTCTTACATAAACTAGATTCAAATTTTTAAATATGCAGTGTGAAATTAGACATAACGAATTTCTCTGTGAGTCTCTATGAATTAGTACTGTTGTACTAATTCATAATTCAGCCCCTTGGTTTTAAAAACATAGTAATTGGACAACCTAAAAATGTGTGTGACTAGCTTCACTGGCAAGTGTCTAGTTTAGATTTTACTTGTTCTAATTCATCTATTTGTCAAATTGTAACCAAATTCTAATCTTTACGTATTTGAATCTTGTAGGACTTTGCAAGTCGAAATGGGATAAATCGAAGTGGTTTCCAGCAGGGGACTATGAATATGTGGATGTAGATGTGGAAGGAACTCGTTACATTGTGGAAGCATTCTTGGTGGGGGAGTTCGAAATAGCTCGCCCCACCGACCAATACACGTCGCTGCTTGAGGTCTTCCCAATGATATTTGTTGGGAAAGTAGACGAGCTGAAGCAGATTGTGAGGCTGATGAGCAATGCAATTAGAGAGTCCATGAAGAGCAAGGACATGCCGATGCCGCCATGGAGGAGAAATGGATATATGCAGAGCAAGTGGTTTGGTTCCTACAAAAGGACAACTAATCCATCTCCATCGAGAAAGGCCAGAAAACCCAATGAAGCTTCTGAAGCAAAGAGATCAGTGGGGTTTGAATCCTTGATGCCAACGGTGCCATATTTTTGCAGGACTCATGATTTTACAACCAAGGTTGGCTTGAGAGTAGGGAATTTGACTGCCGCATTCAATGGTTGATCGATCAAAGAAATTTTGTCCATAATATAAAGAATTAAGGGCATTGCCTTAGACGTAATTTTGGAAGTTTTCTTTTTCTTTTTCCTTTTTTGGCTATTGGATTTTGAGGTTAATATATTACTTCTTGGACGTTATGGGTAAAGAATATACTAGGTTGAAATTTGTTTGAGAAGGTTTTGCGACATTTTGGGCCTAATGGAAATAGTAATCCTCTGTAAAAAAAAACAGACGGTGTACTTCCTGGAAATGTAAAATACTCATTCTTCTGGCTGTACAGACTACAAATTTTCCATTAAAATCTTTAAAATTCTGAAATGAAAGACCAATGATCACTATCCATTCTCTACATCTAGAAGCATATTAATCTTATAATAATAACAAATAGCAACCGAATTTATCTTAAGGGTTTTACTTTTTATTATCAAGTCAATAGAAGATGTTGCATTGTTTCGCGTTCTAAAGTTCGAGAAGGATATAACCACATCAGTTCGTAAGGGAATAATAAGGCCATGACTCATGACTGGAAAGCTAATATGGCCCCTGTTTCTTTTTTTCTTTTTTTTGTTTTTTTTGCTTTTAATAGTGCGGTGAAAAGTTGCAATATGCCTCTCGGATTTCCATTCCTTCACTTTTTAGGTAAAAACAGGGAAAGAAAAACTAAAACAAAAAAAAAATGTAGGCACCAATAGACGCAAGCAGCTGGGAAATCAGAGCAGCTTGCCTGGAAGGTAACCCTTTATTTAGTATTGTATTTATGTAAGAGAAGGGTCTCATGAAATGGCTAAATCCTATGTCATTTCCCTCTTCTCCCCTTCTCAGAGACCCATAAAAAACAAAACAGTAGATAAATATATATATACACACACATAAATACACAAATAAAGAAATTGAAAGAAACAAGTGTGAAAAATGTGAGAAGTTCGGTAAGCAGATTAGTCGACTTAAAAACACGACAACCGGCCAGTTAACTTCTCAGCAGTTTGAGTTTGATATAGCTACAGCCGCTTTGGCAATTCAAGATCAAGAGTACTCAACAACAAAAACCCTTCTCTTGGTACATGTAGCAATAGCAGATTTCTTAATATCAACAATTACAAAAACCAAACTTTACAATAAACAATAAAAAGAAAAAGAAACAGAGACCAAAGCAGAGAAAAAAGAGAGAACAGAGAGAGAGAGAGAGAGNGTGTCTGCTCTTGTGTAGGAGGATGAGGAGTGAGGAAGCTAAAACCTAAAATATGTAAATCCTAGAGAAAATGGGCTAAAATGGGCTGTGGTGTTCATTTGATTCTATAAGAATGTACAAGGAATATACCAAAAAGGGTATTCATCAAGGTGCGGCTAAAAGTAGATCACTTTGAATTTGGACTTAAGAGAAAGGATTCTTAATTTCCAAGGAATGGCAATTAATAAGGACTTACATAAAAGAGAAAGTTGAAAGTAGAGGGCCAATATGTAATTTTTAGAAAATTTGCCCAATGAGGGGCTGCCACATGGCTAATGTCTAAACTTGCCCCGAATCCCCTTTTAACTTTCCCTCTTTCTCGTTCTCGATTCCCTTTCTTCTCTCTTATCCCCCTCTACCTCACCTCTGAAAAACCGACCACCACGCACGCACTAGCCCATTCGAACTCCCGCCTCTTGAAACCTGGGCCACTGAGACCTTGCTACCATGAAAGCCACCTACGTGAAGATCGAAGCTCCTAACTAGGGGAACCGCGGTCTAACGGTTTTTTTGAACACCCATAATGCTGATGGTTTAAGGATAGACAAACATAGTGGAATGAGAGAGTGGTTCATCCGATACAAAAGGGAGGGATGTAATATTAGGAAGTAGACAAACAATAGTATTACATTATAACATATGTAATACATTCGTTACAAATTAAGATGACGGGAATAAAAAGGACAAATTGGCAAAGTTATTATTCAAATTCTGAGTAATAGTATAACATGTGCCACTATAGTTCATAGATGACCGTTTTTTTTTTTCGGCGGCTGAGGAAGTTCAAGAATCAGCGGAAAGGTGTTGTTCAGGCCTGGTCTTTTTCGCCTTTCTTAATGAAACTGATTCAAGCATTCATTCAGAGTCGACAACAGCAAGAAGTGAAATGGCATCTGGTTCAATGTATCTAGCAGCCATATTCTTTAACGGCTACGAATCTAAATTAACGATTATATTATAACAGCGTCTATTTCCAACGATTAATAATGTCAGAGGATTCTTGACATACTGGATATTCAAGACTATCTTGTTAGATAGTCTTGGCATATGTGTTTTTTTTTTTTTTTTAATGAACATTGGCATATATGTTGATAATTTTGATTTTTATGGCACTGGAGGGGAATAAGACTTTTATTTATTACTATTATTTATTATTAGTATTTTTTGGCTTTATACATTTTAATTTCTAAGTTTTTATTCGTGTTTATTTTTATTTTGTTAAATTACTAGATTAACCTTCATTATTTGTTCATGTGATAAGTACGACTTTTTCCCTTAGTTAACTGACGGAATGGCTATTTTTATAGTTTAAGGACTATTTATGCAACTTTTTAGGGTCTAGGGGGTAACCTGAAATCCTGTAGATAATTCGGGGGGCAAAAATAAAAAAAGCCCTTAAAAGCTAACAAAAATATTCGCCTTTTTAATATTTCGGTTTTGCACAAAATTTTTATTTAGTTTGCTTTGGCATCCCCAAACCCAAAGGCCTCTGCGCCAAATTCGTATTCGCCTCCTTCTGCTCTTTTTTGGGTTTTCGAACCGAATCTCGCGCTCTCTCGCTCGCTCGCTCACCCACTCTTCCCACTAAAAATAGCCAAACAAGGACTTAGCTCTCTCTCTCTCGTCTATGAAGTCTTTGTCTCAGATTTGAATGTAATGAGCTATTTGATTTTCAGCTTTTCATTTAGTTATTATTATTGTTATTATTATTATTATCATTTTTAGTTCGAAGGATGAAATCTATGACTCGACTACTGTTAGGTTCGAATTTGTGTAATAGTGTATACATATGTAGTTTGTTCATTTCTGTCCTTTTTTATTTTTATTTTTTATTTTTTTTTTGGTGGTCTATAAGTTATTGAGAGCTTGAAATCTGATTAGCAATGTCAATTATTTGTAAAGGAGCTGGGAATTGAAGTTAGGGGTTTCTGTGAACTGAACGGTAGCTTGTAGAGCAAATATTTTTGCTGATTCAAATCTTAGTTTTAGCTTGTACACCAATTAATCAATCTCTCTCTCTTTCCCTTCCAAGTCATTTACCATAAATTACCCGATGGTAGACCAACAAGTAACGAAACTGGCATTCTAAATGAAACGACATGTAGTTTTTTATTCAACACAAACCTACATTATAAAAACCAAATTACAATATGAATTCGACCTCGTAATTTAAAAAGGCAGCAAGAAAATATTCTCCTCCTCGTTCATTCATTACTAAAACAACACTATAATTAGAACATGTAAAACCCAGACTTTAAATCTTCAAAACCTATGAGAATTTGCAAAACTCTGTCCACTAGATATTTGTCATCGTCTTGGACTCTCATGGAAAATGAGCACCCCGATGGATATAATGTTAAAGTAAGCCTAAAGCCCATGCTGCTGGGAACAAGAAAAACGCCCGCTCGCAGTTTGTGTACTTTTCTCCTACAATACAGGAATCAAGAAGTCTCAGGTAATTATGCCACTATTACGTAATGGAATATATATGTGAATTTTCGCTATCTGAACTCGTCCAGATTTTCTTTCCTCCGTATGAGAGGGACACCATCTTGCCTCCAAGTTATCCTATCTTCACATATTGCTTCTACCACCTCCACATATAATCGATGTTCCTACGACAATGTTGAAAGAACAAATGTAAGCCAAAGGATACTTAGTTATGGAACATCCATCTGCAACTCAAGTTGTGAGGTTACTTTGAGTTAAAAATTCAATATGAGTTTGCTTTGTTCCACAAAAAAATAAATAAATAAATAAAAGTGAAAATTAATGAAGAGATTCGAGATAATATTAAAAGGATTTATTACCTCTTGAAGAACCCTCGCTGCCAGATCCTCAGGAGTATCATTAGGGGACACAGGGACAACACGTTGAGCAAGAATACGCCCAGTGTCATAATGCTCATCAACGAAATGTATTGTGGGACCAGAGAATCTAAGCAAAAATGAAAACAGTGAAAATCCAACTTTGTAAAATGCACGCAGTAAGAGAAATATCTCCCAATTTTGAAAAAGTCAGATTGGAAAATGAAAGGTTTGGAAATGGTAGAGCACACCTTGCTCCAGAAGCAATGACTGCTTTATGCACCTTCATCCCATAATAACCTTTGCCTCCAAAAGCCGGAAGAAGCGATGGATGGATATTGAGAATGGATTTGGGATAAGCTTGGATCAGCTCAGCTGGTATGAGTTTCAAATATCCTGCTAGGAGGACAAAGTCAACCTCGAATCCCCTGATTAAGACAAATTATAGAAATAATTAGCAGTGTTATAATATATAAGAGCTTCTCATAAGAATCCAATTCATGCAGGTCTCTGCTAGCTATAAAGTTTTAAACATCATAGATATACTCAATATAACTTCACGGATTTATAGAGATAAAGAACAAAGATTATGTAACAAGACTCTTCAAATTGTGAATAAATAACAAGATGCTAGTTTTTGTAACAAGCTCTTCAAATTGTGAAAACATAACAAGGTGCTAGTTTCATACAATAGACATCACCCAGTGTTAAGGGTAGTCTTGATCTTACTAACAAGGAAGATGGGAGAAATGGATAAAAGGTCCTATGAATAGCATAATGGCATGAAGTAGCTGCAATCAAATAATGCATCAAAACGGATTGTAACATCATGAGCAAACACCAAACAGATACATTTAAAACAGTTGCATTTCCGTTAAATTAGGCTTTAACATGAGAACAGACTGACCATACACAATAATAATCAGATTAGATAGTACTTTACCATCTAGCATAGCTTATTGTTCATAGTTTCAAGAATAATGCAATGTAATAGCAGAAGGGGTTATAAAAGGTTTACATTTTTATATAAGTTCTGTGCTGAGTAAAAGCAATAAAATCTTAGGCAAGGAGGATTATAACCCGGAGATGATTCAACCTTTACTAATTTCTAAGAAGTAAAGACTCAATCAGCATTGTGGAAGAAGATGCTGACCTAAGAGCAGCTACAAGGTCGGTCGGAGATAGTCCATCAGCTTCATCCTTAGTTCTGGGAGACAAGATAACAGGGATACCCTTCTCTCTCGCAAACTCAGCACCTCCACATCCTACCATAAAAGACAATATACAAAATGAGCACAAAATCTAAACAGAAGAATTTCAACATCGTTCACCTTTAACCCTAAAGAAAGTGCGGCTAATGTTTAAGGTTTGAATTCTCTAAAAGTTGCTTTCGATTCGCATCACAGAAAATCATTAGCATTGTTCTCTGGAGATCCTCCATTTGCACAATTTTTGAGGTCAAAACTCAAAACCTCCAGACAACTTCTCTCAAAATGATTATATGACTACCCCCACAAGAACAAAAGCTTAAAACTCAACTAAAAAACTGTAACCAACGACTCCTACAGAGTCTCAATTGACAATAGCAGAGCTTTGTTTATATTCAAAAAAGATAATTAGCATATTAATAATAATGTATAGACAGTACAATACAATGGTTAGTTTTCGCTGATTGAAATCTAAAACCAGAACTAGATTGAAAAGCAAAACTACCCTCCATAATAATCCAGCACAACATTGAAGGTTGGACCATTTAAGGTACTAAAAATTTACCAATACAACACAAACTGCATATGAACCAAAATCATAGTTATCTTAGCATATAAAATATATACATTGTCTATAATCCAAACGAGCAACTACTCAGAAACAATAATAGAAAATGGACATTATAAAGAGGGTACCTCGTTTATTAGTGACCAAAACAACAATGTCCCCGAAAATTGATCCCTGAAGAGACGCCTCAAGAATGGAGCAGAAGTTGGAGCCTCCACCAGATACGAAAACGGCGAGCTTTTTCCGTTTGAGCCCAGTTCTGGAATCTTCAGCGGAGGACATACCCACTACTTGGACGGCGGCGCTGTTTCGACATGATCTTGTATTTCGATTAGAAGCCCTCAATGATATACAAGGACTGACTCTGAAAGAGACCCACTTGTGCGATTGAGCAAAAGAAGGGGTGAAAGGAGGAGGAGGAGGAAGCAAGGTTGCAGAGAATGGGGTTTTGGTACTCTGAATGGATGGGATTCTTGTATTGGAGCAAAACCCATACAGCATGCTATTACCTCCCACGGAAAATAGAACCAAACCACACCAAAAAGATACTAAACTCTCCACTTGAGTTTTCTCTCTGAAGTTTTTTTCACTCTTCCTTCGGTTCTAGTTCGACTGTCTATGCCTACCCTGTAATAAGAATAAAAAACAGAGAAGAGAGACCTAAGTTTTTTTTTGTTTTTCTTTTATTTTTAATTTCTTTAAAATTATATATATATATATATATACACCATATACAGGCACCAATACAGCAGGTATTTTTTATTTTATGATTTGGCCAATAAAAATTTATCATTTTCATTAATCTATAATAAAAAATAAAAGAAAAATAGATTGTACGTCTTTTCATGTATTTTATTATAGCCATTGGATCACCATTCGATGATAATCCAACGGCTAAAAAAAAAATACATATACATAAGTTAAAAAAAAAAAAACCTACTAAATTGGCAACTATACATATGTAAAAATACCTATAAAAAAAATAACTAATAAATTAGCAACCATATGTACATAAAAATACCTACACAACACATACATTGTCTATAATCCAAACGAGCAACTACTCGGAAACAGCATATGAACCCAGAACTAAGGATGAAGCTGACAGACTATCTCCGACCGACCTTAAACAACTTCCGCTGAAGATAGGCTAACAAGGAAGTATAATATCGCTGATGAAGCTTCCGGACACTACTATGCTGATTAGGGATGTTCACGGTGCAGTTTGGCCGGTCTGAACCCCCACAGATTAACCAAACCGCATATGCGGTTTGATAAGATTAACAAACTGTGTGGTCTATACTAGCAGGTCAAAACCGGCAAGACCGCACCGGCCAAACCACACCTATAATTTGCGGTGCGGTCTGGCCCGTTTCCACGGTTTGAATATTGGGCCTCTACAGTAGCAAGCTCAAAATTTGACGAATTGGGCCTTATTATATCAGAATTCAATTTTTTTTGTAAAACGGGCTCGGAATTTAACGAATTGGGCCTTATTATATCAAAATTCATTTTTTCGGTAAAAAAATCACTTTTTCTTAAAAAAAAAAAAAAAAAACTATAAACACATCTTTTATCCTTAATCAAAGTTTCAAAAATCAAAACAAACATATTTCATACTTAGATAAACCTAAATAAAGTCTAAAGTCCAAACAACAAAATCATACATAGTGAAAAATTACAACCAAATCCGAAACATCAAAGTAACTTTAAAATTTAAGTTACAACCCAATCAAAATGCAAAGTCTAGAATATCTTAAAATAGAAATATTAGATAACAATTCAACTTAAAACATTTAATAAAAAGTAGAACAAGTTACAACACAAACAAATACTTATTACTTCGAAAAAGCAAACATGTATTAGTCTAATATAAATATTATACTAGAATACCCATTGCAACGAATTAAAAAATAAAAAAAAAAGATGGAGCATATAGTACTTCGGATGAAATGAATCATAAAGAGAATGTCCCAGAGAAATAAAAATAATCAAAATTCGGGTTATTATTTCCCAAGTAATTAAGGCATAAACCAAAGTTTATTTGCTAATTGTTTAAAACTGAATGTGAAGGGAACAATTCCTTTACTCATAACGGTCTATCACTATTCTGTACGAAGGAAATTAATTGTGTTAACTTTAATATTTGTTTTCTTATTTGTATTAATTATACAAGATATTTATAAAAATTTGTTTCCTGGTTGCGTTATCATTTCCTTGCATGTTATATAACGAATCAATAAGCATCAGTTGGTACTTAATCTCCTTGATCATAAGATTACTTGAAACGTTTATCTATTTATCTATGATTAACAAGGCTAAAACTAAAAAGGAAGCATAGTCTCCGAATGAGCAATCATCTACTCTCCCAATGAACAATCAATTTTCGCACAATAAATATTTTAACACCATTATTGAATCAATAGAAAACATTGCAATCTGCCAGTCCATTTTAATTAGAAGACAAACCTGAGAGAACTGTGTTTGGCCGAGAGAGCTGAGTTTGGACGAGAGGGCAATGGAGCTCGGGCAGGCGGCGGACCTTCAGCTTGAGCTCTGCCCAATAGAGAGAGGGCGACGAGAGGGTGACGGAGCTCTGAGACGGCTGACAAGAAGGCGGGCGACGGATCAGCTTGAGCTTGAGCTTGAGCTCTACCCAACAGAGAAAGGGCGACGAGAGGGCGATGAAGATCAAGAAAGACTGCGAGAGAGAGAGGGCGACAACGATGGAGGTCAAGAGAGACCGCGAGAGAGGGAGTGACGGCAACGGAGATGGAGAGAGACCGCGAGAGGAACGACGGCGGCGAGAGAGACCAGAGAGAGAGGGAGTGAGTGTGTTTGTGAGTGTGAGTGTGAGGGCGTGTCTGCTCTTGTGTAGGAGGATGAGGAGTGAGGAAGCTAAAACCTAAAATATGTAAATCCTAGAGAAAATGGGCTAAAATGGGCTGTGGTGTT
>JXTC01000075.1:640420-684429 GCA_002914845.1 Trema orientale | reverse complement strand
CTTGAGGTCTTCCCAATGATATTTGTTGGGAAAGTAGACGAGCTGAAGCAGATTGTGAGGCTGATGAGCAATGCAATTAGAGAGTCCATGAAGAGCAAGGACATGCCGATGCCGCCATGGAGGAGGAACGGGTATATGCAGACCAAGTGGTTTGGTTCCTACAAAAGGACAACTAATCCATCTCCATCGAGAAAGGCCAGAAAACCCAATGAAGCTTCTGATGCAAAGAGATCAGTGGGGTTTGAATCCTTGATGCCAACGGTGCCATATTTTTGCAGGACTCATGATTTTACAACCAAGGTTGGCTTGAGAGTAGGGAATTTGACTGCTGCATTCAATGGTTGATCAACACACAAACTTTGTTCATAATTGTTAAAATGCCTGTATAAAGAATTAAGGGCATTGCCTTAGACGTAATTTTGGAAGTTTTCTTTTTCTTTTTCCTTTTTTGGCTATTGGATTTTGAGGTTAATATATTACTTCTTGGACGTTATGGGTAAAGAATATACTAGGTTGAAATTTGTTTGAGAAGGTTTTGCGACATTTTGGGCCTAATGGAAATAGTAATCCTCTGTAAAAAAAAACAGACGGTGTACTTCCTGGAAATGTAAAATACTCATTCTTCTGGCTGTACAGACTACAAATTTTCCATTAAAATCTTTAAAATTCTGAAATGAAAGACCAATGATCACTATCCATTCTCTACATCTAGAAGCATATTAATCTTATAATAATAACAAATAGCAACCGAATTTATCTTAAGGGTTTTACTTTTTATTATCAAGTCAATAGAAGATGTTGCATTGTTTCGCGTTCTAAAGTTCGAGAAGGATATAACCACATCAGTTCGTAAGGGAATAATAAGGCCATGACTCATGACTGGAAAGCTAATATGGCCCCTGTTTCTTTTTTTCTTTTTTTTGTTTTTTTTGCTTTTAATAGTGCGGTGAAAAGTTGCAATATGCCTCTCGGATTTCCATTCCTTCACTTTTTAGGTAAAAACAGGGAAAGAAAAACTAAAACAAAAAAAAAATGTAGGCACCAATAGACGCAAGCAGCTGGGAAATCAGAGCAGCTTGCCTGGAAGGTAACCCTTTATTTAGTATTGTATTTATGTAAGAGAAGGGTCTCATGAAATGGCTAAATCCTATGTCATTTCCCTCTTCTCCCCTTCTCAGAGACCCATAAAAAACAAAACAGTAGATAAATATATATATACACACACATAAATACACAAATAAAGAAATTGAAAGAAACAAGTGTGAAAAATGTGAGAAGTTCGGTAAGCAGATTAGTCGACTTAAAAACACGACAACCGGCCAGTTAACTTCTCAGCAGTTTGAGTTTGATATAGCTACAGCCGCTTTGGCAATTCAAGATCAAGAGTACTCAACAACAAAAACCCTTCTCTTGGTACATGTAGCAATAGCAGATTTCTTAATATCAACAATTACAAAAACCAAACTTTACAATAAACAATAAAAAGAAAAAGAAACAGAGACCAAAGCAGAGAAAAAAGAGAGAACAGAGAGAGAGAGAGAGAGGCGATGCCCGTTGGGTCTTCAGTCTTCATACCCAGCAAAACCCTAGTGACTGGTTGGTTTCTTTTATAGCGGGTCTCGGCCATTTATTGGCTCGAGGAATTTGATCTGGACCGTACATCTAATAGATTGATTATCTTTATATACTGCAAGGTAATAAAAAATCCATCCCATATTTCTTATTATTAATGTCGTTTCTGGCTGAAACGATCGTCGTTTATGCTAAATGTCGTTTGCTACAATTATACAAAGCATGCGGTAGCTATACGAGTGTCGTTTTTCTTGAACGACATTTACCCAGGAAACGACATGTATTCAATTCACTGTCATTTTTCCTTAAAAGAGTGATGGCATTAGAGCTAAATGATAGAGAAAAACGGGTGTCCTTTCCCTTCCAAGTCATTTACCATAAATTACCCGACGGTAGACCAACAAGTAACGAAACTGGCATTCTAAATGAAACGACATGTAGTTTTTTTATTCAACACAAGCCTACATTAAAAAATCCAAATTACAATATGAATTCGACTTCGTAATTAAAAAGGCAGCAAGAAAATATTCTCCTCCTCGTTCATTCATTATTAAAACAACACTATAATTAGAACACGTAAAACCCAGACTTTAAATCTTCAAAACCTAAGAGAATTTGCAAAACTATGTCAACTAGATTTTTGTAATCGTCTTGGACTCTCATGGAAAATGAGCACCCCGATGGATATTATGCTAAAGTAAGCCTAAAGCCGATGCTGCTGGGAACAAGGAAAATGCCCGCTCGCAGTTTGTGTACTTTTCTCCTACAATACAAGAATCAAGAAGTCTCAGGCAATTATGCCACTATTACGTAATGGAATACAAGTGAATTTTTGCTATCTGTACTCGTTCGGACTTTCTTTGCTCCGTATGAGAGGCACACCATCTTGCCTCCAAGTTATCCTATCTTCACATATAGCTTCTACCACCTCCACATATAAGCAATGTTCCTACGACAATGTTAAAAGAATAAATGTATGCCAAAAAATACTTAGTTATGGAACATCCATCTGCAACTCAAGTTGTGAAAATTAATGAAGAGGTTCGAGTTAATATTAAAAGGTTTTATTACCTCCTTTAGAACCCTTGCTGCCAGATCCTCAGGAGTATCATTAGGGGACACAGGGACAACACGTTGAGCAAGAATACGCCCAGTGTCATAGTGCTCATCAACGAAATGTATTGTGGGACCTGAGAATCTAAGCAAAAATGAAGAGAGTGAAAATACAACTTTGTAAAATACACGCAGTAAGAGAAATATCTCCAAATTTTAAAAAAGTTGGACTGGAAAATGAAAGGTTTGGAAATAGTAGAGCACACCTTGCTCCAGAAGCAATGACTGCCTTATGCACCTTCATCCCACAGCCGGAAGAAGCGATGGATGGATATTGAGAATGGATTTGGGATAAGCTCGGATCAGCTCGGCTGGTATGAGTTTCAAATATCCTGCTAGGAGGACAAAGTCAACCTCGAATTCCCTGATTAAGTCAAATTATAGAAATAATTAGCAGTCATATCATATATAAGAACTTCTCATAAGAATCCAATTTATGCAGGCATCTGCTAGCTATAAAGTTTTAAACATCATAGATCTACTTGATATAACTTAACGGATTTATAGAAATAAAGAACAAAGACTATGTAACAAAGCTCTTCAAATTGTGAATACATAACAAGATGCTAGTTTTCGTAACAAGACTCTTCAAATTTTGAATACATAACAAGATGCTATTTTCATACAACAGCCATTACCCAGTGTTAAGGGTAGTCTAGATCTCACTAACAAGAAATAAGGGACGGGAGAAATGGATAAAAGGTCCTATGAATAACATAGTAGCATGAAGTAGCTGCTCGCAAATAGTTTATCAAAGTAGATTGTGATTGATATCATGAGCAAACACACGGGTGCATTTTTATTTATACAAGAGTTGCATTTCAGTTAAATTAGGCTTTAACATGTGAACAGAGTGACCATACACAGGGATAATCAGATTAGATAGTGCTTTACCATCTACTTGGCATAGGTTATTGTTCATAGTTTCAAGAAAAATGCAACATAATAGCAGAAGGGCTATAAAAGGTTTACATTTTTATATAAGAAGTCCCGTGCTGAATAAAAGCAATAAAATCTTAGGCAAAGAGGATTCTAATCAGGAGATGATTCAACCTTTACTAATTTCTAAGAAGTAAAGACTCAATCAGCGTTGTGGAAGAAGATGCTGACCTAAGAGCAGCTACAAGGTTGGTCGGAGATAGTCCGTCAGCTTCATCCTTAGTTCTGGGAAACAAGATAACAGGGATACCCTTCTCTCTTGCAAACTCAGCACCTCCACATCCTACCATAAAAGAAAATATACAATATGAGCACAAAATCTAAACAGAAGAATTTCAACATATTTCACCTTTTTTTTTTTTTCCTTTTTCTTTTATTTATTTATTTATTTATTTAAAAAAAAAAAAAAACAACCTCTAAAGAGAGTGTCACTAATGTTAAAGCTTCGAATTTTCTAAAAGTTGATTTCGATTCTAATCACCGAAAATCATTAGCATTATTCACCGGAGATCCTCCATTTGCCCAATTTTTGAGGTAGAAACTCAAAATCTCCAGACAACTACTCTCAAAATGAATATATGACAACCCCCACAAGAACAAAAGCTTAAAAATCAACTGAAAAACTGTAACGAACGACTCCTACAGAGTCTCAATTGACAATAGCAGAGGTTTGTTTATATTCAAAAAAGATAATTAGCATAATAATAATAATGTATAGACAGAACAATACAATGGTTAGTTTTTGCTGATTGAAATCTAAAACCAGAACTAGATTGAAAAGTAAAACTACCCTCCGTAATAATCCAGCACAACATTGAAGGTTAAGGCACTAAAAAATTTACCAATACAACACAAACTGCATATGAACCAAAATCATAGTCATCTTAGCATATAATATATATACATTGTCTATAATCCAAGCGAGCAACTACTCAGAAACAATAATAGAAAAATAGAAGAGGGTACCTCGTTTATTAGTGACCAAAACAACAATGTCCCCGAAAATTGATCCCTGAAGAGACGCCTCAAGAATGGAGCGGAAGTTGGAGCCTCCACCAGATACGAAAACGGCGAGCTTTTTCCGTTTGAGCCCAGTTCTGGAATCTTCAGCGGAGGACATGCCCACTACTTGGACGGTGGCGCTGTTTCGACATGCTCCTGTATTTCGATTAGAAGCCCTCAGTGATATACAAGGACTGACTCTGAAAGAGACCCACTTGTGCGATTGAGCAAAAGAAGGGGTGGAAGGAGGAGGAGGAGGAAGCAAGATTGCAGAGAATGGGGTTTTGGTACTCTGAATGGATGGGATTCTTGTATTGGAGCAAAACCCAGATAGCATGTTATTACCTCCCATGGAAAATAGAACCAAACCACACCAAAAAGATACCAAACTCTCCACTTGGGTTTTCTCTCTGAAGTTTTTCTCACTCTTCCTTGGGTTCTAGTTCGACTGTCTATGTCTACTCTGTTAAGAGTAATACGAATAACAAATGGAGAAGAGAGACGACCTAGTCTTGTTTTGTTTTGTATTTTTTTTTTTATTTTTAATTTCTTTAAAATTATATATATATAAGCCCATCGCTTATAAAGCAAAACAGCTTAGGAGCTTTGACCTCAATTGCCGACGTGGCAAAAAGCCATTGGATGGTGGCTGGCCAACCCGTCCAGATATTGGGTTAGGACTGTAGCGGAGGAGGAGCAAAGATAGAAGAGGGGTATATTCATGGCGACTTCGAAGCTCCAAGCGCTCTGGAACCACCCGGCTGGCCCTAAAACTAGTGAGTTGACTCGACTCGTTTAGCACATATACCCAATTGAGATTCATTTGATTTTTCGCTTTACAATCTCAATAAATATCTTTATTATTTTTTAGCGAATTAGATCTTATATTTATATTCTCTTGGCCGTAGTTCATATGATTTTGTTCTGATATGTATCTTATTCTCATTGAAAAAATTGTACTTTTAGTGTTAGATTTAATACGCCCTTTTTTCTATTTATATATTTATTTTTGGAATTCGTTTGGGTCTGGGGCTGAATGGCATTTGATCTTTAGTAATTATAGAGGTATAGGATTAAGTTAAATGTTAATCTGTCATGGTCTTCGTTTAGTGGATTGGAGCTGAAATGTTAATCCAAATTGTGTCTCTTTTGCCCAAAATTTTGTTTGGGGATGATATGTTAAGCAATAGGGTAATAATGACATTTTCATTAGTTTAGAGATTGCACCCAGTTGAGGGCAAGATTGGAGAAGTAGGTTAGGAGGGGCTGTTTGATGTAATAAATTCCAGCAAATAATTCAATGATTTTAATTTATTTATTTATTTTTGGGTAATTATCATGTAAGGTTAGATTGTTCTTGTGAAACATGTAATTTTAACGAGTAGAAAACAAAATCGAAACTGGTTTAGAGCATTTTGAAATTGATTACTCTTTGCTTGCGTAGATTTGTTGGAGTCAGGCTTTCACGGGTTGAAAAGTGAATTTATTGTATTAGTTACCTAGCATTCTTCTATTTAAATGGTCTTTATAGAACAGGCTCACCTGGTCAACAGGTGAAACTTTCACCAGCCCTGTTACGTACGCAATTTATCATATAGAAAATGATTATTGATACCAATTCTGTTGTTTGTAAAATATTGTTTCTGCTCAAAGTGAACTCTGATTTTTGGATGTATTTATCGAATAAAACCGCTTTGTCAGTGCAGTTCACTTTTGGGCACCAACATTTAAATGGGGCATCAGCATAGCTAATGTTGCTGACTTCTCTAAACCACCTGAAAACCTTTCTTATCCTCAACAGATGGGTATGTTTATCACTTTACAGTAAGCCATTTGAAAAGTGTCTTAAGGCCAATTGTGCATACCCAGATATGCATATGTGGGGGGCTATAGAAGCAGAGCAAAATAATTTCCTTTTACCAATTCAATCAAAGCAGTATATGAAGCTACAATTGTGCAATTTAGTCAACTTCTTGCTTAAGTAATTTTATTTTGGGAATATGTTATCTATCCAGCGGTTGCTTGCACTGGACTTATCTGGTCACGTTACAGTACTGTTATCACTCCGGTAAGTTCGACTTCTTGTATTGGCCTCTTTACGTTTGAGGATTTCATTGAAATGCTTAATTCATTACATTAGAGTAAAATTTTGACTTTAGTCATGCCCAAATAAAATCATGAGCCCAAGCCTTCCTGTTTGAGAATTAAAATTTCAGTTTGTTCTTTTCGCTTTCTACTTTAAATGAGATTTGTGTAAACTTGTGAGCTATTTACTTGAATGATGGTGCACTGGAATTTCGGCCCTCGTTCTTCCCTCCCCACCGAAGAAGAGGAAAAAAAGAAAAGAAAAAAAGAAAAGAAAAAAAACAGTAAGAGAACGTGTTCTTGTATGCATTCGCATGTGATGTGCGTTGAAAGTAACTGATAATTACACACTGCAGTTCGATGAGGAAATAGAGCAGGTTGTCCCTTTACATTTCTAAAAAGAACTGTCCCCAGTCGTCTCTTTTAAGCATCATATTGAACACGAAGGATAAGTATGTTGTGTTTAACTTGAGGATTCTGTCTCTTTGCAAGTTTTGTAGACTGATATTTGGCTTAGAATTTGAATTTTGGAAATCCTTGAATGCAGAAAAACTGGAATCTTTTCAGCGTAAACGTTGCGATGGCCGGAACAGGACTCTACCAACTTTATCGAAAAATACAGTAAGTTCATTTGATGTACTTTTGTTTCTGTAGAGAACCTCCATTGATAAGTTCATTTGATGTACTTTTGTTTCTGTAGAGAACCTCCATTGATACTCTTTTCGCCTCTTTAGAAAGTTTTCAGTGAAAGATTCGTTAGTGATATGACCAATCAGGCCTTATACAATAGAGAATTTATCAATGATAAGACATTGACGGGGAAGCCAATCTCTTCCGAATACTCTAGTTGGTGCTTTGTGGAGTTTGTGTCGATGCTAAATATTGGGTTGATATGATCTGTGTCTGTATCTACATAAGCGTGGTCCATGAATTTGGCATATTTACGACGCATTTTGTACAATGCAGGCATGATTATTCATCTGAGGCAGAAGCTGCTGTTGCAAAAGAATGATGACGAAAATCTTCTGAACTATGTTTTAAGGTTAAGGGGCCCAGGCTGCTTCTTTTGGTTGCCATAACCTCATTGGTGCTTCCCAGCTTGGAATGGAAGGCTTTAAAAAGTTCAATGTATTGTGTCTGTTTCATCCATTTTACATTTTTCTCATTCTGCTAATAAAACAACAGAGAATTTGGCATTCAATTTGAACATCCTGGAGCCCTGATAGCTAATAATAGAGTTTATCTTGATTTCTCTATTTTTCTTTTTTTGTTAGTGGAGTAATAACTTTCAAATAGTGTCTGATACTTATTTGCTATTGGCAATAGTAGGTGGCAAATTTACAAACAGAAATCCTTCCTATAATATCATATTGGGATAATCGCCTCTCTCAAGGTTAAGTCATAGGAATATGAGGGGTAGAGCAGGAAGCGGGAGTATTCTTATGGCTTTCCATTTTTCAAACCAACTACTGTCCATTAGCAACCAAAAAATCGTGAACGATACTTCATGATCCAAATGAAGACCCCCAACTGCAGCCCTGTACTAAATTAGTGAGTCATAAGATTGAAATTAATTGAAACATCGGCTAAAGTATCTAGTTAATTCTCAAATTAGTATCGTTACACTTTATAAGTCCCGGAAATCCATATCTCACGAACAAATTAGAATTTCTTTAAGCGAAAAAAATTTGACTGTTCCGCAGCTCAAAAATAGGTAATGTTTTGGTCTTAATGTCTTACTCTTACAACATCAATGACTCAGCCATGGAGAAAAATAAGAAGACTAAAACTACACGCACAAGCCAAAGTAGTAGATTTGCCCAAATGTGATGGGAAGCCAAGGGGAGGAAAGCATTTGAAGTCAGGTAGAAGTATATAGAGGCAGCTGCTCATCCAAATGTCTGAAAAATGAGGCAAAGGCCCCCACTCAGTACCTAACCCTGCATGAGTTAATTCTTTCAACTAGCTATCAGCTTTTGAATCGGGGTCATTGTCGCCATCATGAGCATTCAAACCCAAGCTAAGATCCAAAGTACTTTCATTCAGATCTTGGCGTACAACCTGACTTGTGTCCTGAAATTGAAATAAAAATCGAGGTAAATTTCCAAATCACAATATAACAATAAAGCTAGTTCATATGATTCTTAGTATTATAAGTGGAATTCCTGTAGAAGAAAGTTCATAAACACAGATTGAAGATTGACCTTCTATTTTGGAAGGAAAATACATAAACAATTACTAATTGCCAAAGAATCCTAACCCATAACTCCCCAACTCCACCGGGGGTAAACATCAGTGCAGATAAAAAGAGCATTTTTGCCAACACAGAGTTCATATAATAAGTGAAAACAAGAAAAACGGAAAAAATGCACAAGCATGTGAACATTCACCTGATTTTCTTCCATGGGAACATCATTAATGTCAGGTTTCTCATCCAAATTCCCATCCTTGGATGGATCAGTCTCAACTTGTTTAGCTTCATCCATCACCTTTTCTGCAGCTTCATCATCTGCTGTGTCATCTTTATGTTCCTCTAACAAAGCAATCTGCAAAATTAGATGGTGAAAGGGAGGGTATTAGTAAAAGAGAACAACAATCAAAAACAACACACTGCATTGATTGTCTATGGTTAATTCCAATTAAAATGCAGAAACTAATCTTTAAGGATGCTACAAAGATATTTAAACAAAATGCATGGACTTTCAGTTAACCCAATTTCAAAGTAAAAGAAAC
This sequence comes from Trema orientale, assembly GCA_002914845.1. NCBI lineage: Eukaryota > Viridiplantae > Streptophyta > Magnoliopsida > Rosales > Cannabaceae > Trema > Trema orientale. The sequence continues at coordinate 674,985 of JXTC01000075.1, read as the reverse complement.
CTAATGACGTTTTATCATTACTAGAATCTTTAAAACCTTTCTCCTTAGTGTAAACATTTATTAGAGTTAGCAACACTAGATTCGGCTTCATGTCTAGTGATTCTTCAAAGGAAAGCTCATATAATACATACAAGAATACAATCTTGCATCGCTTGCTAGAAAAGCCAGTCTAAATGCAATGCAATTCAAGAAAGCCTTGTCAAAATTAAAAAATAAATAAATAAATAAAAGAAACAGCATAACTGAAAAAGTTCTGTTCACTTCCCTTGCTGAGATCTATAATTCCAACGGCCTAAAAATTTCTCAACATTCAGAACAAGTCAAAAGATCCGCCAAGAATTTCATAACATGAATATAAACAAAATATATTTATCTATATCATTACAAAGGTCAAACAACGAAGACATCTTCCGTTACAATGTATTAATTACTTTTGGGTACTTGAGCCAGTTGTATTTCACATCATCACCATTCGTTCATCCTTGCCAGATCAACTCAACTTGAGCATAAGTTCAATCATGCTTATTATTCCAAACACGGCATTTGTATGGCATTACACAAATGAAACAAGATGCCAATTAGACACCAGTCCGCAAAAACTCAGTTCAGCATGACCAGTAGCTCAACCAAAATGGTTCCCCCCTATCATAACAGTGCTTTCCTCTAAACTTAATGCTATAGACAAAAGACAAACGAAATTCACAATACTACTTACTAGATAGTCATAGACATACCACTTTATGTTGTCTTCAAGAGTGTGTTTGGTAGGAGGGAAAAATGAAAGGAAGAAAAGGGATAGGGACAAATTAGGGTAGCGTGGTTGTTTGGTAGGAAGTAGGAAGGATCTTGGGAGGGAAGGGATTAGGCAATGGATTTCAATTCCTCAATTTATCTCTTTCAATCACCTCCAAAGTGGAGAGATTTTAGGAGAGAATTTCACAATCAAGTAGTAAAGTAGTTAAACTACAACTAAAACCTTCTCATTTCTTCTATTTCTCCCTCCTACCAAACATGAGAGAGAATTTTAGTCTTCTCCTTCATCTCATACCAAACACATATAGGGAAAAGTGCTCTCATTCCTTTCTCATCTTCCTTCCCTAGGAAATTTACCTCTTCTTTCTTCCTATCTTCCTTCCCTCCTACCAAACATTGCCTAAAGCAACATAAAAGTAAAACCAAGATATCTGATAAGCACACTTTATGTAACTTTGTTTCTAACATTCTAATATGCCATAGCACTACAAGCTAATGTTTACAAGTTACAACAATCATTAGAAGATACATCTCTCGAAACAAAATGACTTGTAAGAAGGCAATGGTCGACAAGGACAAGCTAATGAACTCACACATACATGACATTATTCTCTAGCATAACAGCCGTTCTAAGACATATTATCAATACTACACTACAATATGCATTTATGTACGATCACTATAGTCAATAATTTAAAACTTACAAGCTATCTACGATCTGCCAAATTTCAAGTTCAATAGCCTAGATTTTAAGGGAAGAGCATCGTAGAAAATGATATAATGGTAACAGTAAACTTATGAATAGAGTAATGACAGGGACACTAAAATTTTGGACCAAAAACTTACGCACATCATTTTTAGCTACATAACTTTAAATTATTCTCACCTGATGGTAACTACACCTCCTAGTATGGAGTTTCTAAGTTCAAATCCCCCTTTCCCAGGTCAAAGGAAAAAAAAAAAAAAAAAGAAGAAGATTATTCTCGTAAGTAGCTGATGTTCACTAGCAATAAGAGCAAAATACATCTCAGTTATCAAATAATGCTATTTGTTCAAAGGGCAATCACATCATTTGCAATGCAGTGCATAGCATAAAAACTTCTCCTTCAGAACCACACCTCAAAACAACCCAAAGATCCATGATCTCTAAACAATTCTCCAATAAACCCATATCAATTCTGGTTCTTACTCCTACATATAAGCAACCAACACATTCTGGTTACCCCAATTGCCTAGACTACAAAGCCAAACCCTAAACCCCAATTATCCCAAAACCCAAATCAAAATCAACACAATGACAAAAAAAAGGGGCAACCCTTTTACCGGAACTGAACCCCAAAAAAACCCAAAACTACAGACTCACCCCGAAATTCAAAAGAATTCAAAAAGAAGGTGGAGAAAGAAATACCGGAATGTATTTGAATTTTCGCCTGGGAGGCTCGTCCGGTGGCGCCGCCTTGGTCTCATCCTTACCAGAAACCTTATCCCCGTTATTGCTACCGTTGTTACTGGTATTGCCGTTAATGGCGGCGTTTTGGCTTTGGGTAATTGGGGTCCACTTGTAAAGGAGGAGGTGAGAGCCGTTAGTACCGTTAGGGGTACCGTTATGAGTTTGAATCTGGGAGTGGTGAGAGTGATTGGACGCTGCTGCTGCGGATCCACTACTACTCGTTGAGGCCGATGATGACGACGCTACGTGGACCCATTTCTTCTTCCACTTCCTCACCGGCCCAGTGAACACCGTGGCCGGTCCGTACCGGGTCGACGACCGGCCGAGCCGGGCCCCCACTCCCTCCATGGCGAGCGTCCGATCCGCCAAAAAAAAATAAAAAAAAAAAAAGAACCCCCCCAAAAAAAAAGAAAGGATTTTTGAAATTCGAAAAGAGAAATATGAAAAGAGAGTTTAAAAAAAAAAAAAAAAAGAAAATTGGTCCTTAGGTTTCTCTCTCTAAAACTAGAAGCTTTTTCCCAGCTCCTTTTTCTTCCTTTCTCTCTCTATGGATATACGGCCTTGTGGCTTCCGTGTTTGGTAAGGATTAGATGGTGCCGTCTCCGCGTAAGCCATGTGAGGGCCAATCAGGGCCCTTTATTATTAATTGGTTTGTTTTATTTCCGGACCTTTATTGTTGGATGCCGACGTGTTTTCCTGTTTTGGGCCATGGTAGTTGTATTTTCTTTTACATTTTCTTTTGGGAAAAGTTCATAAATACCTGTTTTTAAAATTATATTTTCATAAATACCTATTTTTTATTTTTATTTCATAAATATCCTTTTTTATACCATTTTTTGGAGAAATATAGACCACCATTATTTTACACATGAAATGTAGACCACGGTATATATTTTATGCATTAAATGTATACCGCGGTCCACATTTCATGAATAAAATTTACACTCAAAATTAGCACACATTTTAAAATGTGTACCGTTCATATTTTACACATGAAATATGTACCTAATGGATAAAATTTACATTGTAAATGTGGACCACTAATATTTTTCATGTGAAATGTGGACCGTAAGAATGGGTATTTTTTAAAGAAGTTTTAAAAACGGGTATTTTTGAAATAAATTTTAAAAAACGAGTATTAGGTGTAATTTTCACTTTTTTTTTGCATTTTTTTAATTTACTACTTGACATGTAGATTATGCTCTCTCAGTCTTATTGGTCATTGCTTGACACATAGATTTTAGTTTTGTTGCATTATTAAAATGTTAAACTAGATAGTGAATGACGTGTCAAACATTGAGACTGTAAATTATAAAAGAGAGTGAGAAATAATGTATATTTAGTACTTCTCTTACCTTTTTATAGTTTAGAATTTTACTTACGATGTTTACAAATATGGTATCACTTTGACCCAATACTTTAATAAATTTAATATCAATTTGCTTCAATTAGTAGATATTAAATAACATTAAATATTTATATATCGTGAGAGTAAAATAATGATTCCTTTTAAATTACTATTGGTTAAGGGATTCGCTGAGTTAATAACTTTTAGTGGAAGTGCAACTGAGGAAATTCTCCAAATTTATTCTCCATCATTACACAAATATGAGAAAATAAGTGTTATGAATTTATTACTTTTATTATGGATATTCATATTCTATAACCATAAACTTTTGGGTTTCCTAACTCCATATTTAAATCCTAATTTAGTAGTATAACATATAACTTCTAGTATTCTACTACTTATGGTTATAGGCCTACAAATAGGCCCTTGAGCATGTAATGTACATATCAAGCAAAATGGAATTTTATGGAAATTCTCTCTACATCTCTCTTGTATCTTTTCTTTACTTTTGTATACTTTTATTCTATACTTTATCTTTAATTTATAATATATTATCAGCATGAGTCTCTAGCCATTTTGGAAGGTAAATTTGGGTAAGCTAATCCCTTTGTTGACTATGTTAATACTCTTAAATGTTGTCAACAGATACTTGTGTTGAGGTATCTTCTCATTCTTTTAGTTAAATTTAATCTTCTTCTAATTTAAAGATATTGTTGGTTATTGGTAAAGAGTATAGAGGTGGTGAAAATTATATCTCATACTTGGAACCGTTGCTTGAGTTTTATTATTTATTCTACAGCTTTGCATATTCCCTGAAGAGAATGTTGTATTTTAAAATTGTGGGTCTGCCATAGTCAATATAAATATTGACATTAAAATATGAATATATAATTCCTCAAAATCTACACTTATATAACCAAACAATGTTACATATAGCACCCTAGAAGCGGAAAATGCTAACAAAACCTTGTATGGCACCCTAGTAATATAAATACAAGTACAAGAAAATAGAAAAGTTTGATGAATAAACTTTTCAAGAGCTATAGATAAAATGCGATCTACGGCATGTGTAATGGCTTTTGTCATACATACATAATGCATTTTGTAAAGGTAATATATATACTAAATAGTAAATTCTAATTCTAATTTGTGAAATATTCATATGCTTATGTAGTTTTGCACGATCCTAGAAGTGATGTACATATTTCATAATTAAGAATTTATCATATGGCTAAAAATAAATAATGATCTTATTATCATTTCTCTAGCTATAAAAAAATTATATAGCCGCCTAAAGTGGACTAATTATACTATATATCCATCTGAAGTGGAATAATTATATTTCTTTGAAAAAAAAAGGGAAGAATATACCTTGTATTTGAATTAAGGACTAAATAATCGAACTCCTATTGGATTATTTTATAAACAAAACTATTTCTATTGAGTTAGAAAAAGTAAAACTACAACTGTTTTTATAGTAGTTTACTACTATTTACAATATCCTAAGCTATTATTTAGCATTTATAAATATTTGTGTATTTTACATTATAAACATGTATAACAATTCTAGAATAGATGATGATTTATTTAAGAATCTTCGTTTTTGGTATTGTTATTTAATTAGTTAGTTTTCTTAGTATCATATTTTTTTTCTCTATGATCCTGTGATTAAGATCTAAGTTTCCATGAAATTTTTACATAAAGAATTCTTTATTATGTAAATACATAATCAACTTTGACCATCCGTGTTTGAGATTTTTCTTATATTTTATTGAATATTCATATACATATTTAGGCTGATAATTTTTATTCTTTGGCATATTCTATTGGAATAATATCCTATAAAGTAGTTTATTATTTTGATATTATAAATAATATTTTATCGGATTATTTGTTATCTATTTGTTGTTAATAAATACTATGTCATGAATTTCTATTTTATTTATTTCCTATTAATATGCATGTGATGTTTATGTTTATCTTATGCAAACATCTAAAAGATTCTGAGACATGTAATGAGTAATAAAGAATTATTCGTATGATGAGTTCATATGTGTGAGATATTATATTCTTTATTTCATTATGTCTAAATTAAATTGTTCGCATTCTGCATATTAAAGATGGAATACTTTACTATGCTATAGAATGCAATGTTATCTATTTGATTAATAAAGTCTCTAATTATTGAAGTGAGCCTTCGGATAGAAATACTAGTGTGTTATAAGAAAGTTATAACAGTATCAAATAGGACCGAGTGAATTAGAACTTGAGGTTAAATGTCGTAACTCAAATTTCTAATTTCAATAATCTAGCATTATTATAGAAAACTTTAATCTTAGTGATTAATGAACTTACTTTCATGTGTTTTGTCTTTTTGAGTTGCTAAAGGACTAATTCTGATTTATAGTTCGAACTCGGGTATCTTGGAAGATAAGATATCTGAAATGTGTAAAACATTCTTCATGATGGATACCATGCATATAATGTCACTTTGAGTTTTTTCAAGTACTTGGATAATATAAACTAAGACCCTGGTATTCACTATGTGATTTTGACTATGTTGGTATGAACAGATACAAACACCGTAATCAACTATTATCCATTAGATAAAAAAAAGGTAATTCAAAGATAAATATGTACTAGAGGGGTAATATGGTAATTTCATCCTACTAATACGGCATTGCATTTAGGGTACGTCTACAGGAATAGTATATGATAAATGGATCGAGCTAATTAGTTATTAATAAGCTTCACAAAAAATAAATGACATTTAGTTCAAGAGTTTAATATTTGGCCTATAGTGATGTGTCCCAATATTAACAGACAAAGTCTAATCATAATTATGAGTTAATTATGATTGTGGGTATATAATCCATTGGACTTTATGGATCTATTAGGTCTCCTGACTAGCTTAAATTAAAGCCCAATAGTTATTTGATGATCAGTTGAGCCCAATAAGCCCAATAGGATTTACTAATCTCTCTGTAGTTAAGAGAAAAGTTCTCTAGCTGCCAGTCTAATGAATTACACTTGAAATACTTCTGAGAAGAGAGTATTACACGTATAACACAGAGAGAGAGGGTAGAGAAAAATCAGCCAGCTCTAAGGATTCACCATCCTTGATATTTCGACGATCCTAGAGAAATCAATTCGAAGAGATTATTTTTTTATTTGTCTACGGATCTCTTTGTTGAGAATCAAGAAGATGACCACCCACCAGATCAATTAAACAGCTTTCGAGAATAGACAAGAAGACAATAAGATTGTGCAGTGAATCTGAAAACTGTTCTTGTCTAGATCTAGAGGTAATTTATATTGGATCACAATCCAAAATGTTTTGTAAAAAAAATTTTAAACGACCAATTTCGTTGCATTTCTAGATTTACAAAACTATGGTGTTCTTGAAAATGATTTTACGAAAATATTTTCTGAAAATTTATTCCAATGAATACCAGCATGTTCTTCCTTTATGCCATGTTATCAAGTTTGTGAAAATTTCCCAGGTCTATGATTTTTAGTTAATATTTTTGTTTGTTGGTGCCATTAATAATGCTAAAATACTCTGTTTTATGCTAGGTTTTACTCTTTCATCATAAACTTTACACTTTAGTTTGGCGTATATAGTCAAATAAAATATCGAGATAGTACTCAATCTATCTCTTATATGAATATGATATATCTAACTTGTAATTTATTTCTTTCAATTGCCTTTCCTCGTGACAAAGTATACTAGGTTATTTTGGATTTTTGCTCGTATCTCTCTCCTGGACAAATTTAGTTCGTATAGTTAAGCATATATGTCATTTAAATTATACATATATTTAGATCAATTTTGTCTTATATATAAAAGCAATGTTTAAATTCATTTGTAATTACCTAATGATTTATGATATCTTTAAAATTATACACAGTAGGTAGTGATTTGTCATATTTTAAATCGTTAACTACTTAATTTTCCTATGAATGTATATATTTTATTGTAATTGGAATTTTGTGAAATATTAATTTTAGATATAAATATTTAAATTGCAAATTTATCTAAGCTAGAGGTCAATGCTATTGAACTAAAGGTGAGCAATTATTTGATAGAACTAAATTAGTTTGGGTCCTTGATGCCGAAGTGAATCTGGATACCAACGAGTTGGGTGAGACTAATAAGGAAGAAAATAAGGCGTTGATCCAAAATATGATGAAAGTTTTGATACTATTGAGGTATTATTTAAGTGGAAATTTGAAGATTGAATACCTCACTATTAGAGATCTTAGTGTTCTCAGCTCCAAACCTAAAAAACTAAAGCATCTCTCTCTACCTGCATCTTCTCCCAACAAAAAAGTTAGCACCGCCCCACTTAGAGGCCGGAGAGGAGGTCTTCCTTTCTCCTTCTCTGGCCTTCTCTCCTAATCCTTTTCTTCTTCCTTCTCTTGCCTACTTCTTTTTTCTTAAATCTAGATCTATTTTAATAAGTACATATCTAGATCTAGATTATAGCACCACATTTTGTGTAGATTTTAGTCTAGTTCAGATCTTAAATCTAAGAAAAATCTCAGATTTAAGATCTGTTTAGTAGCCGATTTTCATTTTATTTTCTTTTCCATGGGCATAGATCTCAATTGGTGTTTGCCTCATATAGTTTATCTTGCTAAGAATGCAGCTATGAGTAAGTGTTAAAGGCAATAGATTGCCGGTGATTTCGTTATTTCTCTTGAAGGATTAGGATAATCGTCTCTATTCTTTGAGGAGTTTGAAATTGTAATCCTTATGCTTACATTGTAATTTGAAGTTTTTTGCTTCTATTAATAATATTCTCTTAAGAAGCCCGTTTATATGAAAAAAAAAAATCTTAGTGTTCTCTGAACTAGCCTTAATTAAGAACCAATCCGATCACCAGAAATTCAGAAGCCTACTAAATAATTTTATTGGTTACATTAGCACCTATAGGACTTTAAGTCCATTTCAGAGTACAATTAATCATTTTTATCATAATCCTATAATAATAATACAGAGAGAGAAAGTTTTAGAAATACTACATTGCTTGCGTTCTGGTAGCTAAGAAGGAAAATATGTTATTGATGAAAAATCATCATACTAGGAATAATGACACATCAATAATTCCAGAAATATATTTTGTATGTAACCACATGTACGATAGATGTATGTAAAGTATGAAAAATGGAAATAATTATGAACATGCTCCTATAATACATTCAAGAATACCCACCAGAAGAAGAAGAGGAATAAATAGCAAGTAAGCTTGAAATGTGGAGCATGTCATTTAAAGATGTAGAGGGAAAATCTATTCGAGTCATACCTGCCATACACCTAAAACATCTAGTTGAGTTGTACCAAAAGTATAAGCCCAAGTGTTAGGTGTATTCAAGAATATGGCATAAAAAGGAAGTAGTCCATGTAGAGGAAATAACCCAACTACATATCAATAATTTTTTGGCATTTAAATGCTATAACTTTATGCTCTGTGTTCTGATTTTGTTGTTTCTTTTTTTCATTACCCTAATTTTCTATTACCTATATGCCCAGAACTGCCAGTGTCAGGCTCTGACTGTTTCGGTGTTTTTTGACCGCAATTTCAGATGTGCGACAATTAATATTTCAATTTTTGAATATTCATTTTTTTTTTGGCGTTCAAAGGCTGTAACATTATGCTCCAAGTTCCGATTTTGTTGTTTCTGTTTTTTATTACCTTTATTTTTCTACTACCTACATGCCCAAAACTGTCGATATCAAGATCTGACTGTTTTAGTACTTTTTAGCCGTAATTTCAGAGGTCCAACGATTAATATTTGAATTTTTGAGTATTCAACTTTTTTGCCATTCAAAAGCAATAACTTTATGCTCTAGTTCCGATTTTGTTATTTTTATTTTCATTACCTTAAATTTTCTATTACCTACATGCCCAGGAATGTCGATGGTGGGCTTTGACCGTTTCGGCAGTTTTCTTTAATATCGTCTATTAGTAAGGGTAAATTAGCACCATATTTGTAAAAATTGGAACAAAATGACCCCACAATTATAAAATTGAAGCATATCAGCAAAAATTAAGGTTCACAATGTATTTTTTCACTTTTTTTTTTTTTTTTTACTTTTATAACGTATGGTATCAAAAAATTAGAAGGAAATATATTGTTTTAAAATATATAAAGAAAAAAAAAGGGAAATAAATTTTATGATAAATAATTAGGTAAATACTATTTCTTAGTACATTGTTCTACTAAGTTGGTGTTTGATTTGATTGAACAGAAAATAATAGGAAAATACTGGAATTAGAGTATGAACGGAATGACTTAATGAATTCAATTCATACATCTCGTTGAACGTTAGAATTAATATCTGAATCAAGATTCTTGTGTTTGATTAGTATTTAAAATGGAATGGAATAATAGTGATTTAGCGAAGATTCCCCTAAAGTTAATCCTTACTTTATTTTTGATAATATAATGTTAAAGATATTTAAAGGGTTTATTTTTTTGACGAAAATAGAGTGTTTATTTTTAATAATAACAAAAAATAATTAGTACAGTTGAGTAAAAATATAAAGGATAGTTCTATTGCCACCCGTATTTTTTCTCTCACCATCCCTCCTTTAAATAAATCTCTCATGTCATTTTAACATTTTAGAATTTTCTTTGTCCATACCTTTTAAATTTTTATTAACTCCAAAATTATCCATAATAAAAAAACTAATTAATTTTTTCCCCACCCATGTCAACCATGTTACCTTCATCTCCGTTATGATCAACAAGTTGTGTTTAATACTCACAAAATGAATTTTTTTTCCGGTTAGGAAACCATACTTAATTGATCATTGGATGACAAGATTTGCACTTTAGATACTTTTATTTCTTTTTATTATTTATTAAACAAGACTTCATAAACAAATCAATAAACCACACATAAACGTAAAGACTAAAAGAACTTTCGAAACATGGCAAAACAACATAGTGAAAATTAGAATATACACGGTAATTAATAAAAAGAATTGCATATATATGGTGTTCCAAAAAAATTGATATTTGTGTATAGTATTATTTAGAAAAATACCATATTCTAGAAATTCTGTTTTTTCACGGCCTGTTAAAGGCCCTTTCCTCTTCCATCGCTGTTTGTGGTTCTTTCCTCTTCCAATGCTGTTGGTGGCCCTTTAGCTCGTTGTTTCCAGTTTGGGTTTTATGTTCAAGGGGTTCTCTTTCTTCCATTTTCTTCCTCCATCTTCTATTATTCGTTCTTATCTTCTTCTATCTTTCTGTCCGAGGGTTTCTCTTTCTTTCATTTTCTTCCTCCATCTTCTATATCTATTTTCATCTTCTTTGATCATGCTAGCCGTGGTTATTATTCGTACTAGTTCAGCCATTCCTCCTTTTGAATTAAAATCGAAAAGCCCTAAGAAGATGATGAAGAAATTAATAAGTTCAACAACAACTCTCTCAGAATCAAAACCGAAAAGGTCCAAGAAGGAGAAATCTGGTTCTGGAGACGAAGAGTCTAAAAAAAGTCAGAAGAGGAAGGTGATTGATGATAGAAAAGGTTTTAGAGAGAAAAGAAAATCTGTTACTAAAAAATATCAGCTGGAGCCAAATTTTGAGGAAACTTTAATTCCAAAACAGTTGAGGATAATTATTATTATTATTATTTTGGTTATTTTACATACATGCGATTTTTTGGAAATTTATTTGTGTAGGATCTTTGGGTTCCTATTATTATTTTCTATTTGTCTGATTTGTGTATGATTTTCGGATTATTTCTTTTTTGGCTGAATTGTGTATGATTTTTGGATTCTTGGTATTGGTTTCTGTGTTAAGTTCTTGTTATTGGTTTCTAACAATGCAGGTTCTTTACACACACACAAAAATCAAGATTCAAGAAAAAAAAAAAAAGAAAGAATCACAAGCCTCGTATTAAAACTCCCAAATGTCATGGTGGAGACTGATTTTAGTAGATTTTTTAATACTCTTTCAATTCAGTTTTATTTTATCTTTCCTTGAAAAGAGAAACCGTAAAATATATACACATACTTTTAGTCCTTACAATAACACTATATCAGTAAGAAATAGAACTTAGGATCCAAAAGTTTAATGAACCACCATAATATTTTACCAAACAACAACCATTACCTTTTTGGTTTCCTGTGGTTGTTATGAATATTTTTTTTAGGTTAATAATTTAGTATATGTTATATTCGTAATTTTGGATACTATTAAATGGTTACTAGTGTATTTTATAGTTGCTTTTTTTAATATTCTTACACGTGTTGTTTTCTATTTTTTTATTATTTTTGTTTCTGTAATGTGGTCTTTCTCAGGGTTGGAAGTTAAAATTTAAACTCGAGGAACGTTTTCGTTCTAAAATTCAGTGTTTTACATCATTTCAAGTACCAAAAATACCCAGTCTACTCTAAATAGCATTACTTGGACGTTTACAATTAATAAATCAAGGATAATCTTTAGTCGTAATGCATATTCTTGAATCTTGAGATAATAATAAGGAGGAAAAAATCACTTTCTAAAAATCAAATTGTTGATAAATCAAAATGTTTGAAATTCATGATTTGTTCATTCATGGTTACGAAAATTCAAAATTAATTGTATACTATTTTGATCTTTTAAGATTTATTATATGGGTATTTTAAAGGTGTAATAAGAATTAATCCCAATAGGTTAGTTCAGTGGGTGGGGTAGGAAAGAGATTGGATATTAGGTCAGGAGTTCAAATCCAAAGGTATGTGAGTTATTTTATTTTCTTTAATAAGTGGAGGTTATTAAGCCCCATTTTTTTTATTTTTTTTAAAAAGAAGTGTAATAAGAAATAGAGTTTTATTGTATTACCATCTATGTCAAATTATGTTATTTTGAAGGGGGTATTTTAAAAAGAAGTGTAATAAGAAAAAGAAAGGTGATAATAGGGCTGCTTAAATATGAATTGATTCAAAATATTGATTTTTTATGCATATAAATAACAATAACTATTTGTTGCTTGTTAGGTGTTTACATCCTCAAAAGTTTTGAGAAAAGTTTAGAAAATAATATGTAAAATATTTAACTGTTATATTAAGGGATATAATTAGAAAGTAATGTTTAAAATAATTTAGCATTAGAATGGAAAGACTATTCTGGTTGTCCACTTTAGGAATAAGATTCTACTATTTTGGTGGAGTAGCTATTCCTGTATTTGTGTCAAACCAAATATAGGAACAATGATTCGTAAGAATAGTCTTACCAAACGCGACGAAAGTTATATATTATAATTCTTTAATAAAAGGTATATTTTCTAAAACAAAGTTATGTATGTATCAAAGTAATATCCTTGGACTCTAAAGAAATCAATTAATATTACGGGACTAATACTAAAACTACCTTAGTGTCAGAAGGAAAAAAAACAAACGAAAAGAAAACAACTTTAGATAGTATATCCAACCCAATCTGCGTCCAATCTTCAAATTGGTAAATATGTGAGTTGAATCGGTTATTTTTGATCATTTACTTAGATTTGATTAATAAGACCTTATAACTAGGATCTATCTTGGTTTTTCTATTCCGAATTATATATTTTAAGCACAAATATGGGCATTCGTATTTTATAAAGAATTAATTATATATGGTAGATTGTATAATGAAATTTTTTACCTTAAACTACAACTAATAGATTATTATATAACATATAGGAATTATAGAAAAATATGTAAATTATATATCATATATGTACTTTACGTACGGATTGGATGAGATCGGTTACTTTGAAGATGAAAAGATTATCTGATTTGCAGAAGTGCGGATTTTAAAAATTCAATCCAATCTAATATACACAAGTGTGGATATCCATACTTTTATGGATCAGATCTGATTTGATTGTATTAATTCGTGCAAATTGAATTAAATTGTGCGGATTTTGAACACTCCTAAAAAGCCTTATTACTTTCGGTCTTTCCATCTTAATTGATTTGATTAATTTTTGGTATAAGTCTAATATCACGATTCATATCCGAGATACTCGTTTCTCCTTTATAAATTAAAAGAGAAAAACCACTAATTGGCTAGCAAATACTTATTTTATACTCTCAAAGTGGATTTAAAACATAAAAATGTAAATAAGTTAATAATTAATCTATATCACTTTAATTAAAAATAAAGGAGGAAACATAATTAAAATAGGGGGACAAAAAAACGTAAGATAAGAGAAAAGAACAAACGGCATTTTATTTTTTTTTTAATTTTTTTTGGAGAACAAACGGGTTTTTGAACAAAATAAAACAAGACTAGGTTTTTCTTTTCCGTTTGTTAACCTTTTAAATAAACCACTGAGATGAAAAAAATCGAAATTCTTGAAACATCATAAAGAAATGGATGTGAGAATGGTTGAAACTAATGTCATGGTCACTTAGCAAATACATAAAATATAATTAAATCTAAAAATAATTAAAAAAAAGTTCTAAATCCATCAATAATTTGATTATGTACATTCATTTTCTTATTATATCACAAAAGAATTACTTTACTATTTTGTATTTTTTTTGTACATTCATTTTATTCCAAAAATACCCATTATTACTTTGTACATTTCTAATTTTCTTTTATTAAAAAATGGAGAGTGGAAACAACAAACACGAAATAAAGTAAGAAAAAAAAAACGTGAGGCCTGAAAATTTAATTAATTTTGAGTTTTTTTTTTTTCTTTTTAAGTTCTTCTTTAGTTTTCTTTCTTTTTTTTTTTTTAATTATGTTTAACTATTTCTGAGTTTTTTTTTTCAAATTCTTCTTCTTCTTTTTTTTTTTTCCACTATCCACCAATTTTATCATGTGCGTTTTACCTCCATCTTTTCTTGCTTTTCATGTATTTTGTTTCTCCTAAAAGATAAATATGAAAACTTTAATCAATATATTATGATAGAAAAAAGATTAAAAAACTCAAATGATATTTATCTTTTCAACTTAATTTCTCTCAGGATTATTTGATTCTCTCAACTCATAACCACTATATGCTGCCATTTTTTTTCCTTTAGTCGCACAAAGTCTCACCATCATGACAAGTTGTTGTTCGATATATATATCTAACAATTTTTTTGTTTTATTCGGTGCTCCATTGTTAATTTTTTTTTTTTTTTTGTATGGTTTTGAAAAATGAAAAAAAAAAATTCTTTCTAGAGTTTAAGCAATTTCATATGTTTATATCTTCTAAACTGCAATTTCAATATATAATCATAATGGCTATATTTGATTCTTATATTGTATTTTTTTGTAATTTTAATTATAGATAAATTTATAATTAAAATTGTGAACGTACATAATCCAATTATTTGACGGATTTAGAACTTTAAAAAAAAAAAAACTCTCATTTATTAAAATAAGTGAAAAATTAGGAACCAACAAACAAGACAATAAGGTGATTAATGTCTTTGACTCATGAGTCTAAGGTCATGAGTTGGAGTGGCCTCCACTGTGGTAGTCAGTTTCACTAAGCGATCCACACATGAGAGATCCAGTATAAAACGGGAGGTAGCTGAACTTTTCCAGGGTTATAGGGGAAAAAGTGAAAAATTGGTATTTGTTTTAAAAACTTAAAAAAAATCCTATTTATATCTGTTTCCAAAGATTAAATGACATGGATATGGGCCAAACTGATTTTTTTGTGCACTTTTCTAAAAATGATATTTTTAAAAATGTCAAAGACTTATTGACCATGAAAAAATCATTATGTAAATTTTTTTCATAGTTAAGAATTTTTTGACCATAGGTCAAAACATCCTTAATCCTCCTAAAAATATTATTTTTCAAAACATGCACAAAAAAGCCATTTTGGCCCAAGGTAGTCCTATCATGTCCTTTTCTCGTTTCCTAATGATATAGGGCTTTTCTAATTGGGCTACGTAAGGTGGGCCGGGCCTAAGTAGGTCCCGGAGAACAAGCGGGGAGCTCAAAGGACCTAACTAGTAATCTATAAAGTAGAGGGGTAATTCAAGTCTTTTCGGAAACTAGACCAAATTGCACGGCATAAAGCTCCATGGATGATCGAAAATGAAGCTTATGCTATTAGCGAAGCCAATTGTTATTCTCACACTCACCCTAAGTGGCACTCTCTTGTTCATACTACATTCACAGCCAAGCCCATCTTCTAGAAGGCCAGATTCCATGGCTCGGAGCTTCGTTTTGTGGCTTCACGGGTTGGGCGACTCAGGACGTGCGAACGAGCCCATCAAGACCCTCTTCACTTCTCCCGAGTTCAGGGACACAATCTGGTCCTTCCCTACTGCTCCTGCAAACCCAGTCACCTGCAATTGTAAGTTTTTGCTCCTAATCGTTTGGGTGATTTATTTATTATGTATGTTTAAATTCGTGTATAGCCTTTGCTTCCTAGTTTTGATTGATTTATGTCCATGATTTTCATAATGAAATAGGTGGTATTCTCAAATCTTAAAAACTTACTTGCATATTTAAAAGAAGGGAATTTTGATTTAATTACACACACCTTTTCTTACGTCCAATTTTTAACAGCTTTAATAGTTTTTGACAAAAAAAATATTATTGTCACTAACTGGTTAATTTAGGGACTTTTATGGTCATTTATTTAGTTCAGGGATTAATTTATCACTAATTAAAGAATTCAGAGACGAGTAGTGCCACAAATCCTAATAATAATAATTTTATGACATTTTTCTTTTTAAAACATGGTCAAAAACTGCTATGGATATAAAACTAATTTCTAAAAGTGCCATTCAACTTAATTACCTCCAATATTTATTGCTAGAATAAACGAAACTAGCGTTGTAGTAGCTAATTATGTATGTATTATGTTCCCGACTTTAGTTGGTGTTTTGGGTAAGTCCCTGAATTTGATTAGAACAATTTTTATTAAGTGCTGATCAATGATAGATTAAACTTGAATATGATTAAAGCAGAAAACAGAGCCAAAACAGAGAAAAAGAAGCAGAGTAGTGTTATAGAGCAGTATTATTTTAGGGGTTACGGTTCCTAATTAAGCTAGGGTATCCTTACCCAATACCCTAAACCCTTTTAGGGGAATAAGAATGTGAGATACATGCACCAAATCAAGGAATACTAGCTACACTTACATGCAGAAACTTTCTAATCAAGTAACATGTGAATTCTCTAGTAACTAACCTCTAAACCGGGTGGTTTATGGTTTATCTTTGCTGGTTTTGAGTGAAACCGCTAAGGTGGCAGCTTCTAGGTTGTTTCCTAAGGCAGTTTACTAAACTCTAAAACTGGTTCTTAGCACTTCCGTATTACTTAATCATTGTCTTTCACTAAAACCATAGCTGGAACTAGATCTTAGGAGACAAGAAAAAGCTATTTTTGCCACTTGGCAGCCTTGTCTCCCAATAACTTCTTGGCTTTAAAGTTTCAGCTCCTTATAAATAGGAGCAACTTTTTCACTATCAACAACAATTCCTTCATGCACAAACACTTAGATACAATCACGCTCTCTCTCTTTCACTCAGCTGCTCACGTTTCTAGCCACTGCAGTGGCTGAAACTCTCATTTTTCTTGCATTTTAGTCCACCCGATAGTCACAGAACATCTCCTAACCTCCTACATATCACTCTAGATCATGTTCCTAGCCTAAAAGCACTAATTCAACTTCATTCTCACACCAGAAAGTGATCTTTAGCGTCTTTGCATGCATGATCAGTCACTATTTCTATATAAACAGTGACTAACCTTTGTTGTTTTATCATATATTTCAGCTTCTAGTCCTTATTCCTTGTTTATACCTTGTCTCATATTCATCACTTAGGTACTACATCCTATTTTATAAGGTTTTGTACTAGTTCATACTTGATAAGTATTATTTACATATATAAAGTGGCTGATCATTCATCGCCACTTTTCTGCATCACGAGGAATGTGAAGTGAACACCTTTAATTTGATCATTAAAGGCTCCTACTTCATGTTTTATATATCTATGCTCATATACATGCATGATCAAGGCTTGGTAAGCATGTAATCGAGCTATATTTCAAACAACAAATCATCATCTATTCCTTCTTTCATACACATACTAGCATCTCATTCAAAGAACTCTATAAGGATTGAGCCATGCAAGACCCCAGTCCCATGTTCATGGTAGTTTTTGCACCAAGGCAGCATCTTCTATTGCCTGGTATTTTATGTTATCGTATTTTATTTTCAACTCTTTACTTTTCATTGCAAGCTTATTCCAGTTGACTGGTACATTTTATGTTTCAGCCTTTATTTTTCAATATTTATATTTCAGCAACTTTACTTTCAGCTACACTTAAATTTTAGTTCATTTACTTTCTATTATTTAAGTTTTAGTACTTTTAATCTTAGTCATTTACACTTCAGTACCCTAGAATCCAGTTAATTGGTCCTATTTTTATTTTAAATCTTTAAATTAACAACCTTTTATTTTTATATATATTTCTCTATCTAACAAACTTAACCACCTGCTATATATATATATCTACCTACAATTACTTATCTCTAAGTTTTATGCTAAATCATGCTGTCTTAATTTTTGAGTAACAAATAAGTAATCACACAATTTCAGAAATCAAAAATTACCATGAACAGCTGGCCATTTTGATGGCATTTACGTTGTTTGCTTTAGATATTACGAATTTAGTACTCGAGATTTTGTAAGTTTCATGGCTTGAGTCGATATTTGAAGAGGACTAATTTGTTTTGACGTGACAAAGTTAGGAAAATACAGTATGAGTTGATCACTTTTAAAAGGCAAAGAGTTCTTTTTCTAGAAGCAACTGTTTGAAAGATGGTGACAAAAGAGTATAGGAATATGTATCAGGAGGCTGACCTGATTAGAAACCAGCATGGTATTTTATATTTGGAACATTTCCCTGTAGGCCTCACTTGTTTTTGTTCTTTGGAATTTCCTTTCCCTGACATTTGAGAAAATTGTGCTTAGTATAATGCTCGCTGTTACATTTTCTTGTAGATGGTTCTGTAATGGCCTCATGGTTTGACATTCACGAGATTCCGGTGACTGTTGTAAGTCATACATTTTATACTTCTCAAACCTGTCTCTTTGGATTTTATATCACGAATTGGATGGAATCTAAAGCAAACTATTACAGTGAGTTTATAGGGTGAACTACAAAAAAATGCCTGAAGTTTAAGTGTTCTGTAATTTAAATTTTAAAATTTAGACTCCGCAAAATAATATCTTGAGATTAAAAATTTATGAAAATTATTACCCTGGACTGATTTTTTGACCAATTTTAGTAATGAAAAAACAATAATACCCTCCATTAAAACTATATTAATCCTTATTATTCTCCTGAATTTTGAGAATATTATTGTTTTTTACCAGTTAAAGTTATTCAAAAAGTTAACTCAGAGTACTAATTTTCAGAAATTCTTAATCTTAGGATGTTATTTTGCAAAGTCCATACTTTGCAGAATACCCAAACCTCAGTATTTTTTTTGCAGTTTAGCCTAGTTTATAACTAGAAGGTGCTGAAAGGAATCTTACTGTTAGCTTGTGTTTGGAGCATAATCTGTTTAAACCACTGCTAATTGTTTACAATTTAATAATACTGGACCTTTTGTTTATGACGACACTAGACAACCTTTGTGGTTTAACTTAATTAAAATTGGGTTTCAATTTAAGATTTTTTTTTTTTTTTTTTTTTTTTGGGGAACTTCTTATGCAGCTTCGCTATTGATTAAATTAATAATAAATTTCAGGATTCACCAAAAGATGAAAGCAGCGTGCTTAAAGCTGTTCAGAGTGTACATAAGATTATAGACAAGGAGATAGCTGCTGGCACTAATCCTAATAATGTATTCGTGTGTGGATTTAGTCAGGGAGGTCTGTCTCTCTCTATTTGTCTCTCTCACACTCATTAACGCAAACATAAACTTACACAAACTTACACACTACACGAGAATACATCATTGGGTTGTGGATCTGCATTACAGCTTGTTACATGTGAATATTAAACATTCTCTTCCAGGCGCTTTGACGTTGGCTAGTGTTTTGCTGTACCCTAAAACTCTCGGTGGAGGTGCAGTGTTCAGCGGATGGGTTCCTTTTAATTCATCACTAATAGAACAAATCTCGCCAGATGCCAAGAGGGTACTAAAAAATAATTCTGATTTCTCAGTCTTTATTTGCAAACATCATTTCTCTCTTATTTTTCTTTAGACCGGAAAGATGAAGGAACTATACTAGCAGCTTGCAGCAAGGCCCATATTGCCATTCATTCCATGATATTATGGTGTGAAAGAAGCACGTTAATCAGTATGAGAAAATATGTAATGTATGAATTGCACATAACTTGATGGGGAAACTAACGAATAAGACTGAGATCTAAAGTTGAACCCTAGTTTCAATTGTACTAGTTACTACCTGATTTTACTGTCATTCAGCAAATTTGATATCTGAACTTATATGCAGACGCCTGTTCTGTGGTCTCATGGAGTGGATGACCGAACAGTACTGTTTGAAGCGGGACAAGCAGGTCCCCCTTTCCTTGAAAAAGCTGGTGTAAGCTGCGAGTTTAAGGTAAGATAAATTCAGGTCAATATCTCAATTGAGTTTTTTGATTGGGATTTAACCGGTGACAAACTTTGGTCTTCTATTTGCAGGCCTATCCGGGTCTTGGGCATTCAATAAGCAGTGAAGAGCTCAAGTATCTGGAGTCATGGATCAAAACTCGCCTCCAAAGTTCTTCTTAGAGGTTTAATGGTGATATTCGCCTGATTATATATAGTCGTTGCATGGACTTCATCATTATATTGGGGAATAACGAAGTTTCGGATTATGTTCAATAACCTTTTTCTTTTTGGGGGCTGCTATTATGTTGCTTAAATGCCTAAATTTTTATTAAAGAACCACATAAATATATCTTTTTGTCTTTATGCAATGGAAGACAAAACAATGACGCTCATGCAAGGCACTAAAAGTAACTCCAACATTAAATTTATTACCCAATAAAGAAAAATTATTGTTGTCGATTTTATACTTTGTTATTATTATTATTTATATTATTATTATTATTATTATTATTATTATTATTATTATTATTATTATCTTTTTTGTAAGTGTGAAAATAAGAAATGATGCTGGAGTGTAAGTAGATTGCAATGATGCAGAATTATCAGCTAGCAACTTTACTATCCAGAAATTCTATTTTTCCCCCTTTGTAATTTACAAGTATCTACATGTTGTTCACATATATGTGAAAACATTTTACGTTTGTTTTTCTTTATATTGTGTATATTTATGTTACGTATGTTTTGACCAGTTCAAAAGGCCAAATTGGTGCCTTGAATAAGTTATACTACAAGCAAAGTGGTCGCTTTCGATGATAGCTTAAGCACCATTAAGCAGCCTCCTACCTTCACCTGAATAATTGATATACATTATCTTTATTAACTGACTGGTAGTTATTTTAGAATAGAGTTACCAAACCATTTGGATTTAACCATCTCTAATTGCGTTTGGCTAAACGCACATGGAAAGCCATAGAGCCTAGAAACAGTGCACTCAGTTCATCCATCTTAAAATACCATTATTGCCCTTTGAAGATTTAGATTGACCAAGAGAGTCAATTACTACGGTCCAACGAGTATCCAAAATCACTGTCCAAAATCAGATTCCAATTGCTGAATACCTTAAAATTCTTGCTCATAAGTCAAATGAAATTACGCGTAACTGATAGTTCGTTTTTTGACCTCATCAAAACGGTATTACCTTCTAATTAAAATTAAATTAAAATATCTTACTATCTTATATTAGAATTAATAGTTAGATGATTAGAACTTGTATTTCAAAACCCAAATTTAAAATAAATAATAAACACCACAACTAGCTTCTGGGGATTTGGTTTGGGTTCTAAAATTATAATTATGGGAAAAAAAAAAAGAAAAAAAAGAGGAAAGTATGAAGAGCTCTTGAGACCGGGTTAGGGCTTTTTTCCTAATAAAACAAATTTAAAACATAAGTTCCAGGTTTTAACTCTGGCATGTACAGCCCCCACGACTAAACCCCTCTTAAAGTAATAATTAATAAAACAATAATAATCAGAACCAATCCCACCAACCCTAATTGATATATTGACGTATATACTGGGAGAGAGAGAGAGGAGATTGAGACTGATCATGTAAGTTGGGACCCCACTCTTTCTACGTTGTATGATCAGCCAACGAATCTTATTCACTCACTATGAGACTGCACCATTTGTAGGAAATACCGCGTCGCACGTGATCATTTCTCAATTAGACCAGCCCCGAAATATGTCACCAACTCCAATATCTCTTTCTCTCTCTCTCTAGAATAAAACCCGAGTGACCCTTCAAGGTCCAAACTTCTCAGTCGCCGTTAGATTAAAACCCTTTCGTTCTCTCTCTCTCTCTCTCTGTCTCTGAAACTTAGCGATGAAGAAGCTGTACCGCAAGGGGACGGTTCATCCGTCACCGCCAATCATATCCGACCACCTGTCGTTCCTCCCGGCCACCATCCTCACCCTCACGGCGGCTCTGACCCCGGAGGACAGGGAGGTGTTGGCGTATCTCATCTCCTGCTCCAACTTCTCGTCGTCCGGCCCAAGCCCAATAAGAAGACCGGCCCAGGCCCACAGCCACAAGATCACAATCGGCTCCGCCGGTAAAGACCACGCGCCTCAGTTCAACTGCGACTGCTTCAGGTGCTACACCAGCTACTGGGTCAGGTGGGGCTCGTCCCCGAATCGCCAACTCATTCACGAGATCATCGACGCCTTCGAGGACGAGTTGCTGACTCAGTCCAAGAAGAGTGGTGGTAATAGTAAGAAAGAGAGGAGGAATAACAAGAGAGCTGCTAGTACTACTATTAGTAATCATGGGTCGAGTGAGTCGAAGCGGTCCGAGTTGAGTTCGGGGAAGGACGAGTTGGTTGAGTCGGAATCGGTCCAAGGTGGTGGTGGTGGTGGTGGTGGTGGTGTTGATGGACATGGTCATAGTGAAGGTGAGGGTAAAGATGATCAGGAAGCAGAGTCAATGGTATCAGAGAAAGGCTCCGTAAGAAGGTTTGTGAGTTTTATTGGGGAGAGGATTTGGGGTGTTTGGGGCTAACCAAATTTTCTCAACTCAAAAAAAAAAAAAAAAGTAAAAAACATATATAATATAAATCTCAACTTGGGGGAGGTGGGCTTATAATTTAGTTCTTGCTTTTAGTTTCTTTTTTGATCTTCAACAAGAAGTTTTTTTTTTTTTTTGGTCTTCTGTAAATTACCCTTGTGTAAAAATTGGGTATCCTAATTTTGAATGATCACGAAAGTAATCCTAGTTTTGTTTAATTTTGCAAGCAATTTAGTGCAATCAATACTAATATGTAACTATTAGTAGCTTCAACTGTGCAATATGTTCTGCATGTTTCCAGATTATATTGCAATTAGTGAGCTATATGAATGAGGTAAGTGTTTCATTTTCTATGTATGTATTAATTGTTTTATTTCTTAATTTCATTTTTGGGTTATACATAATATTGCTTATCTCCCCAATGATCACCATTTATAGCTCATTTAAGTTGAAATTAACCGTGCGAGATTATTGGAATAAAATTAATTAGCACATAGTCAGTTAATATTAGCTTCTACATTAAGAACTGGTGATGACAAGTACGGACAACGGTGAATATCCTTGGTCTTGTTAGTGGTATTTAATTGGTCATACCAAAACGACATCGTTTTATGGTCATTGCCCAAAGCTGACTTGCCTGTAATGAGGACCATAACCATGGTGGGTTGGGGTGGCGTGCATGGGCACAAAATGCATATTGCTGGAAATTGGACCCATTTAAGATTTTATTTTTATTCGATATTGCCGGAAGTCCCCGAACAGGCATGGTGATGGCGCATTTCCGAAACTACCCATTTTCGTGACTAGTCTAGTGATTGGTGCAATGCAAAGCCCAGGTGCTGCGGGTTTCGTACGGTGTTGGGTACTTTGGGTACTTGAAACTGAAGAGGGTATAATAGTCACAAAAAATGTATCTGATGGATTGGGTGGGTGTCGCAATAAACGAGGTCGGCAAAAGTAAAGGGCTTCGATTAAAGCAACGGATCTGCCCAGAAAAGAGTCCCACTGATAACTTCCGTCCAAACATCTTTTCGTTGTTTTCCATGAGCATTTTTTTTCTTTCCATAATTGTATTTTTATGCTCCTTTGGACTATTTTACCCTTCTTCATTTTACACCATGATAAACCATATCTCAGTTGTCGAGGATATACGATAATATCCGTCATTTTTCCTCACTCAAATTAAATAGGAAAAGCTCATTCATATATGTTATAGCAGACTTTAATTTATGAAGATCAATCAATCACTTTTGATCACCTTTGCTTACAAAATTTTGATGGGCCCCGGGTAATGATAAGAAAAGGTGGGAGAGAGTTCAAGTTCACCTAATAAATAATTAAAGAGTGCTGTAAAACTACTTTGTTGGTTGAGTTAATAATAATTATCTTATATTTTATTAATTTTCTTCTGTTAAAAGTAAATAAAAGTGCATAATAAGTATGGTAATGCCAATCTTATATGTGACAAGGTCTATCTATGTTGTTTTATGCCCTTATCTTTTAACAAAGGAGAAAAAAGTAAAAACAAAACAAAACAGAAATATAAACACTAACTCAGAAAACATAAACCATTAAATCCCCCTATCAAACTGTGTGAAAAGGAACATTAGTTATCCAAGAAGTTAAGATGAAAATAAAGGGACATTTTCAATTACAAGAATTAAGAAATCAAATGCCATAAATTTGGCTCCCTCTTAAAGTATAGATGCGAGTAGATATTTTGTCTAAACAACTTGATTTATTTCCAAAAGCCACATATGTGATGTCACTGAATCCAACTCAATATATCCAAAGGTGGACCTTAGTTTACGAAGCCAAAAAAACTGCCCAAACTATAAATTGTACCTAATTAAAGATACATTGAAACACTTGTAAGGACTACCTGGCCCCCCTTCTTATTAAATTCGGTGAGCACTCAAGTCTTTCGGAAAGCTCCTCTAAAAAGTTAAATATAGCCCAAAATTCCTTTGTCCCTTTTTAGTTTATAATCTTCTACAACCACTAAATGGCATGTATGCTATTCTATTGGGACAACAGTCACTTCAGAAATTCAGTTCCCTGTAGTAGTCCAAGAAGGGTGTTTGGGCATTTCAGTCAGGAAGAGGAATATAACATTAGGCTTTATGAAATTTTGGACTCATTTTTATTTGATTATGGTTAAAATCGATTAAAGTAAATGAGGGTATCTTAGGAATGCGAATCTGTCACTTTATGCTCAGCCAATGAATACAGAAAGAGGGGACAACTGGCTCAAGTCTCGGTGACCCCCAGCACATATTCCCCCTAAGAATAGCTTAGTTATAACTAGCATATCAGACTCTTCACATAGCCATCACCGTACACGTGTCCTTTGCTACCTCGGTTACCCCCTGATTCCCCGTGTTTTCTTGTCATGATCGTGATATATATTTTTTTGTTCTTTTTTTTGTTAAGCTCAAATGATCTTGAATAACACTCATTAGGCCCATTTGATTGTGTTCGGCGGTTTATTAATATAATGATTCTCTAGCTAAAAAGAAGAGATTATTGAGTTGAGAAGGTTTCGTAGTTATCATTCTTCTTACTCGAATGAAAAGTTGGGAGTATTTTGGGTTGAGCAGTACTATAAAGTTAAAGACGTGTATATCTAATTAGGGTTGTTTATTAATGTGAGTTATATGGTGGGATTTCTATTTTAGGACTCACATCAATGGATGATAACTCTGATACAACGGACTAGCAATAAACTAATATTCGAATGGAAGCGACAAAATAAACTAATTTGTCACAAAAAGCACGCACATTTTATTTTCTTAGAAATCTAAGAGAAAATTCATCATTCCTTTTAACCTATGAGAGTGTTGAACAAAATAACATTAATTTTCGATACATTAATATTAGTAAAATCCAACTACATGAATTAAGTATAACCGATATTCATATTTGGAAAGGAATAATCCTAATCTTTTCACAAAAAGCGTGTTACGTGGAAAAGTTGTAAATTTCCCCTCAACTTTATTGAAATACCGATATACAGAGGAAGATGAAAAAAAAAAAAAATTGAAGAGAAAAACAAATAGATGTTATGCTCAATCTTGTAAAATAATGACATACATAAATCTTTTTATCATCTCTTATGTTGTCTCACTTCCTAGCCCGCCTATCACATAAGAAGACCTTATGTTTAGTAATAATCTTATGCGAGAGAGTTATGACTCCTCTAGTAGTACTAATTTGTGATGATGAAGTCTCACATTTATGCTTCTTACTTTTTTTATTTTATTTTTTTAGTTTGGTAGATAAGGTAGAACACATTAGTCGCTTAATTTCGATCAATTGGTCTCCACCGTACATTCAAAACTCGATTAGAACTTATTTAATTAATGCAATTTGTTCCACGAAGTGTTAAAATGCTAGTCGTTAGTCAAGCTTGGAATCGGAGCGTGAGATTGATTCGAGGTCAATCCAAGTTGTAAACAAATCATTTAAAATCCAAGGCAATGGGACTTAAATATGCATGATACTATACGCCACCAGACAATTGACGAGATGCCCGCACCTGTCATCCATTGGAGGGTCTAAACTTGGCTCATTTCTCAAGCATTTCTTGGGTTGGAGTGGAATTATTTACCCTTACTAGTGTTGATAAAGACCCACAGGAGAAGAAAATCTGACTTGGTATATCTAAAGAAAATCCGTGCAATTTCAAACTAATTTAAACTCGATTGACTTTAAAACAATAGTACTAGTCAATCACGGGCCAAATGGGGTGCACACTATCTATTTATAGTTTCCAAAATATTTACCACCGAGTGGTGACGGTTCAGTAATAAACTTTGGTATGTAGATGACTATGGACAAGAATTTGGGTAGCTCTTTTGGTCGGAGATTTTAAATATGAAGGCTTGTTTCTGGTAATTCAACACCTGATTTAAAGTGCCAGGTCTTTATCCCAAAAAAGTCTTACTCCTACTTACACACGGTGAGACTAATGCGACACGCTCTATTTCCAATAGGATAAGGCCCCGTCTCAGAAGGTACTCAGTGAATTGTCTTCCTTTCTCCCTGGGAAAAAAAAAGATTCTACATATGTTCTTTTAAATTTATTTTATTAAGTTTATTAGTTCATTGAAGTGAGACTCCATTTAGATCCTATCATGAGAGTTGAGACTCACTTTAATAAAACTCTAATGAAATATAATGCACCAAATACGTTTATTGCTAACAAGAATAAGATTCATGTGAACTATATTAGGGAACTCATTCCAATGAAAATTTGTGACATGCTTGATGCTAATAGAAGTGAGACCTGATAGGATCTTATCGAGAATTCTTAGCAGCCCTCTTAATTGGTTGTGACGTAATCTAATGTTTAAAAATGTCTCAATTCTTAACCCATCGTATATTTTCATATATATATATATGGTGAAGTTTCAATCGTTACTACTATATTTATTCATCGATGGTTACTATTTTTCTAGCCGTTGGATGAAAATCTAACGATTGTAATTAAATTGGTAGTTATGCAACAAAATTTATTGTAATTAATTAGCTTTGATATTATAAATTTTTATTTAGAAAGTCAACTTAATAGTACTTTAATTTAAATAATAAATTTATTATTATATGCATTTTGATGATAGTTACTCATGGAGACGTAACCATTGAAACCTCCTCTATATATATTTATATACACTTACTTTTTATTTTGCCAAATACATGCCCATAATAAGCCAGTAGAAGAACCTGAGCAGTGTAATACCCTCTCTACGTTTTATATTGTGTAATTTTGACTTTGTCAACACGCCCGATAGGCCTAAAGCCACTAACATGGGTGGAAGAAATGGTCAAGGATAAAGACCTTGCAATTTGATCATCAACGCCCTCAAAGCTAAGACTAAGCCTAAGCTCATGCAATTAATATCATGATGAACTTGTGCTTTCCTTTTCTTGCAAAAATAAAATAAAATAAATAATCAACTTGGGCTTTTACTGCAACTTTTATGATTATAAAATCACATTATGTATGTGATTGAGACCCAACTATATCAACCCGACGTGTTTGACTTGGTATTTGTGGCCATAACACGTTCTTTGAGACACTCAAAAGCATACTCCATATATCCTTATCTTTTTAGACACAGATGTTGTTCAATCAAATTAAAATAATGTTTGTTGCAAAACTCAAAACGAACAATATAAATCACAATTATGTTTGAAGGAAAGTTTAAGAAGCTAATACATTTATATATATACATGTAGAATTTCAAAGCACAATATTAGGCCTTAAAATAAAAGATATTTTCATCCATTTTCGATCATTACAAGAGATACTTGTAAGAATCTTTTTAGTGGACAACAGAAAAATAAACATAATAAAAGACTCTTTCCAATATAGATATTAATCGAGAACAAGATCCCCGACACATAGCAAAATTGATCGATCGGATGGGGCATGATTGGAGTACCATAGTCATAGTGGTGTGCGTTTCGTGACTTACAGATCACTAGTCGATGTTCACGAATAATAAAATAAAATAGAGTAAAGATAGTAATGGCAACATCGAGTAGAGATTCCTTTGACAAAAACTGTGTTTTCTTTCCATCTTTATGATCACCATTTGGAATTTGATTGGCCATCATTTTAATAGTTATTCCATCTAAACTTTCTTGCCTAGATTAATCAAGCAAGTTACATACGATAATACCAATATATATTCTAACCAAAATACATCTTCAATGTAAAAACAGGAACAATCTTGTTTAAAGAACACTTGATTAAGTACGCTGACACATAGTAGAACTAAAAGCTCTCATTACTGAGCTTCTAGATCAAAACAATATACCAGCTGATAGGCCCTTTTTGGTGGCTACTTGAAAGAAAATATAGGCCCTATTTTGTGGCTACTCTGAGGAACTATACTAATGAAAATCAGACTATGCTGCCTCGCCCTTTATAGTAATTAAGCAAACGTGAATAAAGACGTCTGTTTCTATTTTCATCTTGTTATGTTTACCAAATTGGAAGAGGGGAACTCATCTGTGGTGGGTTAACTCCTAGCACTCCATAAGGAGCATATTGGTATTCTTACCAGCAGAGTGCCAACCTTAAAATCCTAGCGGATAGTTACATTACACAGTTGAAAGGAACATGATCAGGCATTTACAAATTTCAAATCAACTAATTAGTAATTAATATACTAACATGACAAACGTTTGACATTGAAATTACAATAATAATAAGAATACAATACCTCTTCAATTGTGTCAGGCATGTACAGGTATGGAAGAGCTCATAGATACACAGCCTTTCAAGCGCTCAATAATGGCGTTTCGGCTGACGAGCCTCGAATGGTAAGCAAGAGGAAGACCCTCCTTGACACACTCATCGTACTTCTCCAAAACAGACACAACGTCGCTGAAATCCGGCCGCTTTGAGGGGTTTGCAGCCCAACATCGCTTTATGAGATGCGCAAGTGCAGGCTGACAACTCGCTGGTAGAGGAGGTCGTTCATTCTGCCACATAACACATATCAGTGCAATAATTTCAGTGTTAAAATGTAATCCTACTATTAATAACCAGCTACAAGTGGGGACTAAAGTCTAAACACACATGTCAGATTTGCAACCTGCCATTATCTTTTTAACTAGACCCCCCATTATACATGTCTTCCTTTTCTTACAGCATAATATGGATTTTCTCTGCTTTCTGTTGTCCACTGAGTCATGAATACCACATTTCCTTAACACAGATTACATAAGTAGCTAAGCTAACTATAGGAATGTGACTTTTGGACTATGCACTATAGATAAATTTTTCAAAAGAATGAACTATGATAGTTGGTAAAAAGAAGGATAAAGCTATGTGATACCCACCAAGAGTAAGAACTAAATTTATGTCCAAAAGACTTAATATATTTCATCAGATCATGAACCTTTCTATGTAGAGGTTTTGCATATGCTATATCACATATTTCCAGCAACAGAGTTACTATAAACATCTTTTTCAATTTGGAAATAGGTATCTGACCTTCTCAGCCACAGCAAATGCAGCCTGCACAGGGGTCATTCCTTGAAAAGGTAGCAAAGCCGTTGTGAGTTCCCATAGCACAATCCCAAAACTATAAACATCAACTTTCCGAGTATAAGGCTTCTCCTTAATCATTTCCGGTGCCATCCAACGGTAAGTTCCCATGTTTCCTTTCGTCTCCCGGCATTGTGTTTCGAGACAGGACGTGCCAAAATCTGCCACCTTAACTCTCATATCGTCATTAAGAAGCAAGTTATTTGATTTTAGGTCCCTGTGGATAACACCTTGCGAGTGAAGGTACTCCATTCCTCGGGAAATGTCAAGAGCTAACCTGAGAATTGTTTCTATTGAGAGTGAGTAAGGCTCCTTCTTGTTCAAGTACATCCTCAGTGTTCCTTGTGACATGTATTCTGTGATGATACAGTACACAGGGGGCTTTTTACAAGCCGCAATAAACTGTAAATGAAAGCAAATTAAAGTTTAAAAAAAAAATGTAAAAACACAGTTCATCAATCAGCAACAAAAGGTTGCCATGAATTAAACCTTAATTCCTGATTACGAGTGCGATACTAAACGGACACAAAACAGAAAACATGCAAATCACGCACAGATTTAAAGTGGTTCACTCTCTTAACAAAAGCTTCGAGTTTCACAAAGCATTCAACCATGAAGAGAAGTTTTTCCAAAGAATTTCCACTTATGTCTCGTTTTATGTGCATCTAGTGTTTGTAAAACAAGATCAATGGATATAGGAATGGAGGGAAAGGCCAAAACAGGATATGGTAGAGATCAACAGACAGAACATAGCAAAAAAACTGTAGACAACCTCAAAGACTACCATTTTTTTTGGGGGTGTTTTTTAAAGTTGATTCCTACATATATAAAAAGAGAGAAATTTTCATAAAAATTCCTATCAGAATTGTTTCGGACTTTTTAAATAATACTTGTCTTGTATAGTTGTCTGAAACCAATCCAAGTTTACTACGGGAACAATGTGAGGATCATGGCATATGAGATGCAACAGGAGGGGTAATTATGTCTATTAAAATCCCACCAGGTCAAGATGGAATTAAACTAAAGCCTATGACATCAAAAGTTACTGATGAAGCTAGCTAGCAAATACCAATTATAATCACTATGCAAACAAAAACCTCAATTAGATATTTCTCCATCAAAACTCGGTTAAATATATTATAATAAGAAATTAATTTTTTTGCATTTTGTCCAGTAGTGCAATATTTATCTATTAAGGTAATTAATCAATAAAGGAAACATTAGTTCAATATGGAAAGTAAGAAAACCTTATACCTGCACTATATTAGGATGAAAAAGACGTGAGAGAAAGGCAACCTCAGACTTAAATTGCTGCTCAAGTAAGGCTCTAGTTTCCTCCTTCTGGTTTGGAATCCGTACCATTTTCACAGCAACGGCTCTCTGCTTGTAAATCCCTCGATAAATCCTACTATGTGCCCCTGACGCGAACTTGTTACCAATAAAAAGCTGCGAAAGATCAGCTGTCCACTCCTCCTGGTCCTCCTTCGATGGCTCCCAGGTCTCTACATTTTCAGAGTCCAATATCATGGACCATGACTCCATGCTGTCAAATCTCTTCCTCTCCAAATTCTCCATATCAGAATTGAACTGGGTTTTCGATGAGGAGGAAGAGACTTGTAAAGGCTTGCTCTTTGACCTTCTAATCCTAAGTGCATGAAAACATGAGGCCGCCATTAGAGTATCCTGATTGAGCTTAAACCCCAAGTAACACGAAAAGGGTATGGAGGGTATCTTAATGAGAAGAACCTTATTGTCAAAACAAACAATCAAAAGGGACTTTCCTTCTGAATGTGTGGATTCATTTCAGGAAGTGCATGAACTGATTCAAAAACATGGGTCTCAGAGAAGAACGGAAAAGAAAGATGGGTTTTCATGAATTTATCGAAGCAAAGACGGAATCTGATTAAGCCCATTGAAGTTTTTCTCTCAACAAGCAGATAGACGAACCAAATTACCATTTTCCCATGTCATGATACATGACAAGGACCACCCTCTTTGTATCTATTTGTTTATATATACGCATATATCAAAGCAGTAGCAATACCATATTGGTTAAAACTTCATGACGAGGACAAAACGGAAGAAGATGGAGATAATGGAGCTTCATGGTTTGGATGAATGGAAAAGAGAGAAATCCATGGAACTGGGAGAGTTTGCTGAATAAAGGGAGCAGAGGACGCAGATTTTCACGGCTGTTTTCTGATAGGGTCAGGAGGATTAGGTTGTTTGGCAGTAGAAAGATGAATTCAAAGGCAGAGGTTTCAGGGGAGCCCCGTGATTGCTCGGTTCAAAAGGCAAAACCTTTTCTTCTTTTATAGTAGAGGAGAGAGAGAGAGAGAGGAGGCTTTTGCCTTGGCCATATCCAGCTCCTCTGATTTCTGTTTCAGGTTCCTTTTAGCATCATCAATGCTCAGTGGCCACAGTGGCAAATGGCAAAGGCTTCTTCACAGATTAATATGCCTATGTTGCTTTGGCTGCTTGCTACCTTTGGAAACTTTGGTATGTAATATGTATTCTATTGTAATGTATCCCATCTTTTAATGGTAATTCCACTCTTTTTGTACTCAAATTAAAAAGTCAGACCAAGTGCTTCGAGGCTTTAGCGGGTAATATGTATATAGGTTTTATATATTATATATACGTACCTATAAAACAAGTGGCATGCATAGGCAGGGGACCAATACAACTAGATGAAAAGCGGCGAATCAATGACCAAATCATGTTACACGGTTTACTGATGAGTTCTTGGACTTGATAAAATACGACTTTATAAACGTAGCGTCAGAAAAAAGAAGCCGATGGATTGTGAACTTTGGCATTAGTAAGGTACTAATAATTAAGCTACTAAGATCTCGAGAAAAAAAAAAAAAGAAAAGAGCAAAGTTACTAATAATTAAGAAAAAAATGTCACATTAGTTAAAATGGTTTTGTTCTCTCGTCCGTAGTGAAGATTTTTATTTGAATTGGATATTATGGCATTGGTTTTCGTTTTCTTCAGTTCATTGGGCTTTATCTTCGTCCATTTTAGACAGTGAAAAAAGTTGACAAGTGGACTAGTTGGACTCAAACGCGTTCAGCACTCCAAAGAAAAGGGGGGCTTCAAATTTGTACTAGTGTTTGTTCTGTCTCTGTTTTCTCACTACTTTTAAGCACTTGGCCTAATTATTAAATACTTTTTCATCGAAGTTCATTCCATCTGAAACTGAGCACATACGAAAAACTCTTTCTCAAGTGTTTCTTTGGGAACCAAAAAAACTTATCTGTATATTATGTAGAAGGACAATGTATTTCGTCCTTGCTCGAATATAAATGCTTCGAAAAGCCAAAAGAAGGTATGTCCCTACCTAAACTCAACTTTATGAAATTTCTAATTTTAGCCTAAATATTTTCTTATTTGCCTCAATATATCCATCATGCACCAACTCAACTCTCACACTTGAATTTTTTTTTCTCCCCTCAAAACTCTAGCATCCAGTAAACTTACGTCACTTTCACTTTATTTCTTTCTACTTTTAGTAACTCCTCTAATTTTTACGAAGAACTTGGGTTCCCAAGATTTTTGGCTTCGGTAAACAACAGTTGACATATGAAATATGTAACTTGAGTTATCAGCCAAATATTGTAGAATTGCTAGAATTAGGTACCAAGTTTAAATAATAAATAATAATTTTTTTTAAAAAATATACACTGTATGTGAACATTTTTTCTTTATTGAGAAATCAGTTTTGACGTTTATACTTTTGTTTTAAGAGACAATCTACTTAAAAAAATATTCTTAACAATGATCGATTATAAGTTATGAAAACTTGTAAGAGACTATTATAAATTTAAAAAATCAATATTAAGTGGTATTATAATAATATTGTTGTGTGATCTAAAATGCACGTCACATATTTTGGAAATCAATGCCAGGACAAGGAAAGTCAACATTCAACTAAGAATTGAGGTATTACGTCGTATGCCATCATTTCAATCAATATGTGACCTATCTCAAATAATCAATATGCGACTTGAAGCTACAATAAAAAGAAACTAGACAGAGTTTTATAGAAATGAAAAGAAGAAATAAGCTTCTACATAGAGATTAACCAATTCATATATCAGTCATTACCTAATTTTGTATTGTTATCAAAAATTGTATTCAGATTATGAAGTTTCTCATTCTCATAATTGGGAAACACTAAGTCATCCTCATCTATACAAAAGGAACTCAAATTTATTACTAATTCATCTCACAATTCACTTTACTATACACTTATATTATATATTTCTCGCTTTCCTCTCGCCTTAAAACTTAAAGAACTGTTGACGGAGGTTTTGTCAACAATGAATTTAGGAAATTGCGAGATGTGACTTGTGTGTGAAAAAGAATTAATGAAACATAATTAAAAAGACACGAGATTTATAGTGGTTCGGCCCCAAAAAAGATGAGCCTATGTCCACTGTTCTTCACTATTTTTCTGGAGAATTACAAGAGTTTCTCTAAGTCTCAAGGTGAGAGCAGAGAGAATTACAGAGTTGAAAAGATTGTGAAGTGATTGTGTCTCTCTCTTTACAATGAGTTTAAGCCACCTTTATATAGATGAGGATGGCTTAAAGTTACCTAATTATATAAACGAGTAAGTGTATAATATAATTAGGTTAACGCACAATCGAGTAATATCCCTTGAATTAAATAAAGAAGTTACTCGATCTCTATTAAGAAGCTTGTTTCCTTATCTCTGTCCACCCTTGAGCTGATTTCCTTTTTATGCTGATCGCACTTTGTCATCCGGAAGTGGTTGCATAATCAATGGAAGACATATGCGACCTTGTAAGAAACCACTTTGACTTTCCTTTTTCGCTGTTTGACTAATGCGGATTTAAGATCGCATAACAA
>JXTC01000075.1:598377-640092 GCA_002914845.1 Trema orientale | reverse complement strand
GGGAGGGGGAGGGGGAATGGGTGTGTGTGCGTGTGTTGAGGGAGGGAGAGAGAGAAAAAATGGAAAGAGAAATAAAAAGAGCGGGACTAACGAATGTATAAGAACAGTATTTGGTCCGCTGATTGGGCTGATAATGAAGCTTAGTCCAGAGCTTGAGCCCTATCCAAATAAGTCCAAATAAAAGTTCAACCCGTTAAGCCTATAAAGGGGAAAAGTACACCCAGCGCTACTTTTTAAAACATAATACCAAAAATGCTGACTTTCCCAAAATATTTTTTGTCCATATAATATTCAGTAGCATTTTTCTAAACATTTTTGTTACAAGAAACTAATTGCGTTATTTTTTAGAAATCAGGTTTCTAAACAGAGAAACTAGAGATACCACTAATTATTAAATAGAGAAACCAATAACCAATTCTCAAATAA
The DNA here is from genome assembly GCA_002914845.1 of Trema orientale. NCBI lineage: Eukaryota > Viridiplantae > Streptophyta > Magnoliopsida > Rosales > Cannabaceae > Trema > Trema orientale. The sequence continues at coordinate 639,666 of JXTC01000075.1, read as the reverse complement.
ACCAATTTGATTATTGGAAACTAAAGAACAAGGTTTTATTGAAAATTAGAAAAAAAATATTACTTAAAACTAATTTGAATATTCAAATTAGAAAGCAATTTAGTTTTTTGTAACTAAATATTTATAAAAATGCCAAATATTATACAGAAAAATAATAATTTTGGGAATATCATATTTTTGGTATTATTTTTGAAAACTTAGGTATAAGTGTTCAAATCCCATTGAGCAAATCAAAACGGACCTAGCCCATATATGATCAAAGGAAGGAGAAACTGGGGAAATTAGAGTGAGTGTCCTTTTTTCTTTTCACACTTTGCTTTTTAAAAAATGTATATGTTTTTCTCTTTTTATAGCTAAAAGTTTAAGTATATATATTTTTACACTTAGTATATCTACTTATATACCAGCTTTAATTTATGAACTGAGTATATTAATTTTTGTACATCATATTTCACACTTAGTATGCATACCCATATACTGGTCATTTTGCTGTAAGACCCAAGAATTTTGAGTTAAGTAGCCCATCTTTAAGAAACGAGAATTTATTTATTTTTTAATAGTTTGTTAACTACCATTTCAGCAGCTAAGTTCTTCCTTTGGAATTAATTTGGGTGGGGCAACTCACCATATATATATAGATTTTTTTGAAGGGAATGACTGTTGTAAATAATTAATTGTGCATAAATAGTGATAGTGGTCTAAAGTTTTTAAGAGTTTTGGGGTATTTTCATAAATAGCAACTTCTTAAGAAAAGTACTAGTTTTATAGCAGCTTTTCTCAATATTTTTTTAATAAAAACAACGAAAAGGAAGGAACAACGGAAAAACATGTTGATGTCGACTACAAGGGGAAGCGAATCTTTGTCCATTTCTTGTGTCTCATTGTAGAGAAAATCAAGAAAAAATGGGTTGTGAGTACTTTTGGTGCTTGTGCTTTCTGTATTGAAAGTATTTTTAAAAAAAATAAAAACCACTACAGGACTATTACTTCCTTATAAAAAGTTATATGTGAAGATATCGCCTTATTCTACGTCTATCCAAATATTTCTTAATTCAATAAATAGACAAAAACTGGCGATCCTAATTGCATCTATCAATTATAGAGATGAAAAATAATAAAATGGCAAAAACTGAAAATTGACAATAAATATAATCATTAATCACCAACTGGTGGCATTTATAATAGTGATAATGACAATTTAAAAAAAAAAGTATTTAAATTACAAGATTTTAGTACGAATGAATCATCCAACATCTGGTCTCTCGCTAATAAGATGGGGTAGCCAAGATTGCCACTCACCAAACAAATGTACGTGCATGGTATGTGTATCAAAAGGTAGGGTACGAGAAAAGGAAATTTGCACGCCAAATGGTCCATTTGGCAAGAGATCTTATAGATAAGTTCGCACTCAGGAAAACCCTTTTCTTCAACCCCTCAAAATAATAATAATAACAACAATAATAATAATCATAATAATAATAAATAAGTGAAATTTCTTTTTCTAGCTTAGCCAGATCAAATACTCATCATGTGGCAAAGAAAAAGGGTTTCTAGCATGATTCAATGACATCCAAAAGAAGCGTAGTTGATGGGTCTACCGAACAGTCTGAACCTGGCCGCATAGATTTTAGTCATATGACTCATATCATATGCTTCATATTAAAATGAACAAGAGATCAATTCACAGAGGAAAGGTCACTAATCAAGTGACGTAAGTACTCTCTCACTCTCACAGCTTGGATTTTGATACTATAATTGTAATTAGCTAATAGTGAAATTTCAACCATTGGAGTGTAGGGGACCAGATTGCTCCACCGACAAACATAGACATAAAATATTTCTGAAAAAATAAAATAAAATAGAGATATTCTTACCTCATATCCTTTTGTGTATCGTAAATTGTGATACACTAGTTTCCTCTCATGCATAATCACAATCCGAAGGCCAAATTTATATATTCCGCATGCTAATAAAATATACAAACAACACCTAAAAGAAAAAAGAAAAAAAAAAAGGGCAACAAAAAACCTACCCCAAATAATTAGGGACATTATTTTCTTTTTCTCTTTTCTGGCTCTTCTTCAAAGTAGACCCTTCTAATGTGTGTGTTGAGAAATATACCATATTTTTAACTCCACCATCATTGACCATGCTAGCAACTACAGTCTAGAAGTCTATTTCACAAAGTGTTTTAAAAAGAAATATGTTTCTTGAAATACACTATTAAAGTTTTAACAGTCTGTTTTCACTTAATTTCTCTTTCTTTTTTTATTTCCCAAAAAATAAAAAATAAATCCATTAACTTCCATTTACTTTGCATGCAAAAAGGGCAAAAGTACTTGTCATTTAAAAATTGTAATATATAAACGTAAAGAGCGCAAAACGTCCATAGGATCCACCTTTTCATTTCATTGTGGATTTCTATAAAGAAAAAGGTTCCCGAAAGCGATGGAGAATATTTAACGTATTATTTCCAAACTGAATCCAATGGGGTCTCTGACACACTTTGCCACTTATCTAACAATTGACTACCTATTAGTAATGATTAAGCAAAGTCAGAGAGTCCTGTTTCCTTAATGGGACTATAACTAGTAATTACCCAACTTCTAAAATTGCAATAATTTTTTAGTTTCAGTTAGCCAATGGAGTATTCAAGACAAAAAGTACTTTCCATTTTCATACCATAAAAAAAAGGACGCATCTACAGTAAGAGCGTCCGTAAGATTCTGTTTATACACCGTTTGATGAGAATCTGTATATAAACAGATTCCCCATAGATTCCCATCAAACGGTGTATAAACAGGGACCTTACGTAGGGGCGCCCTTACTATAGCCGCCTCTTAGAAAAAAAGGAACATAATAATTCATGAGTCTCATTAGTACCCATAATAGCTATATTTTCCCTAATTTTTTATCCCCTTTAATCGTATATATTTTTGCTGTATAATATATTCTCTTTTGCCTTTATATTAGTATATCTTGGTTCTTGGAATATTAGGACTAGCAAGTGATAAATTATTAAGAGTAGCACAATCTTTTTCGCTCTCATTCCTCAGTGGAGTCTACATGTTAAATAATGGCAGAGAATTAAAATGTTGAAAATTTGAAAATAAATTAAAATAAAATAGAACACAACTAGCACTCATCAGTTAGTAATCCACCCTTGATCATATTAATTAATTAAGATTAGTTCATTGCTGCTACTAACAAGGACACTTTTGAAACTTATCCAATGACCAAATTATCTTGAAAAGTTGAAAATAAAATAGTACAGCCTGTAGGTCTTGCTCAGATTCACTTCTTTTTTTTTAACTATAAATTAGAAATTTTGTTTTTTGAAAGTTCATTTGCCAACCTCTTTTTTCTTTAAAGAAAAAATGTTACCAAAATTTTCAAGAAAAAAAGACAAAAAATTTTGAATACCTTTTTTTTTAAAAAAAAAAAAAGGAAAGAAAAACAAATTTCAAAACTAAAAAAATATACATACATTTTATGCACACAAACGTACCATATACAAATATGTATATTTATAGATAGATACAAGTCTATTTGACTTTTTCTCACAATATATCAATTTTTATTTTTAGAAACAAATAGTGAAATAAAACTTACCAAGCATATTTTTTGTTTTTAAAAAATTATAAGCGAAAACAAAATTTTTACTTTGATTTTTAATTTATTTAAACAAAAAATTAGAAGTGAGTCTAAACAAGTCAGTGATTAATTTATAAGAAAATACCATATTTTTTTCCTTCTAATATGACGGAATAATGTTATGTTTTATGTATCAATATATTAGTTGGGAGGGCCGAGACTAAGTAATTTTAGAATAAGCTAATTTCAATACCACTAAACTCTTTTATTTTATGAAAATACCTTATTCCTATGAGTATATATATAGGAAATATACTGACTTATTTTAGTTTATTTTTTAATTAGGAATTGCTATATTCCTAACCATAATTATAATATTCTTGCAAAAAGATCGTTTTTCGAAAAAAAAAGAAAAAGATTATTGGCCTTATTATGCTCTATCTCTCCTTTATTTTTATTGTTTTTTTTATTTGGATGATATCAAGTCATAATATTGCTCGTTGCTACATAATTCTTCTCCTGTTTTAAGGCACGCTCCAATCTATATGCAAATTTTTATCATTACAGTACTAATACTAAAAAATATTTATGTTCCCTTTCAATATATCTATATATATATATATTATTTGGGTAAGAATAGTATAAATCATGTAATAATTAAGACTTTACCGTGGCAAATTTCTTTCCATTATATGGTGGGTTGGGTTTATTACTTTTAACTACTTTTCCTACCATGACATAAAGCACCTCTTTTGTCATTCACTTTAAGTTAACTGTCAAAACTTAATGAATTGATCTATTCGAACCAAAAAAAAAAAAAAAAGAGAATGCATAATTATTTAAAATTGTATAATAATGGAATCCAATCTGTACTATGGATTAAATTCATGAAACGTACAAGCTAAACCGAATTTTAATGTTAGAATGTGGAATTGAAATTGTATAAATCGTAACAAATAAAAGTTCGAAAATAAATTAAATTAAATTTGATAACCTTAAACCAAATGGAACTAGCTTTGATACTAATTGTTAAGTTTAATAAATTATGATGAGCACAATTTGTTAACACAAATCAATGATATCATAATCAAAAAGAGCTTAAGAATGGCAGCGATGCAGATCAGAAATAATTTTTCAATTACCGTCTCCATCCCGAAGGCCAATCATAATATCATACCCGTCCCAATAATCATTTTTTTAGATACAAGAACAATGCGGGGAATCATACATGTTGGTAATAACAAAATAAGATAAAAATGCTAATTTTTTTTATAATTGACAAAAATTAAATACAACAATATGCGAAATAATTTTCAAACCTTAAAATTCAAATATATAAGTACATATAATTCTCCAAAATCATTATTTTATCAAAGATATATGAATATAAATAGTGTAAAATTGAATAAATACGTATATATAATAATATTTTTTATGTGAATATATATAAATGTAAATATCAGGACGGGTATGGTACAAATTATGCTAATACCATCTGTGCACTATATCCGCATATTAATGGTACAGTTATTCCCCGTCCCTTTTATTTTTTCCGCTCGAGCAGTTTTTTCTCTCATTGTTCGGATCGGATAAACACGGATGCCCATAAACAGTGGATTATATTGCTATCCTTAATAGAGCTTATCAAATATGGAACAAACATAAACTATATCCATTTGATTTCAGACATACAATTTATAAAGGGTTTAGAGAGTTACCTTTTAAGTTATGCATTTAAACTTATACTTGCCATCTCTACCAAACTCAACCTACAAAATCACCAATAACTAATAGCTTGCAAAAGGACTTCATGGCTCATCTCAACTTTAGCTCTTTATCTCGTTGTACCACCATACAGCCATTACACATACAAAGTGTTATTTATATATATGCCACTACCACATCCTAAAATGGACCTATATGGCTTTATTCAATGGGTTAGAAAAGAAATAAAATTTATAAAATTAGAGAATATATAATTATCTAAAATTATATATTAATGGAATCCAATTCTTACTATGGATTAAATCATAATATATAAAAAATCTAAACCGAATTTTAATTTTGGAACGTAGAACTGAAGTTGTATAAATTGTAAGAAAGACATTTATGCGATCTATATAGAGCAAGTATTCCATAAATAATTCAGGAAAGGTACGAAAACTTACTTTTAGTTTTAAATTCTGGGATATTTTTTGGTTAATTGATGAATTAAGCATTAACTCCAACTTTCATCACGGTATTGCACTGGAACTCAGATGTTCCAAAGGAATTGTTTGTTAAAAGTGAATTGATTTTTCCTTTTCTGGCTTGAAATACAAGTGAACTGTGATTCATACCAATATTAACAAGAACTAAACTATATGAGTCAATGTGGAATAATAACTTGCCAATGCTAACAAGAACTAGACTATGAGTTAATATGGAGTAATAGCGTGTAACGTAGTTTCAGTTGTGATAACCGTAGTTTCCCATAGGAGAGACAAGGTATTAAGATCCATAAATGGGCAAGTTCTTACACAAGTAAAGACATCATTCCTGATAAGATCCAATTCCCATTCCCAAGTTAGATGAGCACTAAACTTGCCATGAGAGTATAAAGTTTAAAAATTACATCATAATTAAAAGGGGATAATATTTAAAAAAAAAAAAAAAAAACTCACCATTTTTAGTGTTTTATTAAAAAAAAACCCACACTTTTTCATTTTTATCAAATTAAACATTCGACTTATGTTTTCTAATAAAATAAGACCAGGCCCATACATTTAATCAAAATTAGAACTTTAGTTTGTTAAAAAAGATAATTTTACCCTTTAAACTCATAAAACATATAGTAAAACTAATAAATATGAAACCAATTATTATTGTATTTCTTTCTTTTTTAAAAAAAATATTTTAAGTGAATATAATAATTATTAAAGTAAAAAGAATTTCATCTATTCAAAATAATTTCAAAAAAAAAAGAATGACAAAAATTAAAAAAAAAATTATCGTTTTGTTTTTTTTCAAGGGTTTAAATGATTCAAAACAATTAGGATTTATATTTAAAAAAAAAAAAGAGAGAACGAAAAAACTACAAAAAAATCTCGTATTTTTTTTTTCTTTTTTCTTTTTTATAAATCATTTTAAGTGAAAATAATAATTATTAAAACTAAAATGAGTTTAAATTATTCAAAACAATTAAATGTTAAAAATAAAACAGTGACAAATTTTGTTATTTTAAATAATTATTATTTTTGCTTGAATTATTATTTTTAAAAATAATAATTAGTTTCAATATTTATCATTTTTTATATATATTTTATGAGTTTAAGGATAAAACTATCTTTTTAAATAAATCATAATTTTAATTTTGACTAAGTGTGTGGACCCGTTCTATTTGATAAGAAAATATAAATTGAGTGTTTAATTTGATATAAATGAAAAAGTGTGGGTGTTTTTTGATAAAACACTAAAAGTGATAATTTTTTTTTTTGATATTGTCCCTAATTAAAAGGGTAATTAACCTCATGTATTTCATCACTTTTTAATGAAACATCTTGTGCTTTTGGAGATCTCATATATAACTTTAGACTTTTGGATGTGATTTTTCATAAACTATTTCCTTCTATTTTGTACTACTTATCAAATCTCTTTCTTTACGGTAGGCTAAATTAGGAGAAACTTCCAAAAGTTCGCCCTTAGTCCAGAATTCACATAGTATAGTGGGAAAAATTCATAAATTAGATTTTATAGCATTAGCAAAATTTTTCAAAGCAGTAGTACTAATATGGTATATTTCAAGCAAATTTGACACTGACTATAAAATACAGTGAGTTTAGGGGAAAAAAAATAACAATATTATTTTGAAAGTTAATATTTGTACATTATAGTAAATTACATAACAAGAGAATTTGACTAACCAATCTCACCCTTTATTCATGGAAGAGATTGACGGCTCAGATGCAATCTCACCCTTTTGTTAGCGTCGGAATATAAATTTTTTTTTTTTTGGGTAATTTAGATTACACACTGCATTAAAGTAATATCCATCACTCCAGTAAAAAAGTTTGTAGTGATGCTTCGCAAGGGTGTGCCACTACCACCGACCTGCTGAAAAAGTAAATTTCCAGTTCTACCCTTCTCTCTTTATTTTTTTAACGCAATATCCTCGGACGGACAGACGGTAACAATCAGTTTATGATCAGTTTATTAATCACCGTCAGATTGAAAGATGTGATTAGCAGGGACCCACTGCCATTAAAAAGTTGTATATAAAATAAAAATATGAGAGAGGAAGGGTAGGTCCGCAGAACTAAGCAAGATTTGGAGGTATCGCCTGTGTATACACAGGTCGTTCCACTTGTGACAACTGACGTGAATAGTGGCTCTATCACTGTGCTTGGAAAAAAAAAATAACGAGATGGGCCCCACTTGCCCTTGCAAAATTAAATTTCCATTAAAATAAAGGTGACTTTATTATCACTCTCCTCTCTATCTTTTTTCCAAACTATTTCTAAAACTACATCTTTATTTAGAGAGCAATGCTATGGAGCACCAGTGGTGCCCAGCACCACAGTGACATGTCTGTTTGTTACTGGATGATTTAATTAATAAATTGGGTCCCATATGGGTTCCACTTAAATTATAATTATGATTAGCCAGTGACAGACTGACACATTACTGTGGTGCCCTATAGCATTATTCTTATTTAAAATATAATTTAATGGGGATGGCTACGGTAGAGGCGTCCCTACGCAGGGTCATGCCTTAATTATCGTTGGATGGGAATCTGTGGGGAATAACGAGAATCTGTGGAGAATCTATTTATATACAGATTCTCATCCAACGGTGAATAGACAGGGCCCTACGTAGGGGCGCCCCTACTGTAGACGCGCCCTTAATTTAATTACTACTTTTTATACCTTTATTTTTTGGAGATGACTACGGTAGGGGCGTCCCTACGTAGGGTCATGCCTTAATTACCGTTGGATGAGAATCTGTGGGGAATAACGGGAATCTGTGGAGAATCTATTTATATACAGATTCTCATCCAACGGTGAATAGACAGAGCCCTACATAGGGGCGCCCCTACTGTAGACGCGCCCTTATTTTTTTAAAATTATTCCTTAATTTATTTTCTTTTTCTTTTTCCTCACCTCTCCCTCATACGCTTTCTCTTACTCGTAAGAATTCTCTTCTTTTTTATTCTTCTTCGTTCTTCTCAACCATCTTTTACCTAAAGAATTTAGAAGCTTTCTGAACATTACAATAAAAAATAGTGATGTTCAATCTAAGCATCACTGTAAATTATTTTAGTTTTTTTTATAATTATGTTTATAATTATTTGCTTCCTTTCTTTTCATCAATATATATCTTACCATCTTCATTTTACTCATTGCAGAACTTCTTCAAAAAAAATAGTGGGAAGGTTATGCATAAGCTAATAATTTCATTCAAGGCTTATTTTGTAATAATAAAAATGGGGATGGCTACGGTAGGGGTGTCCCTACGTAGGATCATGTCTTAATTATCGTTGGATGGGAATCTGTGGAGAATAACGGGAATCTGTGGAGAATCTATTTATATACAGATTCCCATCCAACGGTGAATAGACAGGGCCCTACGTAGGGGCGTCCCTACTGTAGACGCGCCCAATAAAAATATAAAAAAGAATGCGTATGAGAGTACACAGAGGGGTGGACCCACCCGTAAAATAATTATTGGGATTCGATGCGTCCTGATCATTGATTAAACATCTCATGATCATCTTTGGTTGATCATCTTTGGTGATGAAGCATGTAGATGATGCACCGCATAGGATCTGCAGAGAAGAGAGATCTACATTGTATTATTTGTAGAGACCCATGTACCGAAGCACCAAACCCCATGTGGGAGTGGGACCCAAAGTTTTGGACCTCTTGGTTATTCGAACATGACTAATTATCGCATCATTTTTTTTTTTTTTTTAACTATTGACCACCTCTTCACTCTTTTGTTATTAACTTATCTTTAACATTTTTATCGTGGATAATGCTACTAAATTTTTAATACCAATACATGTGATTTGTAAGTTGGCAATATTCAATTGATGAATATGATTAATTTATTTGTAGTAAGTTTTAATACACTAATTAAATAGTGCCAATTTAAGTGCCACATGTGTTGGTATTAAAACTTTAGCACAAATTTTAATACACTTAGTATTATCCTTCTATCATTGTATTTTTTCTTTAATTTCTAAACTTTCTATTATTAATAATATGGTCATTAAAGGTTAATAAAAAAAATATCATCATTAAGGAATTTTGTTATTATTATTATAAGGAGAGACTATGGTTAAATCCTATTTATTATTATCATTTCCTCTTCATTGCTTAAAACAGTCAAGTGAGAGAGTAAGCAATGAGAGACTAATGATGTAAAATACATTAGTTTCAAGTGACTTTTTTTTTTTTTTGGTTGTAAATAAATTAACTAAAATTTTCAAATGGCTTCCACCGTCTTAAAAAGTTTAGCTGAGTTTTAGCAGCACCTTCGGATTATGCAAAAGATAATTATTGAGAGTGAATTTCCAATTTGATATAAAGTAATTGTTTTGTTTTGTTTTTTTTTTTTTTTCTAAGTTTGATAATATATTTTATTTTCAGAAAGATCCAACTTTACTTCTTTCTTTGCCACGTCAAAGTTTATTTTAAGGAAATAACAAGACTTATTAGTCAAATGCTAATGCGATTAAAGAAATTAATAATAATATTGTAGAACTCTCTTTTTTGAGCCTATGTGAAACTATATACTCTAAGCCATTAGATTATTATTTGACAACTCATATGCTTTACGTACCAAAACCTTATAACGCACTTGCCAACACTCACAATAGTAATATTTCTCATAATTATATCAACTTTACATTGAAGGCCATCAATTTGAGGGTTAAGTACAATTTCTTTTTATTCTTTTTTTTTTTTCAAAAAAAAAAAAGAAAAACGCTCCAATCTTTGAGTCTCCCTCTTTTTAGCCCCTACCTTCACCCCAAATGGAAAAAATGAACTACATACTAAAACCTTCCCAGAAAAATCATGCGGCATTTGACGCTATTGCTCCCTCCTACACTCCGTCGTCTTGATTCCCTCATCCCATCCGCTCCGACATCCGTCTGACAATTTCGACATCGCCATCAATAGTCTAGAGGTGGAAGCTGCTTGTGTTTGCGTAATTTTCAGGTTAGTCACGCGACAAGGTCAGTGGTGAGGCAAGGCTTTAGATTGATTGTTGTAGTAGTGGCGCTGGTGGTGAAAGGACGAGGAGTAGTGGTGGTGACAGTTTGAAAAAAAAAATGGAAAAAAAAAGAAAAAAAAAAAAAAGAAAAGAAAAGAAAGAGCCAAAATGAAGACGAGAAAGAAAATGATCAGCATTTTCAGGAAACATTTCCTAAAAGAATATGAATCAAGAAGAAGACAAATAAATAAAAAAAAAGTCGATTATAGTAACATCATTTGCGGCCTAAAAGCACACTTGACCATTAAGAAAGAAAAACAAAAAGACATAATTTGAACAGAGTCCTTCATCATCGCAAGTCAAGGCTTAATAGGATAAAAAAATGAAAATCTAGAACGAAGTTTAATGAAATACAACATAAAAGACGAAAATAATCCCATAAAATTTTCATTTTAGAGTGACTTGAAATTCCTTTTCATTTTTTTTTTCTTTGTTCTCTTCTTGATAAAAAATTCATATCTATCTTCGAATCTTTTCCTCCCACAATGAGCAAACTAACTAAACAATAATAAGAAATAGATCTTTACAAACATGTCTATGAATTTATGCAATTGCGGATTTAGTGTTGCAGAAGAGAAATTGAAAATTGTAATCTCAAATATTTAAAATTTTCTCCAATTCATCTCTGGTTCATTTTTTTTTTCGTTTGGGAGGAGGAGAGAGAGTAAAAAAAATTGTTAATGCTAAAATTGAAGGTGTTAAATGGAAAGGGAACTATATAAATCAAAATAACAATAGTGTGTTGATAAGTGCATAATAAGTTTTTGCCATGTGAAACATTTCAATTTTTAGGTAATAATTCAATGATTTGGATTCAATAGAAATAAAAAATATTATCTGGGATTAAAAAAGAGGGTTCTATTATAGTTTCTTCCAATCAGTTAAACGAAATTGTTTAAACTTATTAAGAAATTACTAATACTGAATGCAAATAAATTTCTTCACGATGCAACGATATATGGTCTTAAACTTTCGTTACAAAGTTCAGGCGTCCTAGTATTATTTTTGCAATAACATATTTACCTTAATGTGAAAGACTATTGCATCAATTAACTATCATTTGACTTAATTCTTACTAAATTAGACTCTATCAGAGTTAATACACCCCTACATCCCTTAAATGATCTTATAACCAAGAAAATTATTATTGAATAAAAATAGAAATCAGACATGCTAATCAAACTCGTCATATTTGGCTATTACTAGTTAGAAACTGCAATCCCAATTAGATACATCAAAATAAATTATACCATCTTCTTCACCAAAATTTACCTGAAATATTCCTTTTTGCCTATTACTAATCAGACTTCTAAATTTGAATCCAACTATTTACATAACATTGATTACATAAAATCTAGGGCTAAAAAGGTGAATTCAACTAAATAAATGGGCACATAAAAGAAGAAAAAAAGAATCAGTTCCTGAATAGTGAGCCTCTAATACGTAATAACGACTTTTCATTTTTATTTTTTTTGGGAAGAAGATGCTGTGAAAGCCAAGACCCATTTTGGTAATTTCGTAATCCTCTTCCCTCACCTCTAACTCCATCAACACCATTCACCTTCTCCACCTACACAGCCAGACTGACACTCACTTAAACTCACCACTCTCTCTCTCTCTTTCTCTCTCTCTCTGGAGAAAATGGGGTCCCGAGTTCCATCCCACCAGCTCAGCAGCGGGCTCTACGTCTCGGGCCGACCCGAACAGCTCAAGGAGCGCCAACCCACAATTGGGTCAAGGTCCATTCCGTACACCGGCGGCGACGTTAAGAAATCCGGCGAGCTCGGGAAAATGTTCGACATCCCAGTCGTTGATCCCTCATCCAATGGTCCTCCTTCGTCCAAGACATCACGCCCCTCTTCGTCTTCCCAGCACAACAGCGGATCCGTCCGATCCGGGCCCAACTCCGGCCCAGTTAGCAAGCACTCCAACTCCGGCCCGATTCCGAAGAAAGCCTCGGGACCCATGGTGCCACTCCAGCCCACCGGACTTATCACGTCGGCACCGGTGTTCTCCGGCCCGCAGGGTTCTTCGGGTGGGTTGGGGCGGAGGTCGGGTCATATGGAGCACACCGGGTCGACCGGGAAGGCGGTGTACGGGTCGGCCGTGACGAACTTGAGCGAGGAGGCGAAGGTGAGCTTTAGGGTTTCGAAGGCGGTGTGGTGGGTTTTGCTGGTTGTGGTGGTGATGGGTTTGCTGGTGGGGGCGTTTCTGATGGCGGCGGCGAAGAAGGCGCTGGTTCTGGTGTCGGTGGCGGGGGCTGTGGTGCTGATATTGGTGTTTGTAATGTGGAATTACTTTTGGAAAGAGAGAATTTTACTTGGGTATGTGAACAAGTACCCTGATGCAGAGCTTAGAGGCGCCATTGATGGACAGTTCGTCAAGGTTACTGGGGTAATTACACTCTTTTTTTTTTTTTCTTTTTTTTCCCTCTTCTTTTATATGCAAATTCTGAGATTTTATTTAATTTTATTTTGCTGAGGCCTCAGAGTTTTCAAAATTTTATTTGATTTTCCTAATTATTATTCTAAATGCTTACAGAAGAAAACAAAAAGAAAAAGAAGAAAAAAAAAAAAAAAAAAAGAGGAGAGAAGATAACACTTATATTTTGTCACCTTTGTAATCATTAATTCTAATTTAATTTATTATTGAAAGACTTGTTGATGTTAGCACTTTAGCAAATTGCTTTTTCGAGTTTATACCATATTAGTTTTGTTATGTAGATTATCTTATTTTCGTTCGCTTTCCGTCATAACATACTGAATCCTACACCCGAATTCTAAATAAAAGAGTTGGGGTTGGGTTGGAATGTGATGGCGCTTGTTCAGAGGAGTCATTTTTTTGACTGAATTCTAGATAGTATTATCCTTATCATTTGAGAGGCCCTGGCATTGGTATCTTACCTAATAATCGTGGTTTGGATTACAATGATGTTACATGTTTGATGTAAGATGAATTGTACCTGCATGGTGTATCGTCTATTTCCAAAGCAAGGAAAAAGTACCGACTATTTTTTCATTTTGATAGTCACAGACTCACAGTTGGAAGGATAGAATTGCATTAAGGTGGCTTGGAAAACGATGTGCTTTCATTTTCCACACTCCTTTCCATTTTTAAGAATTCGGTGTTTGTTTTAGACAGAAAGTCCATGCTAAAGCCACCTGAGATTTCGCCTGCTATCTTTTATTCTACTATTATGCGTTTAGCTTACACCACCCGACGAAAAAATATTTGTAAACTCTTATTGCGGATTACTTGAATACTAATTAAGAATGTGAACTGAATTAAACTGTTTATGCTTGTTATTTCACTAAACTAACATAATTTGTGCATCACTTCTTGCAGGTTGTCACTTGTGGGAGCATTCCTTTGGAATCGTCGTACCAAAAAGAACCTAGGTGTGTATATGTTTCCACAGAGTTGTATGAATATAAAGGATGGGGTGGAAAGTCCGCAAATCCTAGACACCGCTGCTTCTCATGGGGTTCTAGGTACTCAGAGGTAGTAAACTACTAACTTGACCATGTTCTTGAATAACATGAGCTTTAGATATGTAATAGTACCAACTGGAGAATATCATGTTAAATTATATTTGTAGTACCAGGATTTCATTTTTTATGTTCCCGCTGGTACTAGATTATATTCATACTTCTACAGTACACTGGGCCATGTATACAACTTATTGATGTTTATTGGAAAAGATAATATCAATCAGATCTCTGAAACTTCTTTGGAACTGATATATTTTTAAGTCGAGCATACATGTTCAGAGAAAGCAGCAAGTATTTTCTTCAATTTGAATGATGAAAATGGTGGTTTTCTCAAGTATTTTCTTCGATTTCATTGATGAAAATGGTGGTTTTCTCTTGTGAACAGAAATACGTTGCTGATTTTTATGTATCAGACTTCCAATCTGGATTGAGAGCTTTGGTAAAAGTTGGCCATGGAGCTAAGGTTGCTCCATTTGTTAAACCATCTACTGTAGTGGATATAACAAAAGAAAACAGGGAGTTGTCTCCGTGCTTTTTACGCTGGCTAGCTGATCGCAATCTCTCTTATGATGACCGTATAATGCGCCTCAAAGAAGGGTATGACAACTTGACAAAGAACATGAATATAGGAATCTATATTTTTATTAATTATATAATCCTAAAAGAATCTAATTAATAATAATGTAGATTCCTATATTCATGATCTTCATCACAACTTCTTTGAATTCAAATACTCTTCAACTGTATAATGGTTCAAGTAGTTTAGAAAGTGGTGTATCATCTACAACAAAGACCTTCATTGAACCATGTTTTTTTCTCGCTTGTCAGATATATCAAAGAAGGAAGCACTGTAAGCGTGATGGGGGTTGTCCGACGCCAGGACAATGTTCTAATGATAGTCCCATCAGCGGAGCCAGACTCAACAGGCTGTCAATGGTTACGTTGCCTCCTCCCAACCTACGTCGAAGGTCTTATTTTGACGTCTGATGATAATCAAGATGCAGAAGTAATTCCTGTATAGATGTTTAAAGTTCCGTGCTCTGCTTTTGTTTGCAAGTCGAATGCCACGGGTAAATATCTGAAAGGTGAGACTAATGTAAGAATCGCATACCAGTAGACTACTCTACTTTTCCTTTCCCAGTTTAGGTGTGTAAATGGCCTAGAAGATGCAGAGAAAGAAGACTTAAGGTCACATAGTAATCAGTGTTAGTCTACTCATATGAGTTAATGTGCTGTCAGGAGTTGTAGATTTAAAAGAATCCACAAGGAGTTTTTGACTGATTTTATGTACATAAAGTCATAGAGAATGCCCTAAAGGGTTCGGAAATGGTTGCTTGGTTTGTGCTAAAAATTTAGTACGAAAAATGGAGTGTTTTTCTTGTTTTCTTTAATCCTTCATCGTTTACCTCTATTTGATTTTGTGTAACTACTAGTGGGGATTTGAACGATGTTAATATTCTTAGCACATGCATGTAAATCTAAGCTTCTCATCAAATTTTATTATTTATTCCATTGTGTTTCCGAGTGTATTATAATTAGATCTCATCATATTTTACAAGGGTTTTCTTTGACCTGAAAAATGCACTCTACCGACTACTAAGTCACTATCGTATTTATAAATTGTTTGATTCTGATACATTAGTACACGATTACGTCACACTTGTAATATATATTATGAAGCTATCGTAGATGTACTAACGAATAACGATAAAATTTTACTCAGAAAATACACTACGAAGGCATCTTTCTTTGTAATGAATCTCCCGAATGCCGTGTTGGCGCTAAAACCAGGCGGGGAGCCAGCTCAGAGGTGAGGGGCCGAGGGCCTTGACTTGAGGAGGAAGTAAATAAAACTATGAGATTCAAATATATTTTGCACCTCAGACCTATTGGAATAATTACTTTCTACGGAAATAGAACCAGAAAAAATCATCAAGGTGTGACAAAAACCGTCCATGAAAAAGATCTGAAATGATTTGGATTAATCGGTGTACTATTTGACTCACTTTTCTAGAAAGTTAAATATATTAATAGCCTTTGAGTTGTCTCGGAATTATACATGTTGTATTACTTTAGTCTCTAAATATCTTACATAATAATGGTCACTGAATTATGTAATTATTGCAAAAAATGACCATTTTGTTAAAACTGTTAAATATTTAACAGAATAATTCATTACAAAGTATACATTTTGATAACTATGGTCAAGAATGAGATTCTGAATTTTCAGATTACAAAGTGGACTATTAAGACTTATGCGATTATTGTAATAATGCCTTTTTTTTCTTTCTTTCACCAAATTGTTAAATTTTTAACAGAAATGAGTTATGTGCAAAGTATATAATTTGTAACTATGGCTAAGAACGAGTTCTGACCAGAGAAATAAATAATATCTTTTTTTTTTGTTAAAAAACTAATAATTTGTGATAAATGAGCCATTAGTGTAACAATTGTATAATTCAGAATCATTAGAAAATGTAAGTTGAAATTTGGAGGCCAAAGTGGTAAAATGAGTATAATTTATGAGCTATTACGTAATTAACTCTTTATTTAATTTATATTTCGATTTTGTTATAGTAAATAGTAATTTATAGAGATCTTAAGTACATCAATTAATGAATTTAACTATATTTAAGTTTATGGAACTATAGTAAACACACTACAATAATACTTCTAATTTAATAAATGACTCTCCGTCCAAAAGTTGTGGGAAAATTCTTCTTAAAATTTAAAAATTTTTATATTAGTCTTTTAACTATTAAAAATGTATCATTTCAGTCCTTTATACATTCTATTTGAATTTTAATACAAAGAGTACATTAAATGCATTTGTCCTTCTATCTTGTTAGTTTTAGCAAAATATCACATTTTGTACAGTTCAAAAGATGCATTCTTATCTAATGTGTAGCTAATTTTTATGCAACCAATAATTTTTGAAGTGCTTCAATTTGTACTCTAATTTTTTTATAATATTGGTATATGCTTTTACATATGAAATAAGTACAACATAAGAGTACGCGTATCTCGTGTATTTATTTTGTTTTAAGAATAAAACAAAATATATAATAAAAAAATAATTAAAATGAAATTTTTTAATAATTTAAAGACTAAAATAACAAAAGTTAGAGTTTAAGAACCAAAACAAGAATTTTAATGTAGTTTAGGAATCAATAGGATCATTTATCATGAATTTAAATATTCTCAGCTTGTTGGGATATTCTTCAGTTTGGATGGAACTCACAACCACACTCGAGGCTAATTTCTATTGACCAACGAGAAAACAACTAAATAAGTACATAAATGGAACACTCAATTAAGAAAATAGAAGAGGAAATAATAATAATAATAATAACAATAATAACCACTGTGTTTAGCATTTTTATAAGAAAATCCATAATTTTCATTGAAATCAAATATTCAATTACTTAGTATTTTTATAATAATAATAATAATAACCACTGTGTTTAGCATTTTTATAAGAAAATCCATAATTTTGATTGATATCAAATAAAATATTCAACTAATTAGTATTTTTTTATCAAATCTTATGCGGTTTATATGTATCGTCAAATTGAAGTTTGAGTTTGTAACAAAAGACAATTTTTACGCTTGAACTCATAAAACATAAACAAAAAACAAAATTATTGAAACTAAAAGAGTTTAAATTATTGAAAACAATTAAAATGAAAAAACAAAACAAAAGATGGCTCTACTTCTCCATCTATTTGGGAAGTGCGACTTTGCAACTCCTTCCCCCTCCTTTTTTTTGCTTTTGTTTTTCTTTCTTTCTTTTTTTTTTAAACAAAAATTAAATTTTTCAATAATCTTATCTCTTTTTAGTTTTGACAATTATTTTTTTTCCTGATTTATGTTATTTGAGTTTAAAGGGTTGAAATGTCTTCTTATTCTATAAATACAAACTTTAATTTGTATCATATATGTGGACCGGTGCAATTTGATACAAAAATACAAATTGAAGATTTTATACGATGCATACCAACACCAAACGTGATGCTTGTTTTCTTTTTTCTTTTTTTTTTTCATATTATACAACAATAATAATAATAATCAGAGTCTAGATTGTATCCCTCCAGCCACAACTAGGGTTTCTCCTGTTATATAAGAAGCATCATCAGAAGCCAAAAATGCTGTAGCAGCAGCAATCTCTTCTGTGGTACCAAGCCTCTTTAGTAGAGTGGTCCTCACAATGGCCTTCATCTGCAATAGCCGATACGCAATAAATATTGAAATGAGTATAGTTTTGTGATGCTAAAGAAATAATGCGTTTTGATTCATCTCTCAATGAGATCAGTTACATAATATAAAATAACTACAGTGTTACTTAGCTATTTAATACAAAAACTCTTTGAATTCCAAATCAATTTGTAAAATTAATCTTAAACTCATTTTTTATAGCAAAATATCATTCTTCTTCTTTTTTTTTTTAATAGCAAAACATCCTAATGTTAGATAATTTGGGTTTTGACATTCCAAATTCTAACAAAAAGCCTTTTGTGGTATGAAATCAAATGATATAATTGGTATTTCGAATATTTTATTTATTTATTTCATAAATTTGTCATATGTTTTTCATATATATTACATACATATATGCTTATTCCTAAAATATAAAATCTCTTATAATAATCATGAACTTTTCACCTTTAAAAATAAATTATTAACTGAATAATATGTGTATTTTATGTAAAAAAATCAATAATTTTTATATAATCAAGTTAAAAATCAAACCATAATTTTGATATAACCAAGTTAAAAATCAAATCCTAATTTTAGTCCTAAAGCAAAACCCAACTCAAAAAATCTTAATATAACTAAAAGTGAATAACACAGCCACATATGAAAAAAAAAAAGTCACTAATATAGTATAAAAAGAAGTTAAAAAAAATCCTGTTTGAGTGTTTAAACTTAGTGGAAGAGTAACAACAACTAGCAGCAGTTAATTACCGGTGGAAAACAATGATTTAAGGAGTGACTTGTGTATGTCAATGTACAATAGACGCCACTGAAAAATCCAAAACTTTCTTTCTTTGCTGTAAGTTTTTCATAGTTTCAAAATTACAGGAAAAAAAGAAGAAATTCTAGAATAAATTGTATGAAATACCAATTATGCCCTTTGATGTTACACCATGTGAAGCTTTTATAACAAATAAGTGTAACATAACTAATATTTTTAATATTAAAGGGTTTTGCTACCAAAAAAAAAAAAAAAGAGCTCAGGGTTAAATTTACCAAATTAGTTTAATTTCAGGGAGTTTTCATATTAAATAGCCATGCTACATATCTTTATTTTTTAAAATATAATCGGATGGATATGGGTACCAATCCAGTAAGTATTTTTTTTTAACCTATCTATAGGTATCGTTTTGGCCAATTAAAATGTATCTTACACATTTTTTAATAGTAAAAAATAGGAGAGAGAAACATCATTAATAATGCACGTCTTTTCATGCATATCATTATAGCCGTTGGATTACCATTAGATGATGATCCAATGGCTAAAAAATATATATCTATACATAAGTTAAAAAAAAAATATCTACTGGATTGGTAACCGATATATATATATATATGGGTCATATTTCAATGAAGTTTTTTATTTTTGCTCCATAGATGGGTACTTTGATCAAGTTGACAATGACTTGCACCCATACATAGGTATTAAAAAAAAAATACCTACGGGATTGGCAACCTATATACATATATATATGTATTTTAAAAGAAATCAAATTTAAAACTTATGTAAAATTCATAAAGCTTTCTATAAATAATATATAATTTTTGTAGGTTCAGTTTTTACACTATTTTTTAATATTTGTTTTTTTAGTTTGTAATTTAAATTAGTTTTAAATGTAAATTAATTATTGAAATAGATATTCTTAAAGTTCAAAAAGATATTTTGGTAAACTTAATGATCAAAATTGGTGTTTGACCAAAAGAATATATAAATTTGTTACAAATTTCAAATCTAGAAATCAATATTAATAATAACCAAAACACAACAACGCAAGCTATAAAAATGCAACTAACCATTTTACGAATGTATATTTTCTTCTTTTAAAGCTTAAATTAATGATTTATCTAACAAAACCTGGCATAAACATAGACACAAAAAATAAAAATAAAAAATGAAAATGACACGTCTAATTTCCTGATGAAAAATAAAATTTTCGTTAATCAAAGAGAGATATACTACATCTACTTACCGTAGGTTCATCTTTTGAAAGGACCTCCCCAAAGCGGGTTGGCACAATCCCGGGAGCAACACAATTTACGCGAAAATCGGCGCCCAACTCGGCAGCAAAGATCTATGATATTCTCATAAAATAAATAACAATTTCTAGGGGAGATATTTTTGATGTGGTGTTGATTTAAACTTTCTTGAAAATCAGCTATTTTATGTAAAAGTAACATTGATAATGACTCAAGGATAATGTCGAGGCATTCTAATTAGTTTATCAAGATTTTGTACCAACATATGTAGCAAACGAGTTATCATCATTCAATTGATAAATGATAATAAATTTATTTGTGATAAATTTCACACATTAATTGAATAGTAACAATTAATTTATCACATGTGTTGGTACAAAAATTTTAACAAATTAATTATGATACCTAGCATTATATATGACTCAATCACTATAAATACGAGAAAAAGAGGGGGGAGGGGGGAGGGGGGGCGAAGAAGAATATTTCAGAAATAAAACTGCTAAAAACCTATAACTGGAAAAATGAGTGTCACAGCGTATAGAAATCAAGATTTGAACTTTGAAGTAACTCCCAATCTAAAGTCCTAGAAGATCATTAAGCCCAAGAATATTTTTATGATATGGTCATCAAATTAAGCCCAACAATGTACCTTTGTGAGGCCAAGAAGAGCGGTCTTAGTGACTGCATACATAGACCATGGACCCGGTTGTAGGTAAGCAGAAATAGAGGAAATGAAAATGATTGAAGAACCCTTCTTCAAGTGAGGAGCTGCTTCCTGTTAAGTGTTAATCACTACCAACATTAATCAATATTTAACGTAAATCGAGCACAAGG
The DNA here is from genome assembly GCA_002914845.1 of Trema orientale. Classification (NCBI taxonomy): domain Eukaryota; kingdom Viridiplantae; phylum Streptophyta; class Magnoliopsida; order Rosales; family Cannabaceae; genus Trema; species Trema orientale. Next base: position 618,259 of record JXTC01000075.1, on the reverse strand, counting down.
AGGTTTTCATCGAAGGACTGTTTAGTGTAATATTTAATAATTATAAATATACAATTAAAAAGAAAAGTTTTCCCATAGAATTTTTTAATGCAAAGATTTTTTTTTTTTTGGAGAGATAATGCAAAGATTTGTTTGTGATACAATTTGCACGAATATCCGACGTTTTTCATAATTGTTATATCTTATTATTTGGATTAGAGTCAAACACCATAATTAATAAATATGTCCTAAAATTTAACGAAATATTCACTTTACTAAAAAAAGGCCAAAAATATCATATGTTTTCAAATGGGATCGAAATTATCTCGTTCACCGACTCTTTATTCATATTTTTACTCAAAATTTTCAAAAATGTCTAGATTACATTCAAATATCTCAAAACTTGTATCCAAAAACTATTTTATCAGTTTATTGTTATTATTTATTTTTTTATTAAATTATGTTTTCATTCTTTTTATTATTTCAAATTTTAGTTTTAATTTTCATTAAAAATGATTTCAAATATATAAGTAAATAAAAAAAATTCTTTTCCGTAAAATAATAAAGTGGTATTTTATGAACTTTAAAAAATTTAGTCAGATGATACTTTTGACCCAATTGGTAGAACTCATAGAAGGCTTTTGGTATTTCTAGGAACATAGGAGTTAAGTTGGTACTTCGTTAATACTCATGAAATATATTTATGGTATTTTTTTCTATTATTAGCGAAACGCCTCTCTTGTCTCCGATGTCTTTTTTTTTTGTTTTTTTTGAAAATAATTCTTGTCTCCGATTTTACTACTTTATTTAGGAGGAAATTAGGTTCCGCGGCAGTTATGGTTGTTGGTCTTTTAACTTTAGCCATTTTTCTTTGGAAAAAAAAAAACTAATATTTTTCTTAAGAAATATTATCTATGAAAATGCCCCTTTATTTAGGGGCTTTTAGCAAATGACTCTTTTTTTTTTTTTAAAGTTTTTATAGATAAATGGTTGATATGAAATTTGATATTTGGTATAAAATTAGTTTACTGAGTCTAAAAAAACTTATTTACTTAGCAGATTAACTGAATCCAATATACTATTTGATATGTGCGGTTTAAAATTTAATATTTTTTTTTTGTCATTTACCTACAAAGTAAGAAAAAAAAAAAAAGGACATTATGAAAATGAAGTATTAGAAAATAATATCAACTATAGTTACTCTTCGATCCACTACCCTTATAAGAAGTATAGGAGCTTTGACATTTACTTCCCACAGTTTGTCAAGGATGGATTCTTGGGTTCGCATGATGGTATCAGGCCTTGGATTGACAGCGGCATTTGACACCACCACATCTATCTTTCCAAATTTCTGCCATTCGTATTAAGTAATGACTATAAAGCTTCGTCAGTCACTATCTAATAAGTCCAAAGAATAATACGTCCAGAGAATAAATTCGTTTCTTATCAAAAAAAAAAAAAAAGTCCAAAGAATAATAAGTTGTTCGTATATACTAGTAAGATGAGTAGTGGTCGCAATACTGTGGAGAATTCCAAGTTCAAATACCTATTCTCAAAAAAAAAAAAAAAAAGAAGAAGAGGAAGAAAAGCATGTGCCTAAGGCACGTGTCCATATATCTCATGAATTTGTTATATTTTTATCTTTTTATTTTTCAAAATTGTATCCGACTTTATTAATAGCTTTCTATGCCTATCGTTGTTAATCCTTTCTTATATTTATTAAGAGTTTTCTATGCTTGTAGTTGTTAACCCTTTCATATATACTAGTAAGATAGGCACGTGCTCGTATATTTCATCAATTTGATACATTTTCATATTTTTATTTTACAAAATTTTATCCGACTTTATTTGGAGTTTTCTATGCCTGTAATTGTTAACTTTTTATATAATAACATCCAAACAAATATATCTACACCATTTATAATTATAGTTAGATTTAACTATTCGATTAATTAATTATGAGAATATTCTATGTATTGATACTAAAGTGCTTTATTTGCAGGATGATCTGTATTTGTTTCCAACCGTATTATGTAAGAATTTTGAAAGAAATATAACTCCAAAACACCACTTTAACTTAAAAGGATAATAAGATAAGCATAATTACTTAATTAAATGGGTCGTATACTACCAATGACTCGTTTAAAATTTTAACTAACATTTAAATGCTAAATTTTCACTTAAAAAATGCTCAATTATAATATTCTCTTTTAAATTTTACTTACTTTACAATTAGCATTATTGAATTATTGAAATAAGAATTTAAAAATTTTAATACACAGTTTATATTAAGAATAAGACAGAAGATATACTTTGTACAATTAAAAAAAAAAAAAAGTCCCAATAGCTCCTACTATATACGAATACAACTATATTTTACTACCAACAGCTCCTAGTATATACGGATAATATATATTATTTTAAAAGTACCCAATAGCTCCTCTTTGTTTTAACTTTTAAAGAAATAAAAGGAAGCAAGCATGCCGATGGAGAGCTACTTATCCATTTTTCTATGTAAAGTAGATACATATGGAAGATCATCACTTATTAATTAACAACCCATAAATAAGAAAGCAACGAGGTTTAATAATAGCTATAGGCAGATGGGGAATAATAGGTAGAAAATTGCTAAATGAATCTTTCTCACTCTCTTTTATACTCTCTTATCTCATTATTTAATACGTGGATTCTACTATCCAATTTAACATTGTATTAAACTATAATGAAATCCATATATCAAGTAATATTGAGAGAACGCAAAAAAAAATAAAAAAAATACAAGTAACATTCCTCTATGTACGTTATATTACTTATATATATCTATGGACTATAAATTCTATAAATATATAGATATATAAATATGGTGACCTCGAGCGTCTTGGCTATAAGATTCTTTCTTTGTTGTGCATTTGACACATGACAGACAACCCCCAACACTTGAATTCCTTTACTTTCAAGCTTTTCGATTGCAACATCAACATTTTCCTGAAATATTAATCTGATGTCATCAACCACAGAAGAATTTTTGTTGCTCGACATAGTAATATAAAAAATACTACTATGATCAGTCACGCAATCAAAAATTAAGCTTCACGTAGATTCTACTATAAAGTCGTACCCCAATAGACGATCTTCAGTAATTATAGTTACAAAACTAAGTAGCTATCACACATATATAGTATATAAGTGTGTATTTATGTGTATATTATGATTAACCTGCTTGCGGGAGGAGATGACTACAGAAGCACCTTCCAGGCCGAGGCGTTGGGCGATGCTGTAGCCGATGCCCTGAGTGGAAGCGGTCACAATGGCTACCTTCCCTTTGAATCTCTTGGCCATTTTCTTACGAGTTTTAAGTATCATGCTTGGATTATGATGTGTATATATATGTGCTCCTTTGGGAATTATGGTTAATTACTTATGCATTAATTGAAACTGGACCTTTAGATCAAATAGTTCAAATGTTACCAAAATGTCGATTAAGATTATTGTATTGGATTATATTGATATGCTTACTATTATTCTATGTTTGGAATAATATTAGATTGAATTAGTATTACTATTTATAATGTGAGACCCATTGACATTAGAATATGAAATATAAGTATTTTAAATTTAATTTAATTTTTAAAATAATTAAAAAAGTCTATTAAAGTTGGATGCAATAGTATTGGAATGTGCAATGGAGATGGATCCTTCTAGTGATGTGTGGATTAGTAATCCTATACGTTTGAGTTTATTATTTATCCTACTCAAATGGGACTAATTTTGGGGTATGGATTGTTTATCCAAAGGAATTTCTATAAAAATACGGTTTTCTATGCAAACTATTTAAAAAATATGATCAGGGGCAAAATATCAAGAGCAAAAATACGGTCTGACCAAATCTTTCATACGGTTTTTCAAAGAAGTTTAAAAGAACCTTTTGATTAACACGCAGGTTGGACGCTTCAGTCGTCAGCATCATGGTTAACACCTGGCGCATTTATTTATTTTTTTTAAAAAAATTTCAGCTTTCAATTAATGTTTTTCTTTCTTTTTCTTTTATGCGAAATTATTGTTTTCATTTATTTTATTTTTTTTTTGTTTTTAAATATTGTTTTTCTTTCAACGCTTTTTGCCCAAAATGTACTTATTGCTCCTAGATTAATTTTTTTTATCTTTTTGTGCGCTTCCTTTTTTGTGTATTTTTCTAGATATTATAATTTTTTAAAATTAATAGCGATTGTGTTTTTTAAAAAAAAAATAAAAATGAAATTGCAACTTTCCTCCAAACTTCATAAATACCATAAGTAATTTGGAAGTGCTTATTGTGAGCAGATGATTTCTTCTTTTTTTTTTTTTTTCCTTTGTCAATAAGAAATGCACAAAAATTCCGTTCTAATCTAAAGAGTATATACTATAGTGAACTTGCTACGATAATAAATGTATCCTGAACTTTATTTATAATTATCATTAGATATCATAGGTTGATGGAAATTTCGGAAACTAAATTTCCGAAAAACGATTTTACCGAAAACGATTTTCGCAGTTTTGTAAACATATCAAGAACGCAGCGGAATAGGTATTTTAAAATTTTTCTTGAAACTTTACAAAACAAAATAAACAAGATCGTTGATCTAACATAAATCAATTCATGGATCTTGGTTTAGATAAAACCTGGAAGCGCTTCACAACTATTGAGCCTTCCCGTCTATTCTCTAGAGCCCGTTGAATGATCCGATGTATGGGCACCTTCTTGATTCCCAATGAGAGATGAGCGGACGATCCGGAAGACGCTCTTCCTTCTCCTTTATTGCACGTCTACGGCCATGGGTATCTCTCCCTCGGCGGCCATGAACGAGCTCAGGATTTCTCCCGCGGTAGCTCCTTACTCTCACTCTCTCTTTTTCTCTCTGTTTCACGCCAAGCACACTTACTGTGCTTGTAGTAGGCGTGTAGCTCTTGTGTACAGGCTTAGGAGAACTTTTCTCTTAAGTACTAGAGAGATGTAAACTCTAGTGGGCTTATTGGGCTCAACTGACCATCCAATTAGTATTGAGCTATGTGTGAGCCAGACAGGGGACCTTATGGATCCAAATAGTCTAAGCTCCAATGGGCCAACTGTCCATAGGCATAATTAACTCTTAATTACGACTGGGCCTTGTCCATTAATATTGGGGCACTCCACTATAGGCCCAATATTGCACTCTTAGACTAAATGTCTTATATTTTCTGTGAAGCTAATTAACACTTCAATTAACTTGATCCAGTTAGCATATACTATACCTGCAGATATACCTCCGATGCAATGCCGTACTGGTGAGGTGAAATTACCGTATTACCCCTCTAGTACATATTTACCTTTGAGTTACCATTTTTCATCTAATGGATAATATTTGACTATGGTGTTTGTAACTGCCTTTACAAACACAGTCAAATTCACAAAGTGAATACCTGGCGCCTGGTTTTTACTATCCAAGTCCTTGAAAAAACTCAAAGTAACATTATATGCATGGTGTCTAAATCATGAAGGGCGTTCTCGTCAATTCACAAATCTTATCTTCCAAGATACTGGAGTTCGAACCATATAATCGGAACTAGTTCTTTAGTAAGTCAAAAAGATAAAACTCATGAAAGTAAGTCCGACAATCACTAGGATTTAGGTAATCTTGCAATAGTGCTAGATTAGTGAAAGATTGAATATTGAGTTACGGTACTTAACCTCAAATTCTATTTTCACTTGGTCCAGTTCAATGCACTTATAACTTTCTTATAATGCACTAATGTTTCTATCCAAAATCAGACACTTCGATGATTGGAGACTTCATCAATCCCGTTAAAATAGATAACACTACATTCTATGGCAAAATAAAGTATTCCATCTTTATTTACAGAATGTGAACTTTTAATTTAGATATAATGAAATAAAGAATTTAGTTTCCTACATGTGAACACTTCACACGATCAATTCTTTATTACTCATTATTAGTCATAGAAACTTTTAGACGTTTGCATAATAGAAAACATAAACATCACATGTATATAATTGGGACATAATATGGAATTCATTGATAGCAAATAGATAACACTTATATTCAATAAACATTGTTTAAAATGCCAAACAAAGAAAGTGCTTTCTAGGGTATATTCCCAACATAGGTAACCTAGTATGATACCTATTGTAATATCTCCCCTTAATCTTCCATGATAACGTAAGTAACCTATTCGATAGTTTTTTTTCTTTTTTTCTTTTTTTGTGATATGATAACTTGGTATGGTACAATCTTTTTTTTCCCTTTAAAAAACGACCAAAAGTCTCATTCTAATTTATCAGATCGATAATATAAGTAACTTGCTGTAATATCATAGGTAACATTCTTTTATTATTATTATTATTATTATTATTATTATTATTATTATTATTAAAGGTTACTCCAATCCTATTGACCATATTTCCCTAGAGACTTTAGGTAACTTGGTAGGATACCATAATAGTATCATGGTACGATACCTATAGTAATCTCATAGTTTTTTTTAATTAATTTTTTTTGGTATACAAATAAAGAATATCAAACTCACTTTCCAATTTATCCAATTAACATAGTTTACTTAGTATAAAACCTGGTGTAACTTTTTATTTGTTTGATTTTTTTTTAATTATTCGGATGTCATAGACACATATGCTATTTTTTTTTCAATTTATCTAAATACCATGAGTAATCTTGAAAAATACCTATGATACTTTTTTTTGGGGGCAATAAGGAACACCCAACTCCCCTTCTAATTTTTCAGATACTATAGGTATCCCGGTAATATACCTATCCTAATTGACAAATTTAATAAGTTTTCAATTACTATAAGTAACCTAGTACATGACTGTAAGTACCTAAGTGTGAGACTTATAGTAAGTCATCAAAGTCCCCCATTTAAAACATGAGATCCACAAAGAGCTTAGTATATAGGATAGATACTTAGAGCAACATAAGTTTAATATTGGTACCTTAAAAAGATACTTAGAGAGATAAAAGTTTAGTCCATAATCGTAATTGAAATGGAGGAAACTAAACAAATTAGATACCCTTGGTAACTAACTACAAAAAATACTATTGTTTGATCATATTTTGATAAGTAAAACAAATTAGATATCCTTAGTACATAGGATCATATGGATGCCTACAAATACTTAATTTTGATTAGTTTTCAATACTAGTGAACAAAAAATAACCAATTTGGATATCATATTATCCAATATTATTGACAATATTAACCAATTTTTTTATCAATTTATATTTTACTATAAAAATAAACAAACTATAAAATAAAAATGTGAAAAAGAAGGAAAAAAGAACAATAACAAAAGGAAAAAAAAAAACTAACAACACTAACAAAAAAAGAAAAAGAAAAAAGAGAGAAAAATAGAGTAAAAAAAAAGGTTTAGGGGTATGTAAAAGGGCCACTAAAAAAACTAATAAAAAGAGGAAACAAATTTGTTTTCTATTCTAGAAAAACTTTATTTAAAAATCAAATAACATATTATATTGAAAAAGGAGATTTTCTTAACCAAAATAGCTCATTTTCCAATCCTAAAGCGAATTTAGCTAAATCATGTATCATTTGATTAGCTTCATGATACATGTTTAACTAAAACACCAGAAAAGATGAACAATAAACTAAATGCACCCAATAAGAGATTATCAGACTCTAAATGATAGACAACACCATCATTAGAGTTTTAACCACTATTAATGCATTCGACTCCAAAATGTGGAGATTTAAACTAATATACTTAGTCCATGATAGATCAACTCCCATAGCTTTTGCCTCCACCATATTTGGGGAAAGAGCCCAACTGCTTTCTTGGAAAGAGCTGCCATGACTTCACCTTTGGAATTTCATATAACAGCTCCTATATACCAATCGTGCGCATGACCTTATTAATAGCCACATCAACGTTTAATTTGAAGTCGCTGGTCAAAGGAGGAGACCAACGAGCCTCCTGTTGGGGGTAAAATTTGTTAGACTCATTTTAGTATATGGCTTACTAGATGTATTTATATTTTTATAGGTCCCTTTATTTTAGAAAATAAGTAATTGTTATTTATGATTTATATTTCAGATAAAGCATTATCTAGATTGTATCATATTATGGATAGGTTACTCGAAAGATAATTATTAATTATTTAATTAATAAATTTTATCATTTATAAAACACCTCTTAGAGGCCGATAAATAAGAGTCTTCTTCTTCATTCTACATATTCCATTCTATTCTTTCTACACAATCTCTACTAAAATCTCTATAGTTTTACTAACTCTTTATTCTTTTACAGGGAACTCAGAACTATATTAGAGTTTGATCCCTACGAAGGATATGTAGACAGCTCTTATTAGCGTAATCTAAAAAATTAACCTATCTATTTTTTCTGGATGTGTGATTGCTAGTGGTCATGGACCCTAAATTGAATTATAGGTCTTGGCATTTATACTTCCCTTCTTCATATATATGTCAACCAAAAAAGTATTATTATCAGAAACAATCTTCACTTTCCTCATTTCTTTGATGTAATTAGCAGTCCAAGTGATAATGACATATGCTTGTTTGACTTTTAAGCCATGCACCCTCTTATTTTGTTCATTCTATATACTCTATAACAAGCAAAGAAACATCTCAAATTCATCTTTATTCAGTATGTGAACATAAAGATGAATAATATCTGGCATGGACAACTGGAAAAGAAGCTTGAAATTAAGATTAAAACCTAACAATCGCTAAATTGTTTTAGTATGTTTATAGCTTATTAAGGCATGTGTAACAGATTCTTATGTAGAGTTACATCTCTGACAGCGAGGAGATGCAATTATTTTCTTTTGAAATATACCTGCACTTGTGGGTAGAACTTTATGATAGGTCCGCCAAACAAAAATCTTGACTTTACTAGTTAGTGATAAACTCCAAAATTTAAGGTACCAATGTCGATTAAGAGATTGAGTGCCTTGGGAAATTAATTGTCTATACCTATAAAGGCTATTTTAAGGGTTGCGCGGGATTGGATAAGGATAAGATTATTGCATCGAATTATACTGATATACTTAATATTATTCTATGTTTGGAATAATATTAGATTAAATTAGTATTACTATTTATAATATGAAACCCATTAATGTTAGAATATGAAATATAAGTATTTTAAATTTTAAAATAATTAAAAAAGTCTATTAAAGTTGGACGCAATAGCATTGGAATGTGCAATAGAGTGCATAAAAACATGACTTAAAATCAGGACCCACTCAACAAAATCACACGCTTTTGTGATTGGTATTCTGTATTCTCGATCGAGAAATAACCCAGAATTCATGCATGTTTGATGCCAACTTCTAACTCTAATATGAAAATGGAAATAACAAGTTTTAGCACGTTTGATGCTAACTTCTAACCTTATACGAAAATGGAAATAACAAGTTTTGTTTAGGTCATTATAACTTCGAGTTGTTAATTTAGTCGATAGTTGGAACAACTGTTTGATAAGTCGGCTTATTCTTTTTAGACTGCCTAGTCGTTTTAACTTAACGCAGTGAACCACGTAAGCTAGATTGACTTTCTTTTCGGCAATCCAATCCCTGGTTGCCAGTATTGACAATCTTTCTTTGCTAATGCTACGGGACGGATTCTTGACATGGATGACTACATGCACGGAAATCATGGCCAAATATATCCGCTTCTAGACAAAACATTAATATTCAGATGTTAGCATGTCATGTCAAATTATTATTATTATTATTATTATTANTGGTAACTAACTACAAAAAATACTATTGTTTGATCATATTTTGATAAGTAAAACAAATTAGATATCCTTAGTACATAGGATCATATGGATGCCTACAAATACTTAATTTTGATTAGTTTTCAATACTAGTGAACAAAAAATAACCAATTTGGATATCATATTATCCAATATTATTGACAATATTAACCAATTTTTTTATCAATTTATATTTTACTATAAAAATAAACAAACTATAAAATAAAAATGTGAAAAAGAAGGAAAAAAAGAACAATAACAAAAGGAAAAAAAAAAACTAACAACACTAACAAAAAAAGAAAAAGAAAAAAGAGAGAAAAATAGAGTAAAAAAAAAGGTTTAGGGGTATGTAAAAGGGCCACTAAAAAAACTAATAAAAAGAGGAAACAAATTTGTTTTCTATTCTAGAAAAACTTTATTTAAAAATCAAATAACATATTATATTGAAAAAGGAGATTTTCTTAACCAAAATAGCTCATTTTCCAATCCTAAAGCGAATTTAGCTAAATCATGTATCATTTGATTAGCTTCATGATACATGTTTAACTAAAACACCAGAAAAGATGAACAATAAACTAAATGCACCCAATAAGAGATTATCAGACTCTAAATGATAGACAACACCATCATTAGAGTTTTAACCACTATTAATGCATTCGACTCCAAAATGTGGAGATTTAAACTAATATACTTAGTCCATGATAGATCAACTCCCATAGCTTTTGCCTCCACCATATTTGGGGAAAGAGCCCAACTGCTTTCTTGGAAAGAGCTGCCATGACTTCACCTTTGGAATTTCATATAACAGCTCCTATATACCAATCGTGCGCATGACCTTATTAATAGCCACATCAACGTTTAATTTGAAGTCGCTGGTCAAAGGAGGAGACCAACGAGCCTCCTGTTAGGGGTAAAATTCGTTAGACTCATTTTAGTATATGGCTTACTAGATGTATTTATATTTTTATAGGTCCCTTTATTTTAGAAAATAAGTAATTGTTATTTATGATTTATATTTCAGATAAAGCATTATCTAGATTGTATCATATTATGGATAGGTTACTCGAAAGATAATTATTAATTATTTAATTAATAAATTTTATCATTTATAAAACACCTCTTAGAGGCCGATAAATAAGAGTCTTCTTCTTCATTCTACATATTCCATTCTATTCTTTCTACACAATCTCTACTAAAATCTCTATAGTTTTACTAACTCTTTATTCTTTTACAGGGAACTCAGAACTACATTAGAGTTTGATCCCTACGAAGGATATGTAGACAGCTCTTATTAGCGTAATCTAAAAAATTAACCTATCTATTTTTTCTGGATGTGTGATTGCTAGTGGTCATGGACCCTAAATTGAATTATAGGTCTTGGCATTTATACTTCCCTTCTTCATATATATGTCAACCAAAAAAGTATTATTATCAGAAACAATCTTCACTTTCCTCATTTCTTTGATGTAATTAGCAGTCCAAGTGATAATGACATATGCTTGTTTGACTTTTAAGCCATGCAACCTCTTATTTTGTTCATTCTATATACTCTATAACAAGCAAAGAAACATCTCAAATTCATCTTTATTCAGTATGTGAACATAAAGATGAATAATATCTGGCATGGACAACTGGAAAAGAAGCTTGAAATTAAGATTAAAACCTAACAATCGCTAAATTGTTTTAGTATGTTTATAGCTTATTAAGGCATGTGTAACAGATTCTTATGTAGAGTTACATCTCTGACAGCGAGGAGATGCAATTATTTTCTTTTGAAATATACCTGCACTTGTGGGTAGAACTTTATGATAGGTCCGCCAAACAAAAATCTTGACTTTACTAGTTAGTGATAAACTCCAAAATTTAAGGTACCAATGTCGATTAAGAGATTGAGTGCCTTGGGAAATTAATTGTCTATACCTATAAAGGCTATTTTAAGGGTTGCGCGGGATTGGATAAGGATAAGATTATTGCATCGAATTATACTGATATACTTAATATTATTCTATGTTTGGAATAATATTAGATTAAATTAGTATTACTATTTATAATATGAGACCCATTAATGTTAGAATATGAAATATAAGTATTTTAAATTTTAAAATAATTAAAAAAGTCTATTAAAGTTGGACGCAATAGCATTGGAATGTGCAATAGAGTGCATAAAAACATGACTTAAAATCAGGACCCACTCAACAAAATCACACGCTTTTGTGATTGGTATTCTGTATTCTCGATCGAGAAATAACCCAGAATTCATGCATGTTTGATGCCAACTTCTAACTCTAATATGAAAATGGAAATAACAAGTTTTAGCACGTTTGATGCTAACTTCTAACCTTATACGAAAATGGAAATAACAAGTTTTGTTTAGGTCATTATAACTTCGAGTTGTTAATTTAGTCGATAGTTGGAACAACTGTTTGATAAGTCGGCTTATTCTTTTTAGACTGCCTAGTCGTTTTAACTTAACGCAGTGAACCACGTAAGCTAGATTGACTTTCTTTTCGGCAATCCAATCCCTGGTTGCCAGTATTGACAATCTTTCTTTGCTAATGCTACGGGACGGATTCTTGACATGGATGACTACATGCACGGAAATCATGGCCAAATATATCCGCTTCTAGACAAAACATTAATATTCAGATGTTAGCATGTCATGTCAAATTATTATTATTATTATTATTATTATTATTATTATTATTATTATTATATTATTATATTATTATTATTATTTTTGCTAAATACATGTTAAGTTACTTGCTTATCAACTTTTGATAATGATTCTAATGAAACGCAGAGTATCACCTCTTAAAAAAGACTAGTTCGTTGATGAGAACTTTTGATAACGATTCTAATGAAACATAGAGCATCATATCTTAAAAAAGAATTGGTTCGTTGATGAGTGGTCTGAATTTGAGAGAAAACAGATATTTAAGTGAAAAATCTATGATGTGGGGATTGCCACGATCTTAACTCAATATTTTTGCGTGTTGATTCATGATTTCCTTGATTGTCAACATTGATATAGTCTTCCTTTGCTATTGCTATATACGAGTGTTCTTGACAAGGAAACATTAATATTCAGATGTTAGCATGTCATGTCAAATTATTATTATTATCATTATTATTGTAACATTATTTTTGCTAAATACTTGTCAAATTACTTGCTTATCAACTTTTGATACTGATTCTAATGAAACGTAAAGTATCACCTCTTAAAAAAGAAGAGTAATGATAGAGACAAATACAAATTAATTACATAAAAAATATACAGATATTACATGACATATATTTTAACTACCCATATATATAGCATGGTCTTATTTTAAAAAGACATAGTGGTTAAAATACATACCATGTAAGCGTGTGTGTAATTTGTATGTGTCGGTAGCATTACGGAAAAAAGAATTGGTTCGTTGATGAGTGGTCTGAATTTGAGAGCCAACATATGTTTTAGTGAAAAATATGTGATGCATGGTTCCTTGGTTGTCAACATTGATATAGTCTTCCTTTGCTATTGCTACGAGGGTTCTTGACAAGGATTGAGCCACTTGCATGGAAATCATAGCAAAACATCACTGCTTCTATAGGAAAAATTAAATATTCAGGTGTTAGTGTGTCATGTCAAATTACTTAATTTTAGTAGTTGATTCTAATGGAACATCGAGCATTGCCTCTTAATTTTGAACAAGTGATCTAAATTTGAAGGCGAAGTCAGACATTTTAGTGATAAATCTATGATGTACGGATTGTCGCAATCTTATTTCCATATTATTGCGAGATTAACTCATGATGTCATGATCTTCATGCAAACCTCAAAATAACGTGAGTAAGACAGCTGTCGACTGCAGAGCGACTCACATTATAGATGGATCTTCATTTCACAGGGTCAAAGAGACCTTAACCTCTGGAGTGCCCCATACTCTACTTTACTCTTCTATATACTATGCTATGTACTTTGGGGATCACGTAAAGAGTTCGAGTTGCATGCTCAACCTGGATGAGACGATATCATTTATGGATGACATGCCATTACTTCAGGGTGGAAAACTGTTGTTGTGGAAAATGAAAACCAGATTGCTCTTGCTGATTTTAATTTGGCTATTGAAGAGTGCCTTTGGGAAATTAAGGACCTCATCTTCCGTGGAAAGGTTCTCCTTGGTTCTTTCGATAAGTGTCGATTTGATTTTACTCGTAGACGTGGTAATTTTACATTTTAGGATAATCCTGCTGTGTGTCTTTTTTTTGACTAACAACCTTGGAAGTCCTTTTCAATTTTTTTATTTTTGAGGGTTTTAGTGGCTTCCCCGGTTCCCCCTCGACCCCCCCTTTTTTCTTTTTTTATGTTTTTTTTTTTCTTTTTTTGTTCTCAATGAAGTCATTATTCAGCAACAAAAGGACCTGGATGAGAGTCATCAATCACACGATTACCAAAAAGGAGGCATCAATCACACTGGTTACAGATAGCATCTACTGATTGTACTCACTTTGACTCACTCTGAGTCTCTAACTCATTTCTTTGCTTTGCTTATCCAAGGGATTGAGTTCTTTTTGTGAGAAAGCTCAAAACAAAAGGAGAGGAAAATTCGGGAGACTAGAGTTCTTATTGAAATGCTCAAAAATCACACGTACAAGAGAAAACAGCAAGAGTTTACAAGAGAAGGAAAAATACTATCCCACCCTTACTGCTAAATGTAAAACTAAACAAATAAAATACCAAAAGAAAATAACTCTTTGGCACTTTTTCCTTTCAATCTGTATCCTATATTTTTCATTGTTCTAATAACACGGAGAAAGATCCAAGAAATGGACGACCTCTAACCCAACATCTTTGTGTTCAAATATTACCATTAAACCCACTGTAAATAAAATGTTCCATGCGTACCTGCGAACCCTGAACACATTTCCAGGCAAATGTGATTATGACTGTTGATCACGGTGCCAGAAATATAGATGAACTTATCAATTGTCACCTTTTGAAGTTTTGTCTAAGAAAATTGCCAGAGATGAACTTTATTGCTAATTAGACGAAGGTTTGTTTTAATCCATGAATTCTTATAAGGCAAATTAAGGATGAGAATATAGAAAAAGAAGCTCAGTTAGAGTCTAGAGGGCATCCCTCCAGCTACAACCACTGTTTCTCCAGTTATGTAAGAAGCATCATCAGACGCTAAAAATGCAGTAGCAGCAGCCATGTCCTCAGTGGTTCCGAGCCTGTTAAGTAGGGTCTTCTCCTCAAGCTGCTTCCTCTGCAACAAATTCCAAATCAAATTTTGGTCAGCGAGGAAAGTCAGAACAGAGCTTTTACAGCAAAGTTAATGGTTAATACCCAACTGGGATTAGAAATCTACTTACTATAGCAGCATCTTTTGTTATAAAATCGGCAAAGTGTGTTGGTACAAAACCAGGAGCAACACCATTTACCCGAGTATTTGGGGCCATCTCAGTAGCAAGGGCCTAGAGGAAAATTGAGAAAAGACAAGTGCATCACAAAATGTACACAGCCTAAGAAGGCCTTAGAGAAATAAACGTTCAGAGGCGTTTGAACCAAGCACTTACCTTGGTAAGCCCCAGAAGGGCAGTTTTAGTCACCCCATACATTGCCATGGCAGCTTGTGGGTGGTAACCAGCAATAGAGGAAATCAAAACAACTGAAGAACCCTTTGTCAAGTGAGGAGCTGCATCCTGTTACATGATCAAGTCGAAATATACCTTAAACATTACATCTAATACGGAGGTTGGGAAAACAGACTAGTGATTCATGGAAGGCAAAAAAAGAAAAGAGGGTTGTCTAGTTGTAGGCCAGTCATTGATGCAGATCACATATAAAATCCCTGGAAAAACAATGAAAAACAACATGATTCTACCTCACTGAAAAACCAGTGTAGCAAGTACTTCTCATTTCCAGCTTTTTTACCTGTAGAATAAGAATAGAGGCTTTGACATTTATTTCCCATAGCTTGTCAAGGACGGATTCTTGGGTTACCAAAATGGAATCGACTGATGGATTGGCAGCAGCGTTCGATACAACCACATCTATCTTTCCATATTTCTACAAGCAAATGAGTAAGTTTCAATCATTTGAGAGATTACACAAACAGATACTGACTATGAAATTATTAATGGTTACTGTGACCTTTTATCACATATCTTAGATGTATAAAATTGGAAATCAAGAATACAAATTATGTCTCACCTGAAGAGTCTTGTCTATAAGATTCTTCCTTTGTTGTGCATTTGAAACATGACAAACAACCCCAAACACCTCAATCCCCTTTCCCTTAAGCTTTTCAACAGCCTCGTCCACATTTTTCTGCAACAATTTGATCGAAAGGCTTCGTCAAGTTAACCGCTTAAAGGCAACACAAGAATTACCGCTCAACAAGAAAGACTAGGATTTCTAGCAATATGTCCAGTCTCTCCTGACTCACGAAAACTGTAGGGTCCAGCAGGAGGACTAAGAATTAATTTACAGCTCTTTTGTAATTATTTTCACATCCAAAAGAACCAATGATCTCAATTTTTTTTTTTTTTTTTTTTGAGGGGACCAATGATCTCAATTTAACCATGTCTAAGTCAACCGTTTTGGCTTTAGATTGTTGAGCTCATCACCTGGAACGCTATTTGAAAGTTAATTCTTATATACTCAATACCGCAAAAGCTCTTCTCCAAAAGGTTAGAGTGGAACTTCTAAATTTGATACAACAGTTGGGATTGTAACAACCAAATTTAAACAATTCCTCAAAATCTCAGCAACCAAACAAAGGGTAAAGGGTAAGAAATAAATCAGACAAGAGCAAATTTTCACGAATTCAAGCATATGGTAACAAATAAATTTTATTCATTTCTCCCAAAATACAAAAAACTATAACAAGAAATCATTTGGTTCTCAACTTTCCGCAAACCAAGCATAAATTACTAAAAATAAAAAATAAAATAAAAAAAATCGAATTTGACTTTGACAAAGAAAACCCAGATGCTTTTTTTTTTTTTTTTTTTTCCAAAATTATCGAAGCAAGACCGGATTCGAGTTGTACAGCACTCTAACCTGCTTGCGAGAGGAGAGCACAACAGAGGCACCTTCCAAGCCGAGACGCTCAGCTATGCTGAAACCGATTCCCTGAGTCGAAGCGGTCACAATCGCAACTTTACCATCGAACCTTTTTGCGATGTTATTAGTTTTCGCCATGTTTATGGTGCTGATAAGCGCGACAAAACCCAATAAGATTCGGGTGTTCCTTTTTCGGTTTCTGGACAAAAGAGAGCGCTTTTAGATCGAACTCGTTCCTCGGGGAGCACGAGAGAGATGAGTTACGTACGATGAGAGTAAGTAGGGCCTTTATCAATACTGTAGGTAGGTTGTTTTTGTTTTGTCCACTGATACATGTTTTATTGGGATTCCCACCGGGAGTCTTGACTTTATAAGAAAATTAGATTGACAGGTCTCATTTCTATCAAAATTATAGTTGCACCCCCCGGAATATGGTGGCAGATATACGTTAACACCCTCCCACTGTCCCACATTTTGAAAAGAGATAACTGCAAAAAAAAAAAAAAAACATACTCTGAAATTTGGGTGTTCTGTAATTTAAACCCAGAAATTTAGATTCTGTAAAATAATACGTTGAGATTAAAAATTTCTGAAAATTAATTTCTGAGTTGACTTTTTGAATAATTTTGACTGATAAAATACAATAATATCCTCAAAATTAAGAAGAATAATAAGGATTAATTTAGTTTTAATAGAGAAAATTATTATTTTTTCATTGCTAAAATTGGTCAAAAAATCTGTCTAGAGCATTAATTTTTAAAATTTTTTAATCTTATGGTATTATTTTACAGAGTCCAAACTTTACGGTTTAAATTGCATAACACTCAAACTTGAGGGTATTTTTTTTACAATTCACCATTTCGAAAAAATATCACCGACCGTCACTGCCATTTCAATTAATTCAGTAATTAAACGTAGTTAACCAATGAAGATAATTACACTGCGGATAACAGTACATATCCCAATTCAGTAATCAAACATAGCTAACCGATGAAGATAATTATAACACTATATATCCCAACTTTTGCACCAAATTTTTTGTATCAACACGTGGCATGTTAGTTGTCACCATCTAATTTGTGTGTTAAAACTTACCACAAATAAATTAAACATTATCACTAATTGAATAGTGACAAATTACATATCACATGTGTTAGTATTAAAAATTTGGTACAAAAATTGGTACCTCAAGCATTATCCGTTACACTGCTGTCTAAAATTAAATTTTTTTATTACATCAATTTGAGTACTTTATTTGTTGAATTATGTATTTACATTGTTTTAGATTCAAGCTCGAGCAATTATAAAGTTTCTAATCACAAATAAATCAAATTTTCATCTAAAAAGGTTAACGGACTTCCACTGTTCAAAAGGATATACCGGCCATACCTCTGAATGTTGGTTAACCTGTAATAAATTTCTTCCCAATTAGAAGCACGAAAGTGGTTTCATATAAGTTGGTAACGATGTGTTGTATTTTAAGAGAATACAGCTTAATAACATTTACACATTACAATTAAAAGCGAAAAACAATAACAACAAAACGAGGCTAAATAGTATTTCATAGCAAGATAGAGAAAAGAACAACATTATAATGAAACGTAACAAATACATTTTTCAATTAATCTTGAAAAATTAACTCAAAATCAACCAATACAAATATGTTCTTAACAAGAAGCTAACAACTATTTTAGTCATAGGGATTTCTAAAATTTTTCAAGAGTTCTGGGATTTCATAACCAAGCATATCATCAACAGCTTGGATCAATTTAGGCTTCAATTTCTCAAATTTGTCAATGCTGTAGCCATTTAAGACATCTCTGAAGTGCTCCACATTTGGAAAATCACCCTGTGGTAGATGGAACTCTCTTTGGACCTATTTCGCAAAAACTTTGAAAGGTAAGTACAAAAGCTTAGACTTTAAGTCTACTCTCTTTTATCTTTTTTCAGAGATTTACCTTTGCGAACTCATCTTCAAGATTGTCAATAAGTCGCTGCTGCGTCTTAGCTTTACCCATCATGGCCGGCATCTCTTTCTTAAGATGGCTAATTATGTAGGCATGTATCTTAGCAGCTCTGGCGCGTTTCACAAATTCATTGATCTACAAGAATAAGATGCAATCAATTCGCTTATGTAGCCTGTAATTACATTTTAAACATGAATAAAAAACATGTACATTCATGTGTGCCACACAAGCGACTAAATCTAATATAAGAATGTGATCATACCCGACGGTCACAAGCCTTCTTTGGAATATCAACCAAGTCTGCCAGGAGATCATCCTGTTCTTTTTCAAAGAGTTCCCGACCCATAGGGCCAAGAGCTGCTTCGTTAACTGGTTTGTCATTGAATGAGCTACAGAGACAAGAAAACAATTCATATATAAACCAACTATATAAACCAGTTGCCATAACTTCAATTACCATAACTTCAAAATAAATAAATAAATAAATAAAATGAATAAACTAAAATTTAAAAATTAAAAAAAAAAGGTTCAGAAAAATAAGCTTAAATAAATATCTAGTTGTGCGACAGTGAAATATTTCACAATTTTAATAGTATGCAAGGAAATATTATAGCCTAAAGCATTGGGAAAGTATCCAACACATTTCGTTAATGTAGCTAATAACAACTGAAAAATTCAAACACTAAACTATATGCAAGCATTCAACAAATTAAGTACAAAGCAAGTCATGAGGTCTATAGCTATCATAAGTTACAAACTTACAATGTATGTTTGTCACATAAAATTTATCGGATCAAAGACCAAGAGCCTACCCAATATAAACACGCACAACCTCTGGAGTATTCAGAACTTTTCCAAGAGACCACATCAATGCTCCATATACTCTCATGAGCTATAAAATGATCAAATATTTAAAAATCTGGATGAGATCAAAGTATATATGTAAAATGGATAGAAGTCAAAGCATATATTTAGAACAGGGAATCTAAAATAGACTATAAGTGCACATTTACCTGTTGTGTATCAACTTGGTCTGCTTTGTTTAGAACCACGCGAATCTTGTCATCATGACCACGTAAGGATGAAATTACTCGCTTG
>JXTC01000075.1:585130-598368 GCA_002914845.1 Trema orientale | reverse complement strand
ACAAAAGAAGAATGAGATCACATTTTGCAGCAAACCATGATATGACACCAGTGAAATCATAGCTTCTTTGTGTTCGTTGCTTTTCTCCAGATAGTACACCAGGAGTATCCACGAATGTGATTTCATCAAGCAACTTCACGTGCAAAAGAGAGATTAGAATATGTTGAGGAAGATGATGATGGAACCAAATAAACTATTAAGTTATAATTTTTGCACACAATAGAAATTTTAACTCACAGGATGTGGCATTTGAGAGCATTGAAATTTTGATAAGAATGCCCCTCCAAAAGTTGTCAAACCACTGAAAGGCATATCAGCTTGAACAGCTATTGTGTTACCAGGAATACTCCTCTCATCAGGCCCAGACTGCACAAAGAAATTCATTATGCCATTGCATTGGCCCAAACCACAAAGAAGTATCAAAAAGAGCTAAATAGAAATTTCATATATAAGAAGATAAATTTTCGGTCTGCAGAACTTGATTTCCAGAAAGAAAAGATGACAGCTTAGCATACCATTACAACAACAAATCTGTCTGTCGTAGGCTCTGGGCCAATATGAGATCCTATTACAAAGAGATGAAAATGAAAAACCAATGAATATGATTGTTGTTGATAATTGATGCCAATATTTTCGTAATTTGAAAATAGAAGAAAGGAAATGAAACAATTTAACCAACCTGGGTAGTTACATCTTAACAGATGCTTTATAAATGTTGTTTTCCCAGTTGAATATTGACCCAAGAGCATGACCATCGGTTTAGCATCAAAGTCACTGTTGGCCTACAAAGACAAATCAATACCCAAAGTTACCAAATGGACTTGTACTTACACAGAACAAATGCTGACAGAAAATAATGTAGACCACTAAAACACAGCCTAATATAGAGACAACATAATGAATATACAAATTAAAAACATAATGCTAAAAAATCAAAATTGTATCAGTAAACTTACCAGTAAGGGTGACACAAAATCATTAAAACGATAGGCAACTTCCAGTGGTTTCAGCTTTTCGATGTACAATCTTTTCAGGCCATCAATTATGGATGTAACAGCATTAAGTGGCAACTGAGATATACAAAGGGAGGAGAATAAAAAATGCAACTACAAAACATGATATCTCAAACAAAGTAAATTGACTAGATTATTGACAACATATAACTTAATCATCTTTCACTTAATAAGGCATCATAAAACAGAAAACTAATCAGCTCGAAAAACCAGCTATGTAAGTATGAAAAACCAAAGTAAAGTAAATGCAAAAAACTATATCCACAATTGCAAAAAACTATATCCACAATCCATCTTTAGACACGAATATGACAAGATTTAAGAATAACAGTATGGGGAATTTGAATAAAATAGAAGATTACATTGACTGGAATAATGAAAGAAGCATCTTACTTTTTTCACAGATTTTGAGGGGAACCATTGATTTGATGGTTGAGGTTGAGCAACTCCTGCATTACCATTAAACTAAATTAGTAATAAGTTAAAAATAAAATTAAATCAAACAATAGGAAGTATCTTTTTTCTAACCATTTGATTCTGGCGAACTATTTGTTGTTAAAGCTTTAGATTTCTGTAGAAAAGAATGCGAATTAGTGAACCTAAGCACATCATCAATTTTATTAAGAGTTACATTTACAAAATACATATAGGTAAAGTAGACTGCTTACAGCTACTAAGGTATCCAAGCCTTCCAAAACCGGAGGTTGAATGTCCTCTTTGTCAGCTGCAATTAAAGAACACAGAATAAGAAAGAAATCAACTTTTATATGAGTAACCAAAGTTTAAGAATTATTTTCAATGCGAACACCAGTTCTGACCACCTTGAGAAAAGGCCTGTTAACCCAATATACAGATAATAGATACAACATTCAAATGATTCAAAAGTAATGTTCTTGCTTAAATGGTCAAAAGCTTGGTCCTTGTGACAGGTGAGACCATGACGTACAGCAAGATTTTAATGCTTATTAATGAGTTTATTGAGATTAGCCTAAACTAAAGGTTTGATAGCTTTCTTCTCTTTCTCCTTTACCATTATACATAATAGATATCTAAGTGTAAAGAAAATTTCCCTCCTCTCATTCTTTATACAATGAATTAACAATTTTACATTGGTTCTGCTATGTTAATCTTATAATTGTCACAAAATCATGCTACAATATGCTTTTAGGTTTACGCCCCACAACTTCTCCTGATAACTAGCTCTAATAAACATAAATTTTCAACATGTGATTCTTGACATTCATGATCCATGATCTCTGAGGTCTGATCCTTGAGGTCCTAATACACAGCCAACACATTAGCATCTCAAAACGTTGATGCTTCAAAAAGTCGGTTTGAAAAAGTAAATAATGGAACAACTTCAGAACAGGATCCAGATTCAATCATTTGCATAAGTTGTTCACTGTTTTTGTACGAGAAATTGGGAAGCTCTATGACTTACATGCAGTTTTAAGAACCTCAAGAGTTAACTCATGTCCTGCTTGAGCTAAAGAAACAAGCTGAAAAGGAAAGGCGAAAAAAAAAAAAAAAAGAACCCAGAAAGTAAGAATAACACAATGTATCCCAATTTAGGGGAAGGGAAACAATACTTCATGTACCTGCATTGCAGTAATGAACTCAGTAAGACCCAAATACCCTTGCCGCTTAGAGTCTGCAATTGCCCAAACCTTTGAAATTACATAACCAAAAGCAATGTGAGTCCCAAAGTAAGAAATCATAAAACAAAAAACGAACACCATTATAAATTTGAAACACCCATAATACTTGACCAAAGAAGTCAATAACAAAATACGTTATACGCGTATCATAACAAACACAACAAAAAATCAGACAGGTAAGAATGCAAAAGAAACCAAACTAACTATCTGAAGATGCTTTATCCCAGTAAACGATTATGCCATTCTTAGTCGAGTTCTCACAATCCCCAGCAGGCCATGAAATAACCCATCACTTTCCAGAAAAATCCACTTAAACTTCACCTATCCCCAAAGTATGACCAAAACCATCAGAAACCCCAAACATAACTAGTGCAATCAAAGGGTTTTGCTAGCTACGGACGAATCAGGACCGTCCATCACGGTGAACCTGACGTTAGTTCCACCGTTGGGACCATTGTGATGGCCGATCCTGATCGTTGACGCGTCTGTACATAGCAGGCCTCTACCTTAAAAATCATATGAATATGTGTCATATTTGCTTTTTACATATGCCTAGATTGAATGGGGTTATATTGTAATGATGGGAACACATGGATACTTCCTTAAAGGGTACATAAAATCCAGTACCTGCTTGAGTTCGGTTCGAGAAAGATTAGACATGGCGAAGAACTTCGTGGCGTCGTTACTGGTAATACGGCCATCTCCATCTAATACCCAAATAAATAAATAAATAAATAAACATATAAAATAAACGAATGATTAATTTGTTGATTAACTCCAAACGAAAAGAGAAATGCGAATTCAGAAATGATAAGAAGCAGAACCTGAATCTGCTAAGTTGAACCAGTCCTGATAGATCTTCTGGTGCTCTTTCGGGCACGGACCGATTGGACCCGACCCGATCTCCATTGGAGAAACTTACTAGAAAGAATCCCAAGAAGGAAGTTGAGACGACGATGATTGAAATTTGAATCAACAACTGCGTCAAAGGCGGAGTAGAGAAGAGAAGAGGAAAAGAGCAGGGGTTAAGCTTTTATTAACCCTCCTTTTTATAACAGTTTTGGCGCTTTTAAAACCATTTTTTATTTTATATTGGCAAGGGACTAAGTACGAGTGTCAAGGTAGCAATGCCATATAACGCGACGTCGTTTAAGGGGGTTCTGTTAAATTGTTGCGCTGGCAAATACGTCATTTCAAATCTTTTTCAAAATGATGATAAGGACTGAAGAGCTGGGCTCCCCCAGGACGATAAATTACATCGCTCGAGTATGAAATGAATATGATTAGTATTAGTATTGGTTTGGCCCTGTGATCATCGTTTTTTGAACCTTTACTTATCAGATTATGAATTCAAAATTGAAATATTGCCCTCTCAACCCAAAATTATTGATGTGGGATAAAAATTAAAATCTTGATCAAGCCGTCTCTATAGCTGGAATGGACATTGAAAAAGGTACAGCGTAATTACATGGTGACCGCCTGCAGCGGATCCAATTGGCTAAAGCTTTTACCTTTATTATTATTATTATTATTTTTAATTCGGTTACTTCTATGTTTGACTTAAATTTGAACTTCAAATTCAAGCGCCAAGCACCATGTGCCAACACGGACACTTGGGAAAGTGGAGCCCAGTTTTTGTCAATTTGTGGCCCACGTGTCTCAATATAAATGAAAGTGGGACCAATTGTGTCTTATTCGTTAAATGGATTGTGAACCAATTTGGTAGTGTTGTAGTGTTTGGTTAATTAAATTTGCAAATTTTTTGTGTTATTTAAAAATATTATTTAACTGTTAGGATTATAGAAGCAACATTAGTGAGCATATCCACCCAAGAACGAAGCATCGTTTAAGAAATAGTAATTTATCGTCCAAGTTGATATGAGAATGCTAAGATGGCATCTTCGACCCCACTATATAGGTCCTATTTTAATGACCGTGTCGTTCACAAATTTGTGATGAGAGGTCCCCGTATTAGTGACCACATTATGTCACTCATTAATGAACATTTCATACATCATTTTCTTTTTAAACAAATTTGAAGGGGGAAAAAAAAAAGCATTTTTAACCACAATAATCTATAGATCGGTACTATTTAACCTATTGTAAAATTAATTCAGTCCATTACGACCACAAATGTGCCTTTTAAGGAAATAAGAAAAATAAATACCTCAAATTATTTTCAAAAAGGCTGATAAATGCCATCGAAATTAGTATATGACTCTTTGCCAGAATATGAAATTTTCTTCAATGTTACATGAGATGGCCCTTTTAAGGAGAGATCGCTGTGTTTGAGTGGATGGATGAAGCGAAACTAATTTTGGGGCGTATTTTTCTAAGATTCTTGTCACATCATGAAGGGTAATCTTGACAATTTATTTATTTCTTTCACCAATATGTTCTAAAAAAGTCAAAATTTAGTCCTAGAGAAAAAATTTCAAAAATGTTCCTAAAAACGTTATTACATGTTCGAGAACATTACTATCCATGTTATTCAAAAAAACTCCTTAATTAATTATTACTTTAGATCTTCCAAAACACTACTATCCAGGTTCATTCCCCAAAAATTCCTTTTACTGGACAACACGGTAAAATTTCTTTTACTAATTGCGTCAACGAAATTATAAAAATATGAATAATACTATAGGGCACCAGTAGTGCCCAGTACCACTGTAATGTGTCAGTCTGTCACTGACTAATCATAATTATAATTTAAGTAGGACCTATGTGGGACCCAATTTATTAATTAAATCATCCAGTGACAAACAGACATGTCACTGTGGTACTAGGCACCACTGGTGCCCCATAGCATTGCTCTAAAAATATATACTACCATCAGTAAGACTGTAAGAGCTACATCATTTAAATTGATTAACAAAATTTGTCACACTTGGTGAGCATGCGCTAGCTGTTGGTTTAGCCAGTTATTACCGTTTTAACATTCTTAAAACTGAGCAACTACTCAAGTCTGAATAGTCAATGCTACATAACATTTGTGATTACTCCCTTCTTTACTAAAAAAAATCAAATATGCAAAACAAAAGTGAAAAACAATACTGTGTAATTAATGTCTATATATTTGCATATGAGTCGGACAATAAGATAAATGACCATCCAAAAATACATGAAACAGGAAAAACTAAATATATATATATATATAGTTCTGTTCTGGCATACTCAGCCATGCTGAGAAGCAAAATCAAATCATTAATCGCTTCCACTAGCTTGGAAACAGACAGCAACATATCTGCAGTATTAATAAGCAGAATATTATGTTAGTGTTCAATCATGAAAATGGAAAATTAAGGGTACTACTAGAGCTACGGTCTAGCTAGTACTACAATAAAAATTTATATAAATTATGTATACGTACCTTTGATACATAAGAAGGTGATCTCTCAGTTCGTTGTGTCCGATCTTTGTAATAGTGGTTTGGTGGTGGAGACACCATATTTGGGACCTTACCAGTTGCATTGATCTGCTTCTCTTCTTTTAGCTTATCGAATATAAAAGTAAACCCTTCTCCTGACTTTGGATCATTCACATCCCAGGCCCCAAATTTCGGTATTGATGCTGCTCTATGATGCTGTCATTATATATGTATAGATGCATGATCATCATGCACGTAATTAACCCAAATTTAAGTAAATTAACGAAAAAAAAAAAACAGATTTACTTAAATATACATAGTTAAAGTACTTACATGTTGGCCATGGTGATCAGAAGAGTAGTGATTGTTATTATTATTACTGCCACTACTTGTGTGTCTTCTGTGGCCTTTGTCCGACGTGGCGGCCGAGCCACTGATCCCCTGAGCCGAGGAAGAAGAAGTAGTAGTCTTCCTTTTATCAGACGCTACATTGGCACGTGATCTGCCATGATCCTCACCACCCTGGCGCCGCAGCAGTGAGCAGTCGGAGCTGCTTTTCTCAGTGGTGCTGCCGCCGCCCGATTCTGCCGTGATCCTCTCGCCCCTCTGGTGGGTCCCACCCCCACCGGAACCGTTTCTGTGATGACGTGTGCGGCGGCTCTGCCCCGTTAGATCATCGGCTCCGCCGTGGTGTTTCCCCACCGACATGACCCGCCGGGGAGTAGGAATATGACGATCATGCTGCTGATGAAATGGTACGGCCGCCGCATCATAGGAGTTATGATACTGATGATGATGATGATGATGATCAGGTGCTTCGCTTTCCAGAGGCGTGCGATGCACCCTCGTCATGGCGCCCATGAAGGCTTCCGGATTCTCTTCCGGGTCGTTCGGGTTGATCCTGACGCCACCGTCCCCGGGTTTCTCTTTGCGTGCGTTTTCAAAGTAGGCCGTGTACGGTACGTCGTCGTTTTCCCAGTTGCCAAACTTTGGGACATGGGATAGCTGCCATATATACATATATAACGAAGTCATGTCATGATATAATAATTCGTTTAGCAATAAAACCAAAATAATAATCATGATTTTTCAACCCAAAAATAAAAAAGTACGAATGCAAATTGATAAAGATATTGAGGGTTAGAATCTAGAGGACTAATGAATTGAATATATAGTATAGAGAACTATTCATTAATCAACCGTGATCACTAATTAGAGAATATTTGATATTTATGAATTTATGATATATCGCTAATCTAATTTAAGGGCGCGTCTACAGTAGGGGTGCCCCTACGTAGGGCCCTGTCTATTCACCGTTGGATGAGAATCTGTATATAAATAGATTCTCCACAGATTCCCGTTATTCCCCACAGATTCTCATCCAACAATAATTAAGGCATGAACCTACGTAGGGACGCCCCTACCGTAGCCATCCCCTAATTTAAACAAGAAACTACAATATATATATATATATATATATCGAATCCTATATATATGGTTGCCAATTCAGTAGCTATTTTTTTTTTGTCGTGATCTAACGGTTATAATGATGTGCGTAAAAAGACGTGTATTTTTAGTGCTATTTCTCTCTCTTACTTTTTAATATTAAAAAATATGTAAAAAAAATTTTCATTAGCTAAATTGATACTTTTGCATAGGTTAAAAAAAAATACCTACTGAATTGGTGCCCTCTATATATATATATCTTCTACGTATTAATGAT
This sequence comes from Trema orientale, assembly GCA_002914845.1. NCBI lineage: Eukaryota > Viridiplantae > Streptophyta > Magnoliopsida > Rosales > Cannabaceae > Trema > Trema orientale. Next base: position 590,607 of record JXTC01000075.1, on the reverse strand, counting down.
AATTTAAAGATGTATACCCACTGATCGACCTATGAATCATAAGAGATCATGTACCGCCGGAAATGAAACCAGAAAGATCAAACAGAAAAAATAAATAAAATAAGAGTTGTGCATCCAACTATAATGTGTAACAAATTACCTATATGGCGTGATTTTAACTACTATGCATATTTTAGGCAGGGTTGTTACACTTGGAGAGAACGTGATTTAAGTTGATACATGGTCAGTTTGTTATCACCCGGCAAGCACAATTGTAGGCCTGATGGACTTATATAGCCTATAAAATAAATATCACTAACTAGCTAGCCAGCCAATTGGGTATTCTTAGGTTAACCAAAGCAATATTAATATTATCCGGTGAAAGAATTAATTAACTAACAGCAAAATTGCAGTAAACTAAAGAAAACTGACCAAAAACAAAATATGATCCTAAAGGACTTAAAGCAAGTTAAACAAAATGATCAAGGATAACTAATCTGAGAGTAATTAATTATATTAAATAAAGAGTACCCATATATGCACGAACGGAAAACCACTCCCGGCCCTAAAACATGAAATAATCATGAATAGAAAACAAAGGAACATATATCAACATAAACTTAGGGAAAAAAAATTTTCTTTTTATTATTTTTAAAAGAACATATAAAATGTATTCAGTAAGAGATGTATATGAGTCAAATCTCAAAACCATGTAACAAGGATGCAAAATATACTCACAGCCATAAGCGCTGATCAGCGCTGTTTTAGTTCTTCAAAGGAAAAATAAGGTACTCTTGAGGAAAGGACTGAAGATCGAATTGCTGCTTATACTCTCGATAGTCTCCGGTTCTTGTTATCTGGTACAATATTTCGAATAAGGTTTTTTGGTCTAGAAAAGAAACCCCGGAGCCTGCAGATTGTGCCCCAGACAAATTAATTAGGAGTCGATGATTACAAAGTTCTCTAAGGCTGTGATTACATAATCTCAATGCCCGGCATCAATGTCTTTAAGTATGTTTGTTAGTACTATAGTATAATAAATATGTCTATGTGCATACACTGTGATCGTGCTATGTAACTTAATTGGTTCTCTTGTTTTTTTTTTTTTTTTCGTCCTCTTAGCAATAACCTTTTCTCTTTGGCATCTTTTCTAATAAATTTATAAGTTAATTACTTGTACAAGCAATCGTTTGATTTGCATAAATTTATTTAATCGTAATATAATAATATTAAACACGCGAGTTTAAGCTATAGCTAAATACGCGTATATATAAACAAATCAAAGTCTAATACTATATAGCAGTTAATTTAAATTTATGGTGGGATCCAGATTATGTATAGGAGTAACGATATTGATGTATGAATGTATACTATAATTACTCATTGGAATTGGAAATATCCCACTATCAAAAAAGAAAAAAAGATGTATATGGGAAAGTATTGGTCATGCCATTGATTGAATTTTTGCACTGCCAATTAACTGCTCTTGCAAGCTGTTCTTTTTGAATTACAAGTCCCCTTACCTCATTGGAATTGGAAATATCCCACTTATAAAAAAGGAAAAAAGATGTATATGGGAAAGTAGTGGTCATGCCATTGATTGAATTTTTGCACTGCCAATTTACTGCTCTTGCAAGCAGCAAGCTGTTCTTTTTGAATTACAAGTCCCCTTACCATTTTTTTTTTTTGTGTGTGAAGAAAAAAAGGAAACCAGCTGGGCCGGATTTTACTTTCTTTTATTATTTACTTATTTATGCATGTCCTTTAGTTCTTTTTGCAAGACAACGAATAACCCCTTATTTTGCTTTTTTATCATTTATTAGTCCATCATTTTTGTATGAAAAAATTAAATAGAAAGCGAGTTTATTTTCCCTTAGATGTGATAGCACATTTAATTTTCTCGAGGTAGATTACTCCTTATTTTTTGACCAACTAATTTTTCATTATAAAAGAAAAAATAATAAGGAAAACATACTATATAGTGTGTACATACTGAAGGGATTAGGACTAATTTGAGCTGAAATGATATTTTTATGATGACTTTTCTGAGAGTGATGATTTTATTTATAACAAATCGTAACTATGATGACAAATCATAATTTGGCTCCGTTTGGGTATAATTTTAGATTCTACTTCTAGTTTTTAAAAGCAGTTAGAGAAAAAAAGTAGTTGTTTGATAAATTACTATTTTTGGTTAACAGATTTTAAAAATTGTTGTATAACCAATATTCTAAGCAGAATTTAAGAAGCATTGAAAAAATTATTTTTCAAAGCTCTAATTTATAGTTTACCAAACACTAGATATTGTTTTTAAATAACACAATAGTTTTATAAAATAAATTTAGTAAATACCTAGACTTTTTTTTCTTATAACTGCTTCTTGCTCACATAATAATTACAGTTTGACTATAACATAACAATACCAAACTAACTCTTATTACTCAAAAATCATCTTGAAAAGTGATTGTGATTCCCATCCATTTGCCAATATATATATTAGAAGTATTAGTATATATATATATATATCAAGAATATAAATAACTGAATAAATTAATTATAAAAATTAATAGTTTAGTACTAGTACAGTCATGCAATATTTTCGTTTAAAAAACACAAAGTTTATTCAAGCAAGTCCGTAGTCTCCTCACTATAATCCATCAAAGTAAGAGTGTACAAAAGTCCGAGAATAGCGAAAAATAAAAATAAAAAAATAAAAAAAGGACCAGGGTAGACTCAAACTACCTCACTTGCCTAAGACTTAATATGAATTTCATTCAGCTTTCAAGATGAGCAACTCAAACACGTAAAAGTTATTTTATTTAAAAAAAAAAGGGAAAAAAAAAAAGAAATGCATTGTACTTGTAGGGTGTAACAAGAATCGAGTGTCTGCAGATATCAAAGATAGAGTGTGTGAAAAGGATTAACGGATGGTATATAGAGAGTTTTTCTGGGCAGGAGGCAAAGAGGCTCTCTTCAGGCTAGTCTTGCAAAGCGATTCCTAGCTATCTAATGAGTACTTTCAGTTTCAACTTTTTAATTTTCTTTGCCTTCATTTAAAATCTCTCTTTTGTTGAAATGTGAAAGGAACATGTTTCTCTCTGTTTTGAGGAACATGTTTTCTTCCTTATTTTGAGAACCTGTTTGTAGTGGGATGTGACAAACATCCTAATAAATATTTTGTACATATTTATTTACACCATCAATGAAAAATATCAATATTCTTATATTCAAACCATTCATCATATATCTTCAAAATATATTTCATATCTCTTAACATGGTATCAGAGTCAAAATCTAAATCCTTTGTCAAAATCCAAATCTGGAAAAGAAAAAGTTACAAAAAAAAAAACGCATTTGAATCTCAAAACCCAGAAAGTATAAACCCAAAAATCATCTATTATACTCATTAAATATTACCAAAACTGAATCCATTATATCCAGAAATCATCCATACTAAACAGCCGCTGTCCACGACCACACCCATGATCGGACGAATACCTGCTGCCAGCCGACCAGACGAATCTCGCTGTAAGCTGCCAACCGCAATACCAAATACCTACTATTGTGCTCTTATCAGACTTGGAGACTGAAATGGGGGTGCTGAGAAGAAATTTCGTGGGCCTCAAGCTTAAGTCCCAGTTATTGGACTTTGACCAAGAAAAAAAAAAATCGTGGGCTTTATGGACTGGAGGGGAGGGTCTGAGCTATCAGGCCACTACTTATTTTCCTAATCTGTATTTATAAAACATATATATAGATATATACTTTAAAAATAAAAAAAAGGGAAGAAAAAAAGAAAATGAGTAAAAACAATATTGAACCAAATTGAAGCATATGTTATGAAACTCATAATAGTGTGAGCCTGATATGTGATATGTGAAGCTTTTTAAAATTGAAGCCTATATAGTCTAACATGTGAAGCTTTTGAATCGAAGCCTATGTTGTAAATCTCATGATAGTGTGAGCCTGACATATGAAGCTTCTAGAATTTTATTGTGATACTGTGAGGTTCATATGATTTTGAGTCTGGCATGTGAAATTCTAGAAATTAATCTACTGTGAAACGCATGTGCAATTGAGTCTGGCATGAGAGATTTCCAAAGATGTTCTAAAACTCATGTGCAAGTTAGTATATACCAACTTGAGGGGGAGTGTTGAAATGTAAAAAGAACATGTTTCTCCCTATTTTGAGAAACATGTTTTCCTCTTTTTTTTGAGAACCTGTTTGTGTGATGTTTGTCACAAACATCCTTATAAATATCTTATACATATTTGTATTATACTACAAATGAAAAACATCAATATTCTCATATTCAACCCTTCATCGTATATCTTCAAAATATATTTCCTGTCTCTTAACATCTTTTTACCCAAAAAAAAAAATCGACATAATGAAGTCAAATTTTACTTATAGTCCCATATATTACATTATTACATATCTATAAATGTCCAAACTAACCAAAATAATCATACTTATTATTTGGTTTGATTCCGTTTTGTTATCACTAAAATTTGTTACCAGCTAAATGTAATAGTTTGTGCCTCCAAACTAACCTTTAAAGTCTAGATTTTTAGAATATATATATATATATAGTCCAAATCTTAACGGAATTGTATCATATTTCTCTCTCCCGGTTAAAAAAATTAAAATAAAAAAATCTTCAACGTATATGTTTCAAGGGATTGGATCATTATTATTATTATTATTATTATTATATAATTTTTATGGAAAAACAATCGTTGTGCAATAGATGGCAGGTATAGTACTAATTTGGTATAGCTGTAAATTAAAAAGAATCAGTTTTAGCTGTGCTGATAGAAAAAACTATTGTAGTCTAGAATAACTGAGTGTTTGATAAATGTAAATTCAAAATTGTGTAAGTTAAAAAAGTTATATTAGAATGTTTAGTAACCTATATGACCGAGTTGCTATACAAATTAAAATGACCAAAACAGACAATCATATTAAAATCAATTTATTCAGGTGATATTTAAATACATTTTTTATTTTTTATTTATACATTATCCCTCTGTCATTTTTTTTTAAGAAAAATGTTTTCTCATATTTTTTAAAATGCGTCAAATGCCTATTGCAATTAATTATATATTATTATCAAATTCATCAAAAAGAAAAAGAAGAACTAAAACTATTATTGATTATGAGAGATAATTACAAGTTTGTTCTATCAAAAAAGAAAAAATTACATTTTTTTCCAACCTCAACGATCAGCCATTGGTAGGAATGGCAATGGGGTGGATCGGGGACGGTTTTTTAATTACCATCCCCATCTCCGAAAGCCAATCACAATACCATACCCGCCCTATTAACCATTCTTTTGGATGTGGGGACGGTGCGGGTATTAACCAATAGATAACGGAGAAAACCGTGGTTACTCATTACCTATTGATAATATTAAAATATTAAAAAATTAAGATGAAAATACTAAATCCTTTTCATAATCAATAAAATATTAAACACAACAATATACTAATAATTT
>JXTC01000075.1:515918-579399 GCA_002914845.1 Trema orientale | reverse complement strand
TGTCTCCTTATTTACATTACTTTATCAATCCTTTTCACACACAAGCCACATCTCACAATTTCCTATATTCATTGTTGACAAAACCTCCGTCAACACCAGTCATGGTGGTGGCTTCTTCTCCTACTGAAACCAATAGAGTTCAAGAGCTCTATTTTAGTTTAAGGCCCATTTCTTACTTTACCCATTATGCACAAAAAGAGGAAAAAAAAAACAAAACCCAAAAGCTTTGAAAAACTGGAAGTTGATTATTGTTCCCACACTCTAACAGCAACCGAAGAGATTGTTGTCAGTGAAGTTGCTTCTTCTCTGGATTTGAAGAGGAGCAACCAATTTGGGGAGGCATCTAGGGGTGGACGAAGGTAGAGGAAATCAATGAGGGAGAAGGATTTTGTCTTGTTTCAGATTTAGAGAAAAGATAGTTGCTAGTATTTTTCCAATTACTTAGGGCTATTTTTGGTATATTGAAACTTCATTAAAAGGCCAAAGAGATTCCCGCATAAGCTCAAATCTTGTGCCTCCGGGAAGCGACCCCCACAACTGATGGCTGTCCAGTTCTTTAATTAATTCATATTTTAAAGTTTTAACTTCTATCTGACATTAATTAGTTGGGATTGTCCATGAAGGAAAGTACAATATATAGAAAATATAGAATGAAATTGCAAGCATAAGAGCAAAAAGAAATTACCATCCCTTAGCTTTATTCGTATATAATTTACTCATTCAAAACATAACTCGGGAAAACAAAAGGAAAGCTCCAGTTTTCTCGTAAGAAAACTTCTAGTTAATTTGCCGGCCATCCCTTCACCTTATTACCATCTTAATTTCTCCACCCCTTTAGTACCAAGTAATTCTGCGCACAAACACCCAAAAAAAAAAAAAAGGTTAGCATTTATCTACTTAACAACATTTTGCATTTACTAAGGACCATGTTCGATAGTATTCAATTTTTTTTATTTTTTTTGTTGTTAAAAGTGAAATAAAAAATAAACATCAAAGATATTTTGAGACAAAATCTTATTTAGTGATTTTCATTTTTAACAATAAAATGTTGTCAAACAAGCTTAACAATATATTTAAGAAACAGGAAAAGTGACGAAGATTACGTGTTGCAGTCGACATTGGGGTCAATCGGTATGTTAAGGCCTTCGAGGTTGCAAAGTTCGGGGAGCTTTCGAGCTCTCTCGAGATTAACTTTGGCTTCTATGGCAGCCTTTTTGAAACACTCACAGAGGTTTCTACGTATCAGGGTGGTGTTGGCCTCGTGAAGAATTTCTTGGCAAGCCAGACAGCAACTAACACTCGGGGTTGGTGGGTCGGACCCCGTCAAGTAGGGTTCACATGGCAACAGTTTGGTAATGGCTTCTCTGCATGTTATGTCGTTGGCATGAGTACTAGGTCGAGCTGAATTGGCCACCAAAAACATCATAACCAAACCCATCAGAGAAAGAGACCAACTCATCATTTTGTTCTCCATTATTGTTATTCTTTTTCTTTTTCTTGTGGACTATGAAAATTTTGGACTACTGTATCTTGCTTTGACAACAAAAACGATCTGAACTGTGTGATTTTGCAGCAGGGGATGCTTGCCTCATTTATAGTTTCACTGTCAGTGCATTTATGGCAAGTTCATAAAAATCGACGTTTTTTTTAAAAAAAAAAAAAATTTTGGAAAGAAATTAAAGTGGATTTATATTTTGATTCTATATGAGTCTGATTAAGTGTTAACGGCCAGCTCATACTCTGATTAAATATTCTATCATCTATCATTTAATGTTATACCAAAATTATCTTCGAGCATAGATTAACACTTACCAATAAAGAAGTATCACTTTGAAATAGGTTAAGTAACGATTTTTTTTTTGTTCGACTATAATGTTTTTTTCTTGTTCATCTCCTACCCAATATTCATTTTGTTTTTGTTTGTAAAGAAATATTTTTTCTTTTTTTTTTGTTGTCTGTGTACTATATTCAAGATTCAAATATGCGCTAGGTAAGGTTTCTAGATTTTTTATTTTTTATTTTTAAATGAAGGGCCTTTTTAAGGAAGTTCATTAAAGTGAAGTTAATAGTGTGCAGATTTGTTTTTATTATAATTCAATATGAGTCTATTAATTGTTACTTAACCAGTTAATACGTTCTCTGGTTTTCTACCTTATGTTGACCTCCTTTTGTATTCTTTCGGATCCATCATTTAATGTACTGCCAGAACTACCTTAATTTAAGCATAGATTATACTTACCAAATTCTCAAGAAATATAACTTTGAAAAAGGTTAAGACTAGTATCGCATTGTTATGCTGTATTATAACCATATCGTAATTGTGCCGTGAGAAGAAAAATGGTTGTGAGAAGGGAAAAAAAAAGTATTTAGGCATTTAATATATTTATTTACAAAACTAATGTACAGTTTAAAAATAGAATCTAAATATTTGGATCTAAGTATTTAGTAAATTATAGATTATGTTTCTCAAATTTTATTTAAATAGCAGTTATACAAGCTTGATAAAAATCAAGAACTTATCAAATGCCTTCTCCTCTTATTTTTTTCTCTAACCGCTTAAAAAGTTAGAAGTAACATTCATAATCAATTCCAAACGGGACCTACTATACACTAGAAAAACAATTCAAAAAAGGATTAATTTAAAACATTTTATTTATATTTTCTGTTGTTGTTATTTGACTAATATGTAATTTCTTAATTTATGTGAATTTTTTAATAGCGTATGTGCATTCTTTCGACTAATATAATAAACGCTCTACTTTGAAACAAGAATTAAATGTAAACTCTTGAGTTCTAGTCTTAGTAGAGTGGAAAAAAAATGTTCTAATTCTTAATTTTTTTTAAATAAAAAAAGCTAGCTACTTGAAACTCCAACAGCAAACAAAATTAAATGCAATTCTTTTACCCATCTGAAGGCGATAAGACCAAATGTGTAATATACATAATCATGATGTGCGTTTCAATTTAGTCGCAATTTAAATATTATTTGGGTAGGTTAATGGCACATACGGTCCTTGAACCATCCAACTGGTGACAATTTAGTTTTCAAAATTCTAATCATAGCAATTAAATTTTTATATTTTATGATTTGAAGTAATTTAATCCCTACACTTTTAAATTGAAATATGTTGTTAAATTTACAAAAACACATGTGAAGAGTAGGGCTGAGCATCGGTCGGGTTGGGTGGGTTAACCCTCCTGCCCAACCCGTCCAATCAATTTCGGGTTGTATTTTAGCAATCCGAAACCCGTCCAATTTTAGTATTTTAAATTTGTAACCCGACCAATAATTTAGTCGGATTAACCCGACTTAGTATTTATAAGTATAATTTTAATATTTTTTTTATTATTTTCCCTAATTTTTTGACTTTTATATAATATATTTAAAGATAAATTTTTTTTAAAAAAAGAATAAATCTTATTTGGTTAGGTTGGGTTACATTGGATGGGTTGTCAAAACTGTCCAACCCGAACATTATAACTTGAGTTGGTATTTATTAACCCGAATTCAACTCAGGTTACTTTTTAATCGGGTTGGTCGGGTTAAAGAGTTTTTTGTACACCCCTTAGTGAAGAATATACATAGTATTTAAAAGTATATTTAAATAGTAATTTAAGAATTTTAAGCTTAAAAATAATATTATTGTGCAACTTATATGGGTCAAATTATACGATTCGGATTTCATGATTTTACACTTTTTTGGTTGTCTAATTTGAATTGGAGTACCGTTTTTTCATTTCATGAGACTTATGGCGATCTAATTAGCAGCGGGAAAAAATAAAATAAATAATTTCTCTAATGGAAATTAAGTTACGATATAGGGAAGGATAAACTTTTTATGTTCCATCTCTTTCTTATCTAGACGAAATTTCATCACTTCTATAACTATAAATAAACAAAAAAAAAAAGAAGGAAGAAGAACTACACACGCAATTTAAAATAGGCTCTTTTGAAAAGATTCTCAAAACAGAGTCCATTATCCAGTTAGTGCCTCAGTCAGTTACCAATAATATTTCCGAGAGTAAATTCAGGCAATTGAACATCTCCAAACAACTACTAAACTTAAACTTTTATATACAAAGAGATTGAGTTATTTTCTCCATTAAGTTATAATCCCCAACTCCAATTCAACAAATATATATATATATATATATATATTATAACCATTGAGAAGTTTTCTATATATATATATATTTCGGAATACTTCCTCTTTCTATATTTTATAGATAAGAATGAATTAATGAAATTTTCTAATAGATCAGTAATGACATGAAAATTTCTTATAAATAAGAAAGATGGAACACAACCAATTGTTCATGTATTATATATATATAGGATAATAACCCAAAAATACCTTGATTTTCGTTTTTTCGTTGTTGCAAAAATTAGAATGTTTGAAGAAATTTGTACTATGTTAACTGATTTTAACAGTAAAAAGATAACAGTACCCTAAGTAACTTATTTTATCTCATCTTTCGATTCTGATATGAACCCAAAGCTGAAGAATATGTTTTCCTTAATTTTGTTTTGTATTTGTTTTTAGCACTTTTTTTTTTTTTAAATGAAAGGTAAAATAACTAAAATATAAAACATTATTTGATAATATATTAGTGATTAAACATTTTTTACAAGTTAATAAGAGGTATTTGTGTGCTTCAACTCACTGAGGGTACAAAATTTGCAAGGATTTTAAATGTATGTCAGGGTATTAGTTTACAAAATTCAAAAATTAAGTTAGGTTGTAAAGAAAAGTCAGAAGTTAGGGCTTTTTTTTTTAATGTCATTATCTCATATGTATGATAAATAATATCCTGCATTATACCGTAACCCTCTGGTGTAATGAAAAGATTAACTAAGGAATTATGAAATTTTTCTTTTTAATGTTTGTTTGTTTGTTTTTTTTTTTTTTTTTTTTTGGCTGCTTTCTGTGGTTGTGTGCATTGATTGTGTTATAGATCCATTGGATGTCTAATTCATGAGTTAGATTATGTGTACATTGGCCTTGTCGCCTTCAGAAGGTTAGAAAATTGCATTAAAAGTGATCTCATAGATTAATTGCTTTTAAGAAATCAACTAACTATCTAATAACTCATTTAAATATAATCAAAGTTCTTAAATACACCAGTTATTGAAAATATTAGTCAAACATAAAGCACACTATTTTCTTTGCCCAATGGCGGTAGCTTAATAGGTGGGTGGGGTGGGATGGGATGGAGCGAGGTGGGATAGGATAAAGATTGAGTATTAGGTTGAGAATTCGACTCTCATATGCGTGAGTTATTTTTCTTTATTTGTAATAAGTGGAGACTATTAGTTAACCCTTTTTTTTTAAAAAAAAAAAGCACATTATTTTCTTTAATGAAAAAAGGGCCCTTTAATCAAAACTTAAAACCTTTGCTTACAATCTAAATATAGATAAATCAAAAGATATCGTTTTAAAAGAAAGTAAGAAAAACAAAATGAATATTGGGTTGCAAGGAAACAAGGAAATACATTCTAGCTAGTCAAATAAGCAAAGGAAAAACCTTTAATAAACTGACTTTTTTCAAAGTGATATATACTTCTTTAGGGCCTTGTTTGGTACATGAGACTAGTTATGAAGTTAGATTATTTATCTCGTACACATGTTTGATGCTAACTTGGGATTAGGATAAATAATCCACAACCTCAAAATAGTCTCATGTCAGTGGGATAATTTATCCTATTTAAAAGTGTGGGATTATTAATCTCACACTCAAAAGTGGTATGACCCACTTTTATTTCAATTTTTTAAAACTAGTGGGTCCCACATTATAAATATTTTTTATATGCTTTAATATTTAAACTAATATAAAATAAATTTATTACATATTCTAATAAAAAGTGAGTCTGTATTATAATAATAATCATAATCCAATCCAGTACTGCACCAAATATGAAATAGTTATCCGATTCAATCCTATAATTCAATCCTAGTCCCATGTACCAAACAAGGCCTAGGATTATAAACTAATTTCAGCGTTCACATCAATTGACAAATGAAAGAATATTAAAATTCTCGAACCTAAATCGTCAAAACAGATCGATTATGAAGTTGATAACAACTATAATTAAATAAAACTCAGCTTTAATGAACTTCTCCCTATTGCACTCGTCGTAGAACTAGTATAAATAAGGGTAGGCACTAGGCATTCCATGCTTCAAAATCACAGTTGAGATATATTCTTCTTTGTTTCCTTAGTTCATAATCCAAAAGATAAGACCAAAGAAACAAAAAAAAAATAAAAAACAAAAAACAAAAAATGGACGACAAAATATTGATTATGCTGAGTTTGTGTTAGGGTTTATGCCCTAAAAGCATGTATATTTTAGATATTTGCTGAATTAATAAAATGACATTTTTCTATTTGAATTTGTGCATAATTGGTATGTCTTTAAATATCAGAAAATTCCTAGTTTATTTATGTGACCACAAATTTAGTATATAAGTGTTATATACATGAGGATTAAATTTATGGATAATAAACTAAATATAGTCCATAATAATTAATTAAAGTTTGGGATCTTTAATTAAATATTATTAGTACGGTCAATTAACATTGAGAATCTAATAGTCTTATCCGGACTATTGATGTGTTGACATCACAATGGAGGTACTTTATATAATTCGATTATATAGGACTGGACCAGACATGATTTGAATCTCACTTAAATTCCGTCAACTGTTAAGAGTTCAAATAATGTCAATAGATGATCATATGTAAATCAATCTTAATCCTGAGTAGTTATAGACTCCTATTTATAATATTATGTTCTTTGACATACTTGTTAAAGATTTGTTTTTTAAACAGATCGAAATACTTGTATCTTGGGAGCATGATGAGATGAGTAGATGGGAATGTAGCTTACAGATATGGAATCCATTCCTTCCATTAGGAAGTTAGAAAGATGATTCCCTTATGTATTGATTCAGGACTTGAACAGTTTGAGTACTCAATTTATAATAGATTTATAAATTAATTGTTCATTAGAGAATCAATGGTACACAAGGATAAAGATGTAATTGGAGAGGTAAACGGAACTTGACCTAGCTCTAATTATGAATTGTCTATGGAGGATTGAACTACATGTAATGATTAAATCGATGGACTGCTCGTTGTTTTCTGAGTAAATTAATTCTGTAACTTCAAGAGTGCAATTCCAGATTTTTAGTAGAGTAATACTGGAATTAATAAATTAGACAAATTAATTAAAGAGTTTAATTAATTGTCATAATTTATTGGAGCTTGAATTACAGGTCCATAGGTCCCCAATTCCACCTCTTACAAACACTGTACTGGATATTACATTATTTCTATTACTGCACACTTTGTCTAGATAAATAGTTTATCTTTATGTAATTAATAATTGTTATTAATTAATTAATTAATTTTGAATTAATTAATTTAATTTTATGGAGAGATAAGTTTCCTAATTTATTTAAATTTTGAATTTAAAAATATCTAATTATCAGATAATTAGATAAATACAAAATGGGAAACTGACAAAAGTTTTTTGAGATATATATATATTAATTAATTAGATTAATTAATTTATATATAAATATAAGCGCGTCTACAGTAGGGGCGTCCCTACGTAGGGCCATGTCTATATACCGTTGGATGGGAATCTGTGTATAAATAGATTCCCCACAGATTCCCGTTATTCCCCACAGATTCCCATCCAACGGTGTATAAGGAGTGGCCCTACGTAGGGGCGCCCCTACTGTAGCCCTCCTCTAAATATAAACATTACGTTTTTTTTTTATTTAAAAAAAAAAAAAGATGCTTACGGATTCCTTATAAGAAACAAGATCACGTTTGTTTTTTTTTAAGGTATATATATTATTCACGATTTGTTAATCAGAATAACGTAAGGTAAAAGTTAACGTTTTTAGTTATATATATATATGTATATATATTAATTTGATTAATATAATTATTTATTAAATTATTAAATAGTTTAATAAATAGATATATATATAAAAGAAATCCTAGTAGAATAAAGATAGGAGATACACTGCATATTATTATATATAGAGCCTCCATAGAACAAACTCTTGCAATCTCATGTGTTGAGAAAATTGCAAGTTGCAAGTACCTAAAGTGTGAGTTTTAAGAAATTGTACGCAACGTCCACACGTTCATCCAGTTGTACTTGAGGCTTGGATTGGAAGATCGTAGTTTAGAAGACAATAAAGCTAGGATCCACTGATAGGCTACAAGAGGTATTAGATCTATTCTCTTTGTGTATTCCTATTTGCTATAAATTAATACCATGCACTCATATAATCAATTGTTTTGAGAAAATTTTTGAATATTGCTGGCCAATCTTCTGTTGCGAAAATCATTTTTAATTCCAACAGTTTGGGCTTGGGGATGATGTTTTTGGTGGCGAACTCTGGTAGTATTAGTCCTGCAAGCGACATAACGTGTGAAGAAGCCATTGCAAAGATGTCGTCCTGTTTACCATTCTCGGAGGGCTCCGCTCTGACCCGCCAACACCGGGATTTTTCTGCTGTTCGGCTGGCCATGAAGTGTTTCACGCGGCCAACACCACCGCCATACGCTGAAACCTTTGTGAGTGTTTCAAAATTGCTGCTGTAGATTTGCCCGTTAACCCCAACAGAACTCGACAGATTCCCCAGCTCTGCAATCTCAACGGCGCCCCTAACATCCCCATTGACCCCAACTTTGATTGCAGCATGTAATCTCTCTCTCTCTCTCTCCCCCTCTCTCGTTGTTTTTTGTAAGTAATATTGAATTTAGAGAATGCTAAGAAGTCATGGTTGTCCACTGTAACTGCAGTAAGAGCCAAGATTGTACAGACGAGTTTTATGCAGAGTATTTAGGTTGATAAGTTTCGGCCATCTCTTTCTCTGTTTATTTATTTTTTTGGTGATTTTGAGCAGAATTACTTCGTACTGAAAAGGTGGAAAAGATGCATGACGGGAATATATGGTTTCTGATGCGGAAACTAGAGAATTCCTTTTGTTATGAATAACAGATTCAAGTGATCCTATATAGTTTCTTTTGTACTCTTTCTTGTGTTTCTACTACATAATACTACTCGAAAAGCAGCTTAATATTCGTGAAATAATACGGTTTCTTATACGTTCATTATGATTATTATTATTAAGAAGAAAAAAAATCCAATGGCTTGAAAAACAGAGGAATTGATAATACGGGTATTCGTTTCACCAACATGAAATCTTGAGTTTCAGTTGAAACTGTTGATGGCTTCGCCGTTATTAATGACAAAATTTGTGCATTCTTTTTTTTTTTTTTTAAGGTTTTCGGCATAGTTACCCCAGAATTAGTATGGATTGACAATAATTCAAGGGCCAAATTGTTAGTCCACGACTAAGACAGCAACTATGCCAATCTATTTATTTTTTTATTTTTTATTTTGAATAAAAAGCTGATTTCAATACTTAGTACAATTCCCTAAAACAAAATTTGAACAAAAATCTAAGTATTACGGAAGGTTTACTCTTTTTTTTGGTCGAATAGAGAAATGAAAACAGAAGGTCAAAGAAAACCATTTAGCATAAGTTCATAATTCATATATACGTACATATATATATATATATATAGTGATATGCACATTATGAAATATACATTGCCACTGAAAAACTAAACAATAAATAACAATCACTCAGAGAAACTCTCTTCTTCGAAGAAAATTAAGATATACCAATGGTCTTATTGAGCAGCCAAAGCAAAAGAGCAAGTTGAATACCAAAAATGGAGTGAAGCCAAGTTCTGTCCAGCATGAACCCAAACACTGTGATTCCTGCTTTGTTATTCTCCAAATACGTCACTGCAACAAAAAAGAGATCAACAACTCGAGTGTAAGAATCCTATTAGGCCATGCAGCTAGAAATTACGAAAGTGTCTTGTTTTTATACTCACTAACCTAAAGCTTGCCGCTTTTGGAATGAGATCGTGTGAGTGAATATTGGCACCAACTTGGTGTCGTTCAAATCATCATCATCATCCCCGTCCCCTGATTCATCTTCCGAGTCCGACTCAGAGCCTACAGGGAAAACTTGCATGGAAGAAACTTGTGCTGTCGCTGTGGTTGGAGTCTCATTGTCAACAGAATCAAAAGAGTTTATGGTAGCACAGACATGCCACTTTGCAGCCAGCCCCGTAAGTGACTGCGCCTTGTGACTTACTTTTGTCGCGCTGCGCAGGCATATGAAGAGCCCCGTGACTATGCTTATAGAACATAACTGATGCCAAGACATAAACATTATCAGTACCATAGAGATTCATTCTACCACATTTTATCTCAGAAGGATAAGTTTTGTCATCATGCCGTATGATCAAATCGTATTTCAAAATGGTAAAGTTTAAAGAGACCCGATTACTCTTATCAGATGAAAATGCTATCAAAGTGTAGCATTACAAAAACAACAAAGGAATAGATGATTTGTAAAATGTGTAGCATTACTCTAAAGTAAACACTAGTTAGTTATATCATGTCACATCAGTTAAGATATTTCTTCTAGACAGTTTGTCAAAATACGTAGCATTACTCTTGTAAAATAGTATCTCAAAAGGGTAAGATTGATATAATGGAACGTGGAAATTACCGCGAGTTCTCCAGCTTTAAAAACATTGACATTGGCATTGGATCTGGTTGTCATGAGCAGGGCAATGAGTTGACTAGCTGTGACTAAAATCAGAGAGAGCAAGATGAAAAGTCTGTATCTATGGCTTATAGTCCGAAGATTTCTCCTGATACCGAGGTGCTCAATTAGGATTGAACCCACTTCAGTTTCTTTCTGAAAAACTCGAGCAAAATCTTCTAGTCGTAGTATTTGAAGATAGCAAATAAGCCGGAAGAGAACGCAGACAAGGAAGATTATAGTGATTCGATAAAGCCATGAAAAGAGCTCCAGCATGCAGAAAATGGTTAAGCTTAGATAGAGATTTCCGATATATGGGATTTCGCTGGCTCCTGAGACGTACCACCAGATTTTGTACACAGACTCAGCAGCAGAGTAGACAAGGATAATAAAAACGAGAAACTTCAACGATTCCTGCAAAAAAAGTAAGAAACTCTTACTTAGGATTTCTTCTACTCAAAAGATTCCAATCCTTTTATCTATTACATGTCTTTCCTTTTCTGTCTGTCCATTTAAATTTTGACATGTTACCTTTGTTGGAATTATGGCTTCCAATTAAGCCAAGGAAAAATTTTGGGCAAGGCCCAATTAGAACTTAGAAGTTACCCTTTTTTTTTATTACTCAGTTTATGTGAGCATATATATATATATGAACGTGAAGAAAAAAAAAGAGTTGCAGCCATATGAAGTCTTTGGCAGCCATTTGTTATTTTTAGTCTCAAAGTATACAATTGTTTCCCTCTTAGTTTTGTAGGAATTTGATATAAACAAGCTTTGGTGTTTGTTTATTTGTTATTTCCTTTTGATATTGGCATTAAGATTATTAGCAAAGCATCTTCTTTGCGTCTTGAATGCTTTTGTGAGAGAGATTTGGGTGTATTTGGGATTTGGGTGTGAGGAAAATGTTGTCAGACTTTTGTAATCTCCTTTGGTTATAATGGAATTCTTCACCGTCTCAGACGTGGATGTAGGCTATATTTTATAGCTGAACCACGATAAATCCTTGTGTTGCTTGTGATTTTCTGATATTTATATTTTGTCGTAAATCCACTTAATTTGGCGTTTGTCTAGCAAGTTTGGTATTTGTGCTTCCGCTGGCACAACAAGTGGTATCAGAGAGCTTTAGGTTCTTTGATTTGATTTTGGGCTTATTAATTTGTCAAATTACTTTGGATTTTTGGCTTCTGCGATGGCGACAACGACAAGATATGATATTGCAAAATTCGACGGGAATGAATATTTATGAGTCTGAATTTGATTGGATTCCTCACTAGTTGGTTATTTGAAATAGCGTTTGCACACTCTTCATATGTCAATTTGTTATCAAAAAATTAGAGTATTTGACTTTTGTGAGTGTGGTCAAGTTTGGTTCCACCGTTTGTAGGATTAAGGGCATAATGGATTATATCCATTTAGAATTTTGGGGTCCTTCTCCTAATTTATCTGTGGGTGGTTCTTGTTATTCTCTGGCATTTGATGATGACTATGATGTAAAATTTTGTGAGAGTCAATTCTGCAAGAAGGAAAAAATTGTGAGACACCGCATTATTTGGAGGATGCCACAACGATTTTTTGTTGCAGAATATTTGATTTGGACTCTTTTGGAGAAAGCTTGCTACTTACTTTCTGTTGTTTGCATGCCGAAAGGTAATTGGATTGAAGCTTTTGGATATACCTGCTATTTGGTCAGAAGATCTCCATCAACTGCATTTTGTTTGAAGACTCCGTTTGAGGTATGGCTTGGTAATTCTATTATCTTTGATTTGAAATTATTTGGTTGTTTAGCTTATGCTCTTGTGAATGATGGTAAACTCGAGCGATTGACAATAATCTTCCATGGATTTGAGTTTGAGGTGAACGGCTTTTGGTTGTGGTTTATTGAGCCATTGTCACTAAGTTTGTTAGTTAGCAGAGTTCTTGAATTTGATGAGTTGGCCATCCTATTTGGTATAGGGGAGTTAGTATGTGCAGATAAAGATCCCGGTGTTTGTAAGCAGGTGGAGCTTCCAGTTGAAACTTCTGTTAAAACTTTTGGTTCTACTACTTTGTTTGTTGTTAGTAGAGAGAGGGATTTACCTCATTGGTTTGGTTTTGCAGAGTTAGTTTCTTTTGTATTAACTGCGAAAAATATGGTGACCAAGTCAGGTGCTATTTGGAAGTTCAAGCACTGCTTGGACTTATTTGGTGTTGCAGATTGTGATTAGCCCTTCGGGGTTTTGGAGGAGATGGCAAAGATGTTTCACTATTTTGGACTTAGCTTAATTTTGCGCCAAGGTCGAGATTGTTGGAATTATGGCTTCCAATTAAGCCAAGGGAAAATTTTGGGCAAGGCCCAATTAGAACTTGGAAGTTACCCTTTTTTTTTATTACTCAGTTTATGTGAGCATATATCTATATATATGAACGTGAAGAAAAAAAAAGAGTTGCAGCCATATGAAGTCTTTGGCAGCCATTTGTTATTTTTGGTCTCAAAATATACAATTGTTTCTCTCTTAGTTTTGTAGGAATTTGGTATAAACAAGCTTTGGGTTTTGTTTCTTTGGTGCTTGTTTATTTGTTATTTCCTTTTGATACTGGCATTAAGATTGTTAGCAAAGCATCTTCTTTGCGGTCTTGAATGCTTTTGTGAGAGAGATTTGGGTGTATTTGGGATTTGGGTGTGAGGAAAATTTTGTTAGACTTTTGTAATCTCCTTTGGTTATAGTGGAATTCTTCGCCGTCTCCGACGTGGATGTAGGTTATATTTTATAGCTGAACCACGATAAATCCTTGTATTGCTTGTGATTTTCTGTTATTTATATTTTGTCGTAAATCCACTTAATTTGGTGTTTGTTTAGCAAATTTGGTATTTGTACTTCCGCTGGCACAACAACCTTAAAAGAAATTAACTATTTTATGTTTTCAAACTGCTCTAATTGAATGATGTGCCAAAATATTATTACAACCAGAGAATAAAATACAAAAAAACAAATGAATGATACGTCATGTATGCTCAACACCTCTACTAATATGACTGAGTAGTGAAAGCGTGCTATGTGGGATTGTGCGTCTTACACAACGGGGAACGAGTTGCTTTATTTAAGGCACAAATATCGGTACTCTAAAACAAGTTACTTCCTCTTCTTGTTTGGAAATTTGGAATATATTTAGATACAAGAAAAATGAAACGTACCTATTGTTTTTTTTTTTTAAGGATTGAAAAGTAATTCTCACTTGTATTTTTCCTTCTTTGGCGCATAAGCTATGAAAGCTACTAGCTGATTAATTAATGGACTAAATAATTGCCTAGTGGACAAAGTGACAAGTGTGTGATACCAGTTCTTAAAGTTGATTATTGTGGCAGGACAATAAGAACAGGCTTTCAGGCTCAACTAAAGCTGCCTTAAAATTTTTCTTTATGCTTTACCATTCCAAAAATTTAGCTAAGATGTCTCCCATTACTCCGTAATCTGAAGACACTAAAACAGCAACCAAAAGAAAAAATCATAGATAACAATTAGTCAAATTATTCTGCTTCAACAACTTTCTTTCCCGATCTTTCTAGTCTTTAATAATTTATATAAAGAAAAAAAAAAACTTGGGTATAGCAATGAAAGTCTTAACTAACTTCTCGTGAAAAATCCTGTTTTCTAAAACCAACGGCTGCAATTGATCTTCATCTTCCCAATATAACCAAATTTTCTGGCTTTACTAAATCAGATTTCTAAATCAAATACCCTTTTGTTTCTTTTTCTTTTTCTAATGAAAAAATTTACGAAGAGGGTATAGTTAAATGATACCTGAACAAGTTGTTCATATCCATGGCGGACCTTCTCGCTGGATTCACACAACTTGTCAATGAAGAGAAACCTCCTCAACCCGTACTTACGAGACCACCTAGAGAGGCAGACAAACGACAGCGTTGCGTATAGAGAGAGCGATATCTGAGCAGGGACATGGTACGGCCTGCTATGGTCGGGGTCGCAGCTAGGACAGGCGAGGAGGAAGTGAGAGGCCACCGGGACCCCGATGGCGAAAACAACGAAAACGGACCACGAAAGCCCGACCCGCCAAAGGCTGGACTGATCCACGCAGACCCATTTGAGGAATGAGCCGAAACTCATCAACTCCACCCCTCCACGGATTCTGGGCTTCGATAACAAGCCAAGCCTTTCATCTTCCATAGTCTGGGAAGAAGCTTTTCTTGAGTCAGGGTCGGTAGAATCCAATGGGTATATATATAAAGAAAAAACGTGACCTTTTTTAACCGAGCTTAAATTTGAAAAAAGGCCTAAAACCCAAGAAGATTGTATTTTTCTGTCTTAATTTCTTAAGAAATAAAAAAAGGGAAGGCAATAAGAGGAGACGGAGAGAGAGAGAGAGATAGAGAGAGAGAGAGAGAGAGTCTTATATGCCTATAAATAAAACTTGAAAAAAGAAAGGAAAAGAAAAAAGCCTGATGCAGCTGGTGACAGACACGTAGAATAGGGGAGCCCACGAGAGGCCATAACCTGCTTTTTCTCTCTTTTTTTTTTTTGGCTGGGAAGTGGCCATAACCAGCTGATTTACGCCACTTGTGTGAAATTTGTCTCAATTGTTAGCGACTTTGCCACGATTAGTGTGGTTCATTAGTCGGAATGGTGATGTCCCACTCCCACAAAACATAACCGCGTTGAGAAGCTCTGGTTTATTTGAATATTTTAATCCATTGACTCCCACATATGCTACTACCAATATATATAGTAATTTAAGTTGTATTTAGTTGAATATTTTAATGCAAATTGTAAATTTTTTTCTTTTTAGGAAAGCAAATTGTAATTTCAGTATTTCATAATTGGCAAATGTTCACCCAAAAAAAAAAAATGTCGACATAAGCCCAACTGAGCTTTCCCTATATAGACTAGTTAATGGTTTACAGGCAAAAAAAACCCCATTAAGTGTATTCAACAAAAAAAAAAAGGAAAATACCATTTAAGACTTAATCGTTCGTATCTTTATCATGTTGATGAACAGAGAAGAAAAACTCGAGAAACAAACATCAAATCTAGTGCAAATGAGACATGTGTCATGAGTGTTTGTGTTTTTTTAACTTTTTAAAAAATATATATAAAAATATGGGGATGGCTACGGTAGGGGCGTCCCTACGTAGGGTCATGCCTTAATTATCGTTGGATGGGAATCTGTGGGGAATAACGGGAATCTGTGGAGAATCTATTTATATACAGATTCCCATCCAACGGTGAATAGACAGGGCCCTACGTAGGGGCGCTCCTACTGTAGACGCGCCCAACGATATAGAATGGGCGCGTCTACAGTAGGAGCGCCCCTACGTAGGGCCCTGTCTATTCACCGTTGGATGGGAATCTGTATATAAATAGATTCTCCACAGATTCCCGTTATTCCCCACAGATTCCCATCCAACGATAATTAAGGCATGACCCTACGTAGGGACGCCCCTACCGTAGCCATCCCCTAAAAATATATACATATATTTTCCCTTAATGTTAATCCCTTGATATAAGACAGAGAAACCTGTAGAAGAAGACAATAGACACTGGCCGTCCATTGGGTCGATGGACCATCTGCTAATTGAGGCAACTGCTGTGCCTGTCTTAGCCACTCCAATAGTGAACAAATAAGTCCGTACCTGTAAAGTGTAAAATTTAATATACCAATGGAGCAGGTTTAGGACCATGGACACGTGTAAAAGTGCTTGAGGGTGACAGAAATCTACCAACCCTAATCATGAAGGTTTATCCAGGCTACTTACAAAATTCAAAATCCAGGCCTAAAAGACCAAAAATTTTAAGAAAAAAATAGTTTTTTTTTTTTCCCCAAAACTTCAGGCCTAAAATACTAAAAATTAAAAACTCTCAAATGGATAATTTTTTTTTTTTAAATCTCAGATTACTTTAGAAAAATATTACTTTTTTAAAAAAAATATTATAGAAAAATAACGCTTTTAATAAATTTTTAGCAAAATATCACTTTTTATTCAAAATTTGTATTTTTCAGTAGTACTCGAGGAACTTAGTTGGGTTACTTGGGGTAGCCAATCTAATTACTTGATGTAATGGATCAAGTTACTAAGATAACTTCAATTATCTCATCAATTAATGAAAAATGATATTTTTCTAAATACTTTTAAAAATAGTATTTTTATAGTTAAAATTTGAGATTTTTCAGGAACGAGATTAGGCATTTGGCCATTTTAAGGCCCATAACTTAGAAAATTATCCAAGCTCAATTTTTATAGCAAAATGTCTAATTTATCTTCCCATCGAAATCTCATCCCCAATATACTCATTCCAACATATTATATGCTGAGTCCCAAATTGTATCAAATCTTCTCCATAGAAGCTTCATTCTCAAGTTCGTTAATAGTGGATCTTCGTTCATTTCCACTCAAATTCTTTAACAGCATCGAATCTCTCCTCGAGTTCATTACTGGCGGATCTCCGGTCACACATGCTCAAGTTCGTCAACGGCGTCCGATCTCCAGTCATCTCCTCAAGTTCATCAATGGCGGATCTCCGGTCACCTATGCTCAAGTTCGTCAATAACGTCGGATCTCTGATTATCTACTCTCAAGTCCGTTAATGGGTATTGAAACAAAATATAATTTCACCCATTTATACCACAGCAATAGCCATATTCAAAATCCTTTCAAACTCCATCATGATTTTCTTTGATTCACTACAATTAGAGCCTGGGTTCATCATAATGAGATTCATTTTTGTTATTTGGCTTTTTTTTCCTTAGCATAAATATTTAGATTATGATTCGTTTTTGTTATTTCGCTTTTTTTTTTTCTTAGCATAAAAATTTAGATTCAATCACTTTTTAGGTTTTAGCAATTGAAATTTTAGGGTTTTTATTTCTAGTTGAAAAATTCCAATTTCAGTTCATAGTTATGGTAAAAAAATCTTATTTATGATATTATTTGATCTGATATAACTTATGCAAAATTCGATTCATAATTTTTATTTATGGTATATAGAAATTTGAATGTAGCTCATGACATTATTATTCTGGTATATATAAATTTAAAATGGTGTATGTAAATTTGAATGAAGTTCGTTCTCTAATACAATATTGCTTTGGTTTCTTGACATAAAATATTGATTTTATGAACTTGGATTCTATTGATTTTATGAACTTGCATATCTGGATCCTATATTTCTCTCTAGATATATGGATTCTTATGATTTTTGAGAATATAAAGCCTTTAGTAAAAATGCTAAAAAGAAATGTTGTAGCAGTTACAGAGTTTACTTTCTTTTGTTCATATACTAGATTGATTTAAACCTATGCACCATTTTTCACACTTAAAAACTTGTATATATGAGAGCTCAAGTGTACATATTCCTGAGCTACAGGGATGAATTTTTCTTAAGTATGTACATTCTTCACGTGCATATATTCATATAATATCTAATTCTGTTTTGTTCATAAATTTTTCATTATAGTTTATAAATAATGAGTTGAGTTCATAAATAACTTTATGTGTGGTTCAGATATGGTTCATAGCTTTATGTCTTTAGGCCATGTTTGGTGCGTTGTATTAGATTGTATTGTATTATATTATATTATTCTATTACAGTACTATATTTGGCTTTGCATTTATATTAAGATATTGTATTAAACATTAATTTTGAAAAATATCATTTTTAAAAATTTACATAAGAAAAATACTATTTTTAAAAATTTTAGGAAAATATCACTTGTAAAATTACCATTTTTTAGAAATTTATTTACGAAAAGACCACTTTTTAGACATAAATTTAGAAAAATACCACTTTAAAAATTTAAAAATACCACTTCTGAAAGGGATAAAGTGATGTGAGAGAGAAAGTGATGAGAGAAAAATTAAGAACAGAAAAAATGAGGAGAGTGAGTATTGTATAATACTACGTTAAAGTTATAATTATGTAATACAGTATAATACATACCTTTTATTCTGTATTAGACAATACTCTCTGTATTGTATTAAATTTTGATGTCGTATTAAATAATACAATACAAAAGCACAACCAAACACAATATTATGTTTAATTAATACAATATAGAGTCCTTATACAGTGTACCAAACATGATCTTAGTTCATAAAGTTGTGTTTCAGATATCAGAATATATTTCCTTAATAATTTTCTATTTGGTATATGAAGTATCTAGTTCTATTTGATTTTCTTTGCTGATGCTATTCTGTTTGGTTCATAAATTTATATCTTTAATTCATGAATTTATGAGTGTGGTTTATGATGTTACTGTTATGTTCACATCTACTATGTACCTCATGTTTACTTTATTTAGTTCCTAAACTAATCTTTATGGTTCATAAATTTATCAATTTATATTTGTTTTTAGTTCGGTATCTATTTAATTTGTGTTTGGTTAATAAGTTTATATGTTTGATTCATGACTTTGTATATTTATTTGATATTTCAGTGGAATATATGCTAATTTGAACATGGTATATGATTTTTAATACTCAATATATTACTTGTAAAGTTTAAATAGTTTTTCTCGTGAAAACAGAGCCAACTATGGAGTGTATATGATTAAATAAGTAGAGGCGTTGATGATATGTCAACATAAAAGAAGTAATACAAAACAAAATAACATTATATCGGCAAAAGATGGCCGTAGAATTCTATCATTGGGTCGAAGACAAGATGAGAAGGAAATATAAAAGTGATAAGGAAACAAAAAAGTGAAAGTGATATGGAACATGTGCTCTTATTTTGGTTTAGCAAAAACAATATAGTTCTTTTGGTTTGACAATGATTATTGTATTAGATACTTTTAATTGTAAAGATATTGAATATTA
This sequence comes from Trema orientale, assembly GCA_002914845.1. NCBI lineage: Eukaryota > Viridiplantae > Streptophyta > Magnoliopsida > Rosales > Cannabaceae > Trema > Trema orientale. The sequence continues at coordinate 559,935 of JXTC01000075.1, read as the reverse complement.
AATAACTTTCTCGTTGGTTCATATGTTTTATGTAATGTGATTTGATATAAATTTAAACTACTTACTTGCTTCTAGTTATTCACTTTGTAAGATACACTTGAGTAATTTAAAAAAGGCTGACATTGTTTAGGAATGATAATGTAAATTAAAAAACTTCTCTCCTTATGGTATACAATCTTTTGAACTAGATATTTAATATTTTCTTCATGGTTTATATTAATATGAAATAGGTATATAACTTCCAATACTCTAACATAATATGTGAACTAAGGCACTATGCTCAAATACCATAACTCAACTAAGAAATAGTATATAAATTTGTCATTTCGATCATGGTATATATATTAATATACAATCGCTCAGCTCAAAAAATCGTCCATAATTTTTTTTTTTCATTGCTTCATAAGATTTTAACAACAATATATGTGTTCAAACATAATTTGGTGTATATATATTATATACAATGATGATTTTTTTGTTCCCTCAATAAAAAACAAATTCAATAATATAATAATTAATGAATCTAGTATATAGCCTCATATACAGTGACAAAATTTCCGTATACGAAGACCAAAAATTCATGTATCTGAAAGTGTAAATATTTAGAAATAAAATAACAATATTAAATATCTAAAGTGATGAATCTGGTATGTAACCTCATATACCGTAATAAAATATCTATATACCAAGACTAAAAATTCATATACCAAAAAAAAAAAAACCTTTTCATTTCAAAACAAAACAAACTATTAACTCAATATAGAAAAAAGTAATGATTCCTATGTCCTATCAACTGATATCACAAGTCTACAACGATGCCATCCTTTAATGGAAGCTCTAAACACCATAAAAAGGTACTTAAAATTCTCATATTCATCTTCATCTAGGGCCAAAAAAAAAAAAATCATCTTCATCAACTTCATAATTAGTATATGAACTTGTATGAAAAAATCGAGAAACAAATATTAATAAAAAAAATTGCGTTTATTGGTTCAGGAGTTACATAAACACATATAACAAGTTAAAAAATCCATGTACCAAATACAAAAAACTATGTATTGCTAAAATACTAGAACAGAAAAACAACACATCTATGTTTGAACTCTTGATCAATAATAGCAAAATAATTAATATGTCAATCAACAATAACCATACAACATATACCACCATAAAAAAACAAATATGCTAAGATCAATAATATATGGACTAAATAAGAGTACTAAACATCTTGATCAGTAATAACAAAAAAGTAAAAAATACATATACCAATACAAAAAATACATATACTAAGACAAAAAATATGTGAACCAAATAAGAAATACAGAATATGTTCATTAACAAAAACAAGTGAATAATAATACCATATACCACGAAATAGATCACATATACTATTACAAATATTATATATACCATGACTAAAAATTAATGAACTATTAACGATTACCAACAAAAATTTCAAAACATACAGCACAATAAAAATAACTACTCAAACCTAACAAAAAAAAAGACAAGATTATACATGAATTAAGATCAATTATAACACGAATTATAAAAAAAAATAAAAAATAAAAAATTCCAAAACTAATACACAATACAATCAACCCAATAATCAAGAAACCAATACATACATAAATAATAACAAAGCCAAGATCAATTCTACCAATGCAAATAGAGAAATCGCCAAAATGTCGAAGATCCAAAAAGATATACATATCAACACCAGAGAAGATAATCATCGACCAGAAATCACTGGAAAATAAGAGCAATGAAAAGAGAAAGCTGAAAAATAACTGATTCGACCGGAGATTCGAGGAGAAGAGTGGAGTTTCGAGAGAAGGAGTAGAAAATCAATAGCGAAAGGAGAGAGAATCAGGAGAAAGAAAAACAGAAGAGAGCGAGAGAGAAACAACCGATTCGACCGGAGATTCGAGGAGAAGAGTAGAGTTTCGAGAGAAGGAGTAGAAAATCAATAGCGGAAGGAGAGAGAATCGGGATAAAGAAAAATAGAAGAGAGAGAGAGAGAGAGAGAGAGAGAGAGAGAGAGAGAGAGAAACAATCGATTTGACCGGAGATTCGAGGAGAAGAGTAGAGTTTCGAGAGAAGGAGTAGAAAATCAATAGCGGAAGGAGAAAGAATTGGGAGAAAGAAAAACAGAAGAGAGAGAGAGAGAAACAACCGATTCGACCGGAGATTCGAGGATAAGAGTAGAGTTTCGAGAAAAAGAGTAGAAAATCAATATCGGAAGGAGAGAGAATCGGGATAAAGAAAAATAGAAGAGAGAGAGAGAGAGAGAGAAACAACCGATTTGACCGGAGATTCGAGGAGAAGAGTAGAGTTTCGAGTGAAAGAGTAGAAATTCAATAGCGAAATGAGAGAGAATCGGGAGAAAGAAAAATAGAAGAGAGAGAGAGAGAGAGAGATAGAATAACGATTCTGAAAAAAAGAAGCAGAAAAAAAATGAAAAATTTAATAAAAGGCAAAATTGGAAACATATAAATACATCAATTGAGGGGTTTTTAAAAACTGGACATATAGCTATAAGATTTAAAAGTTCGACCCATATTTAACCAAATTTAAAAGAATGGTCATATAACACATTTTCTCATTTTTCAATTTTTTTTCGAAAAATTACTATTAAAATCAAATTTTCTCATTAAAAAATCTTGGATAGGCTAAATTTTTTTAAAAAAAATCCAGGATTGATTTATAAAAATAATTAATTTTATAAAAATAATTAATTTTCTAAAGTTGTTTTTAGAAATTATCACTTTTAATAAATATTTTTGAAAATATCTCTTTTTTCTTCAAAATTAGTATTTTTTTTAGTAGTACTCGAGGTAACCAATTAAGTTACTTGGCGTAACTGGTTAACTTATCAGTATCTCATCAATTAATAAAAAGTAATATTTTTTAAAATACTTTTAAAAGTGGTATTTTTCTAATTAAAATATGAAATTTTTCATATTTTTTTTTTGAAAAATCAAATTTCCTCATTTCTTGGTACTGAGCTCAATAGGCCCAATTCAGATGAGTTCATGTTAATAAAGGATCTGGACTAAAAGAACATAAGCTTTAGGCCCACTAAAACCAAGTGTCCAAAACCAAACAAACCAGTGGGCACACAGAGAATATCCGCCCAATACGGCCGCCTACCTTCTCCAACAAAACGACAATAACCCCTTTCTCTCTGCAACTAAATATCTCATTTATACCAAATTTCTGGTCAAAGAGAAACGTAAATTTGACACTATTTTATTTCTCCCGTGATTGATTATAATGGCGGTTACCAATTTCCCCAATGTCATAGATTTCAAACTTTGATTTTTCTTTAATTTTCGTTTAATCTCCCTCTCTCAGCTGGGCTAGCTCCGCAGTCGAAAATGGCGACCACTTTGTCTTCTCCAGTGTTCGCAGTCTCATCTTCTTCGCGCTCTTCCAAACCAAGGAATTATGGTCTTAATTCCGCTTCTTCTTCTAGCTACTCCCTCTGCCCTATTCCTCAGAATCCCCGTTCTGCCCGTCCATGGCTTTCTAGGTACGTAATTCTTTGGTTTCAATTCCAATCGGAATGGGAATGTTAGTGGTCGTCGTTTTTGTGTTTCTTTCTGTCGTTTGATGGGAAGAGGGAATATATGGCTTGTGCATATTGATTTATGAGAAGTAATTGTAGGTTAGAGAAAGAAAGTGGTGTGGTATTAGAACGATTATGGATTTTTCCCAGTTAAAGAGAGAAGCTTTGAGTTGTGAATCTGAGTTGATAGCTTTGTAATTTCGTCTAATCTTTCGGCTTTTATTTAAAAATGCGATCTTTGAGAAATGGGTTTGTCTCAGCTTTGTGTTTGTTAAACTTTGGCTATAGAAGTTTACGTTTTCAATTTTATCTATTAACTGGAAGTGGAACCTTAATTTAATTTCCGGGATATGTTTATTAAAGGAGAATTTTTTGTTGTGTAGGAAGTTATATAGAGTCCACGCTACTCTTCTACAAGATAATGAGGAGAAAGTGGCAGTGGAGGAGTCCTTTCCACACAAAACTTCACCCCAGGATGAAGTGAAGAGAAGCAGTGGGGAGTCAGCCGGAAGCTCATCTTCGAGTAATTTGGAGACATGGGTTGTCAAGTTTGAGCAATCCGTGAACGTTTTCCTTACGGTAAATCTTAATCCCCCGGAATTTTGGAAGTGAATGAGTTTTGGTATAATTTGTGTCATTTTCTTTTGTTTCTAATGATCATTCCAGGACTCGGTGATAAAGATACTTGACACCTTGTATCATGACAGAAATTATGCTAGGTTTTTCGTTTTGGAAACTATTGCCAGAGTCCCTTACTTTGGTGAGTGCTATAGAGTTTTGCTTTTTCATTTCATCAGTTTTTGGAGCAGTACATAGATGTGGTCATCCTAGCTTGTTAAAGAAGTGCAATATTTATTTATTTATTTAATAATTCCCATGATAAGTTTGAAGTTTCTTTCTTCCTTGGAACTCAATAAAATATAGAGTTCGAAGTTTCTTTCTTACTTTAGAACTAGTTCTTTTCGTTCTATTTTATGTGGTTTCTGCCTCTGTCTTTGTATCTCTCTCTCTAGAAAGGTTTTTCTGCAACGAAAATTTGTGTATTCAGAAAAATGTTAGGTTTTCTCCTATTTGATCTTTGGTTACAGTGAGTTAAGAGATTTATTGTGCAGCTGTATTTTGCATTATGAAATATAGAGACTCTTAGTTATGACCTATAATTTGTGGCAGCGTTTATGTCTGTTCTACACATGTATGAGAGCTTTGGTTGGTGGAGAAGAGCAGATTATTTGAAAGTGCATTTTGCTGAAAGCTGGAATGAGATGCACCATTTGCTTATCATGGAGGTTAATATCTTTCCTAGACTCTAGCGATATTCATTTTGCTTTTTCATGTTTTCATTTATACCAAGACAAATTTCTCCTGTAAGGTTTCTCTCACATTGATACGAGATAATTTCTCCCAGACAAAACATTTCTCTGTTTTTTTTTTTCTTTGGGGGAGGGGGGGCCGGGCTTGTTGGGATGTTTCACACTTTCACCATATTGTTTAAGTCTGCATTAGTGAAGGTTTGATATCATAAATAAGGCTTCCACATAGTATTGGAGATAATCAGTGGGAAAACAAAGATTATCTTTTATACATGATGAAGGCCTCTTTCTTTATGCTCTAATATTGCTCAAATAGTGTACCTAATGCTACAATTCCTTGTGCACCAAATTGCAGGAATTAGGGGGAAACTCTTTGTGGTTCGACCGCTTTCTTGCTCAGCACATTGCGATTTTTTACTATATTATGACTGTCCTCATGTATGCAGTAAGCCCTAGAATGGCATGTGAGTATGAGCATCCGTAATTTTACTGTCTCACTGTTGTCTGCCTCTGTTATGTACCTCTTGGCAACTAGTTCATTTGATTATCCTGAGCGAGTTAATGGTTATGAGAACTTCCTGTTATTTTAAAATCAAATTAATCCATTATGATGAAGAATGTATATGCATTATTAAAGAAATTTGTGGCTTTATTTTCTTGCTGATACTCGGTATTTATGAAGGGCAAAATAGTTTCAGAGAGAATGTTGCAAATTTTTAGGGCTCATTTTGTTTGGTTTCTTTTGGTCTATATGGAATAATTAGGATGAAAAGCTATTGAACATTCCACTTCTTATTTTCATTTAAGAGTGTTCTTTAAGTGTGCCTGGAAGCCTTTGTATAGTTTTTTGGGTTATTGCTTGGATGTGTTCATTCATTTTCAAGATCCTTTGTCTAATAAATTTTGTTTCATGAACTATTACAGATCACTTTTCTGAATGCGTAGAAAGCCATGCATATTCAACCTATGACAAATTCATCAAGGCTCAAGGAGGTAGGAGTCGGATTTTCTTTTCCTCTGTTTGTTCCATGCAGTTGCATACTCCACGTGTATCTTGTATGGGCACAGAGAAATTTACAAATACCACGTGATTATAATTGCCCCATTTATACTTAATTTAGGAGTTAAAAATTACATTATCTAACAGCTAATAGTATCACTTGAGCGTACAATGACATGATCTGGGTTGATACACCGCCCTTGGATGCCATTGGAACTGCAGGTCAATTATACTCCATGATGGTGTTTACATATGAAATGTATAAAGATGGACTTCTTATCCTTACATTGTTTAAAAGAAATAAAGAAACATATGTCCAACAATGTTGAAGATGATCTCCATCAAGTTATCTGTTGTAAAATATGCTCACTCTTACCATACAGTGCAGCTTCAATTATACTGATGTGTTCTGTTTCCTGTTATAGATGAGTTGAAAAAGTTGCCTGCACCTGAGGTTGCTGTGAAATACTACACCGGAGATGATTTGTATTTATTTGGTTAGTTTCTTATTTTACCTATGTTTCTCTGATGGGTAATCGGTAATCTTAAATTTAACCATCTCTCCATATTTTATCCAGATGAATTTCAAACTTCCAGACCTCCCAACACGCGGAGGCCAAAAATAGGTAAGGTTCCAAACTCTAAAGCTGTAAGAGTACATTTTTAAGCTTTGCTTCAATCTTACTGTGAAGAAAGTAGATCAACTTTCAAATTTGTCTTGCCAGTCTTGGGCACAAATTGAGATCCAAGATTGGGCTTCAGGCCTCGTTATGAATTGCAATTGGTCACAATAGCTTTGATGACATGATTTCAAAGCATCCTTCACGATCTTCCATTTTCCATAATACTAACAAAACAAACTGTAAAATTATGCTGCCTAAATTAGTTTCTGTCCAATTCTTATCCATTTTCCAGAGAATCTGTACGATGTCTTTCTGAACATAAGAGATGATGAAGCTGAACATTGCAAGACCATGAAGGCCTGCCAAACTCATGGCAACCTCCGGTCCCCTCATTCATTCCCAGCAGAAGAATTCGAAGATGAAGCTGTTTGTATACTACCTGAAGCTGATTGTGAAGGTATTGTAGATTGTATAAAAAAGTCTGTTACAGCTCCAACAAAGCAACAGTAATTGTATACGCGGGAGAATCACATAGAAGCTTAGAACGCGTGAATATATAGCGAAAGAATTGTATACGTGAAAACAATGTAAATCGATAGATGTCCTCAATTTTTCAATGTTGTTTGGTCATTGCTTTTTTCTTTTTTTTTCCCCCCTAATAATGGGAGTTGGATTCAAATTTTGAACTTCGGCATTGTAAAACTTGCCACCACATTATTTTAAAAAAGAAGAGAAAATGAAAGAGGAAATCATATTAGTCCTGAAGGTAAATGGTAAACGATATACATGTTATGCCTAAAAGGTTTGGTGATTAGTCCAGTCCGTCTCCGTGCAATAAGTAGCACTAATCAAAGTGTCACGTACAATATTTTTCAATTCTACACTCCGTTCATTTCTCTTCTTCTTAACATTTACACCGGTGGTTACGCTCATTTATGGTGTTTTCTCTTCTTCTTAACATTTACACCGGTGGTTACGCTCATTTATGGTGTTTTAACTAGTTAAACCTATAAAATTACCTACTAGAATAGCAAATACGGGGCAACTTTGTGTAATACATATAAGCTAAAGTCAAATGTTATTGTTATTTATCTATAATGTTCTTGAAAAGTATGGACACTTCAAATGCATGACACGTTGAGGGCCGAATCATCCTACAAATAACTCAGTTGATTAGGTCGACATGCCAAAATAGTGTTTTTTGGTGATGGATATTTCTAAATGTCAAATGATTACATAAACAAAATATCAAAATATAAATCAAGTATGATATATATTTAAAAGCTGTAATTACTCGCTGCTGATAGAGTACATTACCACATTTCAATAGCACGTTATTCTCTACATTTGCATGTACATTAAGTCCGGCAAAAGAATCCATAGTTTCTTTTCAAAAAAAAAAAAAAAAACCGTCGTAATTCGGATTGGACACATCATAATTGAGTTGAGTTAGGTAAGGTTCTTGAAAATTCGTATGAAATATCTGTCAAAAAGAGTGACATTATATGAACATTGATCTCAACTTTCCAAGGCAAAGAAAAAAAAAAAAAAAGGAAAGAAAAAGCAAAATGGCAGCCTTAGAAATTATAATCCCAATTTTTTAAAATAATAATAATAAATAAATAAAAAGTGAAACCAACAGAAACGACGGCGTATTAAGAATAAAATATGAGAGATGAAAAATCAAAAATTGCCCGCGTAACGTGGGCCGTTCTCGCCCTCACAAAATATCTCTCCCTATTTCTTTCTCGCTCTGTTTCAGTTTCAGACACTCTTTTTTTTCTTCCCTTTCTTCTTTCCGATTCTTTCTCTTACTTAAAAAAGTGAAACACCTAAGCTAACCCATCACATATCAAAATATCTTCATCAAAAGCTCACACTCCTCTCTCGCGACTACGAAACTTCATTTCTAGAGAGAGAAACACAAACCAAAGACCCAATCTTAGAGAGATAATGGGAGAGACCTCAATGGGAACTGGGGCTCTAGTCCCCACCGTCAAACCCGAGCCCTCGCCGCAATCCGCCTCCGAACCACCGCCGTCGCCGCCGAGACCGGCAGCGGCGGCGGAGGATGAGGATGAGGATGTGGCCATGGAGGATGCGGACAAGGACATGCTCTGCCCTATCTGCATGCAGATCATAAAGGACGCTTTCCTCACAGCTTGTGGCCATAGCTTTTGCTACATGTGTCTCGTAACTCACCTCCGTAACAAGAACGATTGTCCTTCTTGCGGTCACTACCTCACCACTAGCCATATTTTCCCCAATTTCTTGCTCGACAAGGTTCGTTTGCCTTCTTTTTTTTTTTTTTTTTTTTCCTTTCCCCCCGGTTAATGATGTCTTGTTTGGTTGCCGAGAAAATGTGAGAAAAGGAAAGAAGCTGAAACATTTCGTTCAGTATTATATAGTTATTAGCTGATATTAGTAGTCATAGAGCGTAAATTATGGACTAGATCTGGATTCTACTCCCTTAAAACTCTGTTTTTTTTTTTTTTTTGCTTTATCAGTGTCTTAAGAAGACTTCAGCTTCTCGATTGGGAAAGGACGCATCCCCATTCGAACATCTTCGTCAGGCATTACAACAGGTCAGTCATCAAATTGGGAATTTGGTCGGGAATTGGGTCAGATTATACGACTCCGGAGTATGATAATTCTAGCTTCGAGCTTTACTCAGTAGTGAATGCATTTGCTTTAACTTTTGGCCACTATTGCACTCTTTTGATATCATTTCTGACTCGTAGTCAGGGTCTTGAGGTGTCAATTAAAGACCTAGATGGCCTTCTTTCTCTACTTTCAGACAAGAAGAGAAGAATGGAGCAAGAAGAAGCTGAGACAAATATGCAGATCATGCTCAATTTCTTGCATTGCTTGAGAAAGCAGAAGCTTGAACAACTCACTGAGGTCCTTATTCAATTTGTGCATCTGATGTGATCATGTCTTGTATTTTCTTGTACCCTTTTGGCTTATTGTGCGAACAAAAATATAAATATGTTTCCAAGCAAGCCTTAGTAGTTTGTAAGATTAAAGGTATTTTTTTCCCCCCTCCTTTGATAGATACAATCTGATCTCCATTACATTAAGGAGGACTTAAATGCTGTAGAGAGGCGCAGAATTGACCTATTAATGGAAAAGGAGAGATTCTCTGGAAGAATGAGAATGCTTATCAACGATCATACTGTAGAAAAAGCACTCCCTTGTTTAATTGATAAGCATGGTAATGGCACCGACTACAGTACCTATTTTTCCCAAGTCCAAATGGGTTCTGTCAATTCGCAGAGTAAGAAACCTGATGTAAATGCTCAAGCAATCTTCCAGGGACTCCAAAAGAAGGATGCTTACAGTGGGGCAGGGTTGCAGTCTGTTACTCCATCAGGACTAGTTCTCGCAAGGAAAAGGCAGGTCTATTCACAGGTTAGTTGTCTTGAGATGTTTCATTTCTTTCAGACGGGCCATTTAATTTCCCAACTATAATCATATATTCAGCAGTGTTGTAATCTGCTCTTTTGTGTGGATTGGTCTACATTTAGTATGAGTAGGTTTGTGAATAAGCTTTCAAGTTTGCTGCCTTGGATAATACATCTGTTTATCTGTTGTTATTGAAATGCTGCATGCTGCAACAGTTTGATGACTTACAAGAGTGTTACTTACAAAAGAGACGAAATTCTATTGGACACTCGCGTAAAGGGGACGAATGGAACACAAATATGATAAGTAAAGAAGGTTATAGTCCAGGTCTTGAAGATTTCCAATCTGTGCTGAGTACCTTTACGCGATATAGGTAATAGACTTCTGCATGATAAGCTAGCTTCATTCATAACTTTCCAGTTCATTTTAAACATATGTTCTTTGGCCGTCACTTATACCTTTCGGTTGCTTGAATTAGTCGATTGAGAGTCATTGCAGAATTGAGGCATGGTGATATCTTCCACGCTGCTAACATTGTGTCCAGGTGATTTGAAATGCATTATCCGTATCTCTCTCTATAACCATATACCTTTCGGAAACTTGTTAACACACAGTAATCAAATGTCTTAATTAGTTAAACTTCTAATCTAGTTATTTGGGCATTTTCGTATCATGGTGCATGGCTTATTTGAGTCATTAGGTTAAGGGCACCACTACACTCTACTGCACTCGAATACCAATCTTTAGAATTTATCTGCCGTTCATAAAATGTTGTGATCATTATGGATTTCCCTTCCCCCCCCCCGAGATTCGTATATCCAACTGAACAAGGGATGATTGGCCATATATGAAAATCTGTATACTGAAATTATTGGCATCTGAAATCAGTATTGTGTTTGCTGCAGTATAGAATTTGATCGAGATGACGAATTGTTTGCCACGGCTGGAGTTTCACGGCGAATCAAGGTTTTTGAATTTTCCTCGGTAAGCTGTAGATTTTGTCCTCTGGATATGAGTATATAAGAGTCCATATGTTTATTAATAAGAATCAAAACTGACTTCAGGAATCAATGTGCAGCAAAAGCTTTAGTAGTTCATTTGTTTCTTTACGTCTTAGGTTAAATTTGATGATTGAGGTTAAATGTTGTATGTCATAGCTTTTTGACTCATCAAGTCTGTCATTGTCATTGCTTTTTCAGGTGGTTAATGAACCAGAAGATATTCACTGTCCTATTGTTGAGATGCCGACTCGATGTAAACTTAGTTGCTTGAGCTGGAATAAGTACACCAAAAGCCATATTGCAAGCAGTGACTATGAAGGGATAGTGACTGTTTGGGATGTGACTACTCGTCAGGTGATACTTCACATTTTTCAACCATGTATCCACGGTCACACATTTTTCAACCATATATCTAGGTCACCTAATCTAATGTTTGCACTCAAATATTGTGTGACAATTTCTTGGGCACCAATCTTGTGTGCCAATCAAATAGCGCTGCAGTATCTTCTTTAATAGGAATCTTGTTCCTTGTAGAGTGTGATGGAGTATGAGGAGCATGAAAAGCGAGCTTGGAGTGTGGATTTTTCACGTACTGAACCTTCAATGCTTGTATCCGGCAGTGACGATTGTAAGGTACCTAGAACTGGACTAGATATTTATCCATTACCTTGTAAATTAGTGTGTCTGAAATATGTCCTAATTGAAGAACATTTAATAATTGATTAGCCATAGGTTTGTGGCCTTTTTTAGAAGGTGAGCAGTTCATTTTTTTTTTCCTTTCATAAGTGTCACCTTGAGAAATGTAGTGCTTCCCTACAAGCCCATTGCAGGGCTAATTTGAGGAAAATTTTGATTTCATGAGCATGCATGTGATGTTGGTTTTTGGTTAAAATCTGTCTCACCATGCATTTGATTGAAATGTTGAACAGGTGAAAATTTGGTGCACAAACCAAGAAGCAAGTGTTCTTAACATTGACATGAAAGCAAACATTTGTTCTGTCAAGTATAATCCAGGATCCAGCGTCTACGTGGCTGTATGTCTCTCTTTAAAGCCCTACATGTCTAATTCCAGATTTTCTCAAACAAAAGAATTAACAGTGTTGATACGTCACCCCAATTGTAGGACTGATCTTTTCACCTATGTCCTGCTATTGATCATGTTCTCGGAATCTACAGTTGATACTCCTGTTCATTCTTTCCAATAAGTGGTCAAAATTAGAATAAATAGAGTAATGATTCATTGAGATTGTTTGATCAGCTTGAACATTAAACTACTTATATCCATTTACAAGCTTTGACGCTCAGAGTTTTTGCATTGCAGGTCGGTTCTGCAGATCATCACGTTCACTACTACGACTTAAGAAATATCAGCCAACCATTGCATGTATTTAGCGGGCATAGCAAAGCTGTTTCATATGTGAAATTCTTGTCTAACAATGAACTTGCTTCAGCATCAACTGACAGCACATTGCGCTTGTGGGATGTCAAAGATAATCTGCCAGTGAGTTATCATTATCAGGACATTGTCTGTTTTTCTTTTCTTTTTCAAATCGTCACTTTCGCTTTTCCTTTTATCATTTTTCTTTTTCTTTTCCAACTTGTGGTTTTAAATCACTTCACTTGTACAGATTTGCACGTATAGAGGCCACACGAATGAAAAGAATTTCGTTGGTCTAACTGTGAATAGTGAGTATATGGCATGTGGCAGTGAGACAAATGAAGTCTTCGTTTATCACAAGGTAAGGACAGTAACCTGTTTGGTGTGTGTAAATGTAAGATGTAGCCTAGTCATGTTGTTTTGAACCGACAATTTTAATAAATCTTGATACTAATTTTTGGTTGCAGGCTATTTCTAAACCCATGACTAGTCATAAACTCGGTTCTTCAGAGTCGAATGATAATGACGATGATACAGGATCATATTTTATTAGTGCTGTCTGTTGGAAGAGCGATAGCCCAACAGTGTTAACTGCAAATAGTGGGGGAACAATTAAAGTGCTAGTACTTTCTCCTTAGATTTATTAATTTACAAAATTTATAAAATTATAGATATGAAGAATTGAAGATAAGATTGCCGATTCCCTTCCTTTGGTGCAAAAATAAAATGGGGGTTTTCATTTTTATGCCGAACTATCAGTTCATTTTAGTATCTTCGAATTTTTATATTAATAGTACCCAAGTTACTCCACCTCTAATATTGAGATTAAAGGTTAAAAAAAATTATATTTATAATAACGATAATCATTTTATTCATGGGGAATGCTAAATGTAATACCTAGTTTCACTTCACTTTCACCGCATTTCATTATGATTACTTGACATGTGACCTATTATGATCGGTTATTCGGTTATATTATTAGAATGTGAAATTAGATGGTAAAATTCACAAAAGAATGCATTTCTATTATTCCTCTTTATTCAAGAGTTGTGTCAGATTGTTAAAAGCAATATTAGGCTACTTTTAACAAGAGAGGAAATAAAGAAATAAACAGGGGACCGACCAACCAACCAACCAACACCTCTGCCTGTGATTCCAACATCAGAAAAAGGGGTGGAGATTCAACCAGGTGTTCACATTTTGATTTGGCTTTTCTTCATCCTCAAGAGAAAGTTTATTTGGAGGAAAAAAAAAAAAAAACAACTTTATTTGAAATTATTAAATGCCCAAACCTTAACTCTCTCAGTTTCTAAGCATCAACCAGCACAGGAAAAAAAAAAAAAAAAAACCTTTCTTTTTTCTTTTTTTCTCTTTTTTTTTTTTGTAAGCTAAAAATAAAAATAAAATAATTTTTAAAAAAGAAAAAATGGAGGATTGGAGAGTCATGCCTCTGCGCATCTAACCGAAGATCCTCCACAATATTCCCCTTTGAATATCTGTGTATAGACGACATTAGATAGACAGATATTCCAGATAGATTCTCAGAATTCCACTACCCAACAAAACGAAACAAGCACTCAAAAATCCGAATTCCCTTTTCTACCTTTATTTTTATTTTTTTACTGTTGATTTGGCGCGAAAAAAAGCTATGAAGATCGAGAATTCGGACGGTGAAATTAACAAGGCGATGAATCTCTCGCCGTCGATATCGCGGGGGGCGGTAGATGATGGTCAGAGAGAAGAGGAGGAGGAGGAGATGTATGTGCCACCCCTGAACTTCGCCATGGTGGATTGTGGCGTATTTAGGTCCGGCTTTCCTGGCCCTGCCAATTTCGGCTTTCTCCAATCCCTTGGGATTCGCTCCATTGTGTAAGTGAAACTTAACCAAAGGCAAGGCAAAGGCAAGGCAAAAGATAAAGATTTTTTTTTAGCTTTATATCAAAAATTGTGTGTTTGAAATTTCATTTCTCATTCTGATTCATTCCCTTTCCTCTCTACTCCTCTCCTCTCGCTTTTTGGTGTCAGATACTTGTGCCCCGAACCCTATCCCGAACCCAACAATGAGCTTCTAAAGGCAAATGGGATCAAGCTTTTCCAGTTCGCCATCGAAGGCTGCCAGGTTTGCTACCACTTATGATTTGACTTGATTCGCAATCTGAATAATTGATCATTCCCCCTCGCGCACTTGGTGTTTTCGTGTTCAATTGTGTTCTTTTGGTCTAAAAACAATGACTTTAATTTCAATGGAAAAGTGTGTGTGTGTGTGTCTGTTGATTTATTTAGAATTAGAAACCATATTAGAGGCAGAAAAGTCTTTTTTACTTCCCAAAGAAAGAAAAAAGAGTAAAAATCAGCATCTAGACAAAGTCGGTTGTGTTGTGTGGCAAATTCACTTTGATTTGCTTTAACGCAAGAACGATGAGTTTTAACTTTGTCTTTTCTACCGTGTGGTTGATATGGGTCAGATATGTCCAAGATGCCCATTACTACTAATTACTCGCATGCCTCTGATGGAATGGAACCGAATATTGGCTCGACATACTACTCTATTACATAATTCTTTAGTTTTCACCGCATCTTGATTTATTTTGACATTGTGAATGTACATGAAATCTACTAGGTGTACTATAGAGTTACAAACCAACACGTGTCCATACTTGGCAAATTTTGAGCTATTTAGTACCCAACTGAACTGACCATCTAAAACGAGATGAATTTTGCATAATAAGACAATGTTTATGTTCTACACATTGACAATGGTCCATGGATAATACTGGACAGGAGCCTTTTGTTAACATTCCGGAGGAAACAATTCGCGAAGCCTTGAAAGTAGTTCTTGGTATCATAATTTAAAACACTTTCTCACTTAATGTGTTTGTTATGGCATAGCTCTACTTATTTGCCCTTACTATGCTAATATTTCCTCTACTCTCTGCCTTGCTTTACCAGACGTGAGAAACCACCCGCTACTAATCCATTGCAAACGAGGGAAGGTAGATTCATTCTCTCCTTGGCTTATTGGCTAGAAATTCTGGGTCGCCGGTTCTTTCAAATTTCATTCACCTGATTATAATTGCAATTTGTTGCAGCACCGTACGGGCTGTCTCGTGGGATGCCTAAGAAGGTTGCAAAGATGGTGCCTGTCGTCTATTTTCGACGAGTACCAGAGGTTTGCTGCGGCCAAAGCCAGAGTCTCGGATCAGAGGTTCATAGAACTGTTTGACATATCCAGCCTCAGGCACTCGCCATTGCCATTGCCATTTTCGTGTTCAAAGAGATAAAAACAGATCAGTCAATCAAGATGACAATGATATGATTAAAAGACGAGTTTAGTTTAGCGGAGCATTAGTGATTAGAAGTCGAAATGAGTGTCAATTGTTAGTATTGAGACATCTGAATCCGCTTTTTAAGTTTTGGGTGTGCATTAATTTATACACTTTGGAGCCGATGTGTTTCATTTTGGATCTCTTCTCGACTTGATTTCAATTTACACAAAGTTCAGAATTCTGATACCATTCCATGGCTCCTACATAGCTTAATTGGATGAGTCATATATAAGGTTCAGTTCCATGATATTAACAAAAAAAAAAAAAAAAAAAAAAAAAAAAAAAAAAAAACAGTCCACGGATATTAAGACCACAAATTGCCTAAAATAAAGATTTTTATTTTTTTCCTACAAAAAATATGATAAAAAAAGGCTCTAATAGTTGAAAGAAAAATAAAATGTGGACGAGCAACAATCGAATCGTCAATCCGAGAAAATGACGACTGAAACGATATCTCGGCCTCTTCGTTATACCTCTATGTTCTATCCAACAAAAGACACACAATGAGTCTCCGTTTTCTATTAACAGAACAGAGGCTTTCCGCTTAGAGCTTTTTCATAAATACTGCAATTTAATACAAAAACAACGAAAAGAACAATAAAATCTGGAAATCGCCAAAACACTATTTATTTGTTTTAGTCAGAAGATGGACATCAATAACAGCCCTAATTCTAGCCAAATGTCAAAACCAAAAGGAGAAGAAGAATAGAAACCCAGGAAGAGGTTGTTTGGAGCGCTGAGCTAATGCGGCAAACGTAGCTGCTATTTGGAGTATTTATAGACCTCTTCTATTGCTGACGGCTTGTTGCCCTAGCTCACATAATGGGCTATCTTACGCATCTTGGACTTTGAATGAAATGGGCCCAATTCCTGTTCTGTTGGGTCTATACCTGAAACGCCCCGCATTTGACTATGCACACACACACACAACTGAAATAAATATTTTGTTTAATTGGAAAATTGAAATAAATAGTTTGCTTAAAAATCAGAAAATTAAGCAAAAAAAAAAAAAAATCATAAAAATTCATCAACTTTAGTTGTTTCATTTCCATGTGTATATATATATGCCAACAAAAAATAAAAAAAAAATAAAAGAAAAAAGATTTGGGAATGGAATTGTTGTATTTTCATGGGAAATTGAAATATCATTTAAACTAATTTAAATATTCTGGTTGTAAGTGGAAAATTTGTCTAAAAAATATTGTATGTATGTTACAGAAAATATATACAACGTATATCTTGGGTGCGAGGGGAACTACTTGCCGTTTTATCCAATATGGTTGATTGCTCCGTAACAAAACAACTTGTCTTAATGATGTATAGAAAACATGTCGTTTATTCAACGTATCTTTTTATTTAGGAAAAACCGACGTAGCATTTCTGTGAACGACGTGCACTATGCTAACGAAAAAGAATCAATAACTTACTAATATGGGCTATAGAACATACTTTATTTATTTATTTATTTGGAAAAAGGTGTAGAACAGACTTAATGCATACTTTATTTATTTATTTATTTGGAAAAAAGGTGTAGAACAGACTTAATGCATAGGCAATCACTCGTGACGGAGATCTAAATTTTGATCTCTAAAATGTTTTTTTTTTTTTTTCCCCTGATTCATCAAAAAAGTAAGTTCTTAAAAGTGGATCTCATTCATCACTTGGTGAATCTTTGTTGGAAGTTGCTGATTCTGAAGTTGATAAGACAGAGAAAGAAGCTCCCAAAGGAGAAACCAGCAGGTTCAGAAGATCCTGAGTGCAAACAACTTGAAATGGACGATCGGGTGTTTGAGTTTGCTCATCTTTTCTGCACCCATGTTGGTATTGACCCAGATGCTCAAATCCACTTGCATAAGCTTAGAAAACTGGAGCAAGAAATTTATTCAAGAGAAGGCAAAAATCGAATGTATTTCAATTGTGGAAATGATCTAACTCTAAATTTGAGGGGCATACTTAAAATTTTATAAATTCAGATGCGGCAAAGATTTAGTTTAGACAAGACAACGACTAATATTTGAAAAAGTTTAGATGCTATTTATAAGAAAAATAAAATTCAGTGAGCCCCATGTGGCTCCACCCTGCTTGGAATGGAATTGTGTTCAAAGGCCCTTGAGGAGACAATAACAAGTGAAGAAGCTCGGAGTCTTTTTGACAAAGCGGCCTCAAAGTTCCAGGCGGTGGCTGCATTGGCATTATTCAATCGGGGAAATGCTCACATGTGTGCAGTAAGAAAACGAATTTCTAGATGAATGTGCTGTAAAGGAGATAGTAGCCTTGCAGCTTCAAATAGCATGCGACTGGCTGAGATAAGGAAAAATATTTCCTTGGCATAGGAGAAATATGAAGAGGCTCTCTTCATCGAGCTAAACTTTTATGAGGGTTCACAAGGACTGGGGCAACAACAATTTGAAATGGCTAAACCTCATTGGTGTTTTGCGATTGTTAAAAAAATAGATCTCTCAAGCTGGAACTCTGCAGAAACATTTAAAGTATTGTTTGACAATGTAGAAGAGAAGATGAAAGTTGCCACTAAGGTGTGGGAGAAGTTGGAGGAGCAGAGAGCAAATGAGCTAAGGGATACAAATGCAATCAAGGAGGGATTTTTTTTTTTTGAAAGGAAAACAACTTCATTAATACTCAAATAAGGTTGCAATAACAAATCGAGTTGTATAGAACCTCTTATAATGAGAATCAGGAAATCGATTCATACATTTGAAGATAGAAAAACTTTCAGAGATCTCGGAGCATGGGTAGTCCCTGACAACAATCTTAGAGAAAAATTCTATGAAAGATAATATAGAGCTCTTTAATAGCTCATTTTGATTCTTCTTAATCCGAACTGACACTTCTGATTGATTCATTGAAAAGAGATTCTACCAACTCCGATCCGCCATAATAACTACCTCTCTAGATTTAAATAAAAAATTATACAGATCTGGAGGATCACGACATCACTTATAAAGAAAAAACTAAAATAATTCAAACTACCACAAATCTAGATCTGAGTGTACTAAAATTACCATAGATCTAGATTTAGGTGGACGACTACCTTCCCGAATGGAAGGATTATTAGAAAATAAAACTAAAAACGTGAAAAGAAATGGAGAAAAACCTATACCTAAGAGAGGAAAGACCCCCTCCCTAGTAGGAGAGAAACCTGCTAAAGGAGGAAGCGAAGAGGAGCTGTTGGGGTAGGGATCTTTGCTGTGGAGGAGAAGAGAGGAGAGGAGAGCTGTGGGGGGAGGGATCACTGCGTTGAGGGAGGGATTTTTTAAAAGAAAGAAAAAAACAAGGAAGGAAGTATGAATGAAGGTGAGTCCTCTAGAATAGGGTGTTAGGGTGAGATTTCAACTGATAAAACAACAAAACAACCAAACAACCAAACTTACTGAATCGTGATTATTTCTGTGAAATAACTTTATATGTTTTTTGTTAATCAAGAGTGAGATGAATCGTGATTGCTTCCGTGAAATAACTTTATATGTTTTTTGTTAATCAAGAGTGAGATGAAAATAGAAAATGGCTTTTCTCAGCTAAGTGCTAGAATATTGAAATTCTTTTAGTTTGGTTTTTTATTTAAAACCGGGTACCAAATATGAGTTTGTGTACTCAT
The DNA here is from genome assembly GCA_002914845.1 of Trema orientale. Taxonomy (NCBI): domain Eukaryota; kingdom Viridiplantae; phylum Streptophyta; class Magnoliopsida; order Rosales; family Cannabaceae; genus Trema; species Trema orientale. Next base: position 540,708 of record JXTC01000075.1, on the reverse strand, counting down.
ATAAGATTTTGGGCATTTTGTTCTTAACTTTCAAGGAGATGAGATGTTTTCTCAACTTTGTTGCAAATATTGATGAATTTCAATAATGGCTCTTATGGCTTTTGTAAATGACCAAAATAAATATGTTCGAGCGGGCTTTATTTGGAGTCATCTCCTTTGCTAAATCACTTTTTTGCGTTGCCTATATGCTTGCTGTTTCATGACAATAATTATTGCTTTGATCTCGCTTGATTTTCATGGTTTTCTCAAATTTATTCCATGTCTCTTGTCATTGCTTGATAGTAGTTAGATTTTGTTAATCCCTCTAGCAAATATGAAATATGTATACCAGTCATAAAATAGCCTGACAATGTCATTTGCGCACACACACACAAATCTCCTTAGATTCGTCTCTTCCCCAAATGTATATACTCTCTCTAGTCTAGATAGCAAGCGTTAACTCATATAACTTTGGTACCCCTTTGTGGTACAGCCTTTTTCCTTTTGTTCTTTTTCTTTTTTTTTTTTTGGCGCGTCTACAGTAGGGGTGCCCCTACGTAGGGCTCTGTCTATTCATCGTTGGATGGGAATATGTATATATGTATATAAATAGATTCTCTACAGATTCCCGTTATTCCTCACAGATTCCCATCCAACGATAATTAAGGTATGACCCTACGTAGGGACGCCTCTACCGTAGTAATCCCTTTTTTTTACTTTTTTTTTTTCTTTCGGAGAAAGGTATCTTTAACGTATCATTTGATGCAATTTAATAGAGGGTGCGTCTACAGTAGGGACGCCCCTACGTAAGGTCCTGTCTATTCACCGTTGGATGGGAATCTGTATATAAATAAATTCTCCACAGATTTCCGTTATTCCCCACAGATTCCTATCCAGCGATAATTAAGACATGATCCTACGTAGGGACGCCCCTACCGTAGCCATCCCCTTTAATAGAATACAATTTGAAAACGAATGCATTAATGTGCCAAATTAAAGCTGCAACCTCAAGCGATGTGCTAAACGAAATCTAAATTTATTATTATTTAATACTACGTGATTCTGAGATCTTTCATTGGGATAAATGTCTTGAGAGGGACATTACTTGAATATTTAGCTGTGCTGCTTTCGGTGGCCGAGGAGGATATAAAGTGAACCTAATATTTAAAAACTAATACATTATCTCTTTCATTCTTTCTGACCTATCAAGATCGCAGAAACTGCAAGAGACTCTAATAATGATAACAAAAATGATGATTTATTGGAATAAAATAATTTTCTGGCATTTTTCAGCCATCTAATACCATCACAGAACACAGAAACACGGGTCCCGCGGATTTATAGGAATACTACCGGTAAATTCATACTTGGAATTAAGCATTAAATTTTCATTATTAGGTGGAAATTGGGGTAACGTACCAGATAACTCGGGTGATTTCGCATATGGCATATCAAATAATTTTGGAGTGATGCTGAGAACTTACACACATAATTATTTACTATTAAGACCATCCCTAACCAATAATTCTATTTTGTAGTAATTAAATTTTAAAATGTAGCAATTTTACTCTATATTTTTTTTTCATCTCTAACCCATTATTCCAACTTTACTCTATATTTTTTTTTTTCATCTCTAACCCATTACTCCAAATACTATACCAAAAAGAATATTTTCTATCTAAAAAAGAATATTCTCTACAACAAAAAAGAATATTCTCTCTAACTTTTACTCGAATCTCATTTTTAACCATTAATTTTCTATGAATATTTTATTTAATCAATTATTTGACTAATATACTTATATAAATCATATATATTTAAGGATATATTAATAAATTATATTAATTACGAAATTACATAAATAATAATATAACATAAATTACGAAATTATAAATTTTATTTAATTATGAATAGATATTTTATTCATTATACATGAACACATTGTACATAAGAAACTTCTAAAAATTTTAATTATTTATAACTATGTAACATTTTTTATTATCAAATTGAAACTACTAAATTAATTAATTTTTATTTAAATTAACTAAAACAATTAATATAAAATTATTTACAATAATTAACACATTTTAAATGTAAAATAGTTCCAAAAATATTGTGAGAGTTACACATTTTAAAAGAGGTATTTTAGAAGTTTGACAAAAAAAGAAAAAAGGAAAAAAAAAAAAAAGAGTTATGAACACCATTTGCACAGTGCCATGCTATATTTAGCGCGGCACTGTAGCTGCACGACAAATTACCGTAAACTTTGTCGTTCGGTTGGAAGGGTTCATCTACTCCATATTTGACAATATCTCTATTTTGGCAACCGATTGGAGTTGCTCTAAGAGTAAATAAAAATCATAAACAAGAAAACATACAAATTTATTGTTGTTTGTTTTTAATGTACGAGCTACATCCACATTCAGCGTGAGAGCTATGTCCTCTCTCAAATTTCGCAGATTTTTTCTATATTCTCGTTTACTTTAAATTGATACCTAATACCTTTTATATAGAGAAAAACTAGGACAACTAAAATACGCGTGTAAAATTCCAAAAATACTCTTTGCTAATATATCCTAACTAATCCCAAAGTAGATTGGCATGTGCATATAGGGCACAATTTTTAGTCTTGAGCGATAAAATCAGTATAGTTAAGCTCACGCATATAACAAAAATGCCCTTGTACCCCTACAACGTGGCAGTCCCAATAAATTTAAGCGCCACTTGTTTGATATAATAATGTGGAAATATTATCTTATGATGGTAGCATCAGAAAATTTAAGCCACTTGTTTGATATGCTAATACAGATATATTATTCTATGAGGGTGGCAGAGTAGATCATTGGAGGAAATAAGCAAATACATTTGTTTATTGTTCCACTTGCAGACATTGGACTTGGTTATTAATTTAGAAACTTCCTTCTTAAACCGTAAAAAAGCAAGGGATTAAGATTGCCTAATGGGGTAGGATTTAATTATAACGAATCTTTGGTTTTTCTTTTTTCTTTTTTTTAAATTAGAGTTTAACTAATAATTATTATTTATTATAAAAATAAATAAAAATAACTCACACACTCGTCATTATTAAAGTTTGAACTCGTGACTTTTCAAACTAACACACACATCAACAGGCTAGCGTTGGTTGACTCGTCTTTCTTATTTGTTCCTTTAGCTATATTCCTCTCTTTTGTAGGACTTTTCATTCAGTATGAGACTTTAAAATTTGGTTTGATTATATTCCTTTTCTTTTATTCTCATTAGTATTTTAAACTTCTAATCTAATTTAGATTCAGCAATTAGAACATAATCTTTCCACATCTAAGCCTGTCTATTTCGTTTCAAAAAAAAAAAAATGGAAAAGAAAAGAAAAGGAAAAAAAAAAATCTAATTCGCGTACATGTCCAAGAACCGGCGCAGCCAATTACTGTGAGCAAATTTACACTCTATGAACGGTCGCTCTTAATTGGGCTTACTTTTATATAATTGAACATGTCCTTTTAGTATTGGCCAAAGAAGATGTCCTTTTAGTATTACGTTGACAATAAGATAGATTATGCTAAGTGAAACAGTGAAAAGAAGCATTTCTCAGCAGTAATTATAAGTTCGACTTCAACAGAATCTAAAAAGCTCTAACTTTAATATCTTTTTAAAAGGGTAGTAATATTTATACCATTAAGACAAGAAGTTAATATTACACAAAGCACAAGCACAAGGACAGGAACCATTTACTCCGTACAACAACTTAAGCTTATACATAGGATATAGCTTATGTCCATAAACTATAAAAGAGTTCCAAACAGCTCCCACCATAGAACACCCTGACATTTTATTAAGACATTATTAACAGAAACAGACGCACGTATACCACACAAACTAATAATTTAACTAAGAACCCCATGATCTGTTTTTGTTGTCGTTTTTGAAAAAAGACAATTCTACACATCTCAAACAGTGGCGATGGGGCCCACATTGACTGCGGATTCCATGGCCTTCATGGCTTCAAACCTTGGCTCCTTAGCTTGGAATTTCAGCCCGGCGTAGAGCTTCATGTAGTCCTCAAACACGAACTTTGGGTACAACACTGCTTGGTTTTTCTCGTCCGCCGCCGCCTCTTCCACCAATGCCGGTGCCGGGAAGATAACGGCGTCACTTCCGGGGTTATAGAACGAAGCTATTGACATCCTGGTACCGTCGGATTGAGCTATCACACGGTGCACAACGCTCTTGTATTTTCCGTTAGTGATTACCTGTACGGACACAAACGATACTCAAAAACCACTCCCTATGAAAAAACAATGATACGGAGTAGCACCGTGGGGACACTTTTGTGATCGAATCCACTTATTTAAAATTTACGCAAATGAAGTTGTTATACGTTAAGTTTTATAAGTGGCTTCTTTTAGTAGAGACGTGTGGGGTCCACTTGTCTAAAATTTGCACACGTCAAGCGCTACAAGTGCTCTTTAGTATTTTCCAACGAGTCAAGAAAGGAAGGAAAGGAGGAAAAAAAAAAAAAAAGGTGGGGTTTAGTTATTGGACCTCAAGTTGGTCACCGAGGTTGATGACAATGGAGTGGCAAGAAAGGAAGGAAAGAAAAAAAAAAAAAAAAAGGTGGGGTTTAGTTATTGGACCTCAAGTTGGTCACCGAGGTTGATGACAATGGAGTGGCGCATGGGAGGGACGTCAATCCATTGACCGTCCTTGAGGAGCTGAAGGCCGCTGACTTTGTCGTCTTGGAAGAGAAGTATGAGGCCGCCGGCGTCGGTGTGGGCCCGGAGGCCCTTAATCAGCTCTGGTTTTGGGCATGCCGGGTAGTTGCTGACCTTGGTTCCGAAAGTTGGGCCTTTGGACCCGTAAAAGGCCTTTTTCAGGTACCCTTTTTCCAGCCCAAGATTCTCGCAGAGCAGGTCCAGGAGTTGCTCTGCTAGATTCTCCAGTTCTTTGACAAACTCCTTCATTGCATCCCTGTATTAATCACATGTCACAAAACTCATCCTTAATATGTGTATACATACATGTATATGATATGAAGAGAACCATACCAATTATATATATATATATATAAGCTTATGTTTGACCTGTAGTCTTGATCAAGATCAGGGATTTCGGACATGTTTGAGATGGGAAGGTGGCGTATAAAGAAGGTGCTTTCCCAGTCCAAGTCATTGATCTCGGACTGTACGGCCTCAAGGCCTTTGCTCGCCACCATTTCTTTGAACATTTGCTCCATGCACTTTTCGTAGTGCTCCTTTGTTAGCCTCTCAACCGTGTCCAAAAGCTCCTTCGATATCCCATGGTTCATCAACTGAGATGATTATAAAATATAAACACATAAAAACGACGCAGGTTTTAAGGACCCCAAAAGGAGGAAAAAAAGCAAAGGAAAAAAAAAAAGAGAGCTTTTTCAGTTATATATATGCATGTATAGAGAGGGTTAAGTTACCTCAAAGAAGCCCCAGTTTTCACAAGCGTCTTTGATCATCTCCATGGTGGTTTTTCTCTCCTCGGTGTTGAGTTTTGCCAAGTCAATAACTGGGAAGGTGATCTGATCTGCTGCCATTTTTGAGAAGTGAAGTGATGACTAACTCTGTTTTTCTTTGCTTCTGTGTCTCAGAGCTCTGTGGCCTTAAGAAGTAATGGATATAGCTATAGCTATAGGTGTAAAGCTAAGTTTTATGGGTGAGTAGAGAGTCCCAAGTTTGGAGCAATTTATAGGCGTTAAAAGAAGATGGACTAGTGGAAATTAACAGAGTGCAAAAAAAAACAAAGGGTGACAAGGAAAGGTGGTAGTTTTTTTTTCTGGGGATAATAAATATATAAAATGAAATGAAAAAGAAAAGGAAAAAAGTGAAATTGTGTTATACAGTAAATTAATTAATGCAAGGTAAAAGAAACAGGAGTCGTGGAAGATGTATGTTAGCACATCCTGTGGTGGCCCCTGTCATCTTTTGTCTTTTGAAGCTGTGGCCATAATCTATGCGTTGTTAAGTCATGCTATTTTTCTGGGAAAAGGACCTACTTCTTTGGCTCTTTCCTGTTTCAGTTTACAATTTCCTTTTCTACAAGTTTTATTCATTTTTCTCCTTCCTCTCTTGGGGACAATACAAAATAGGACAATACTTGTGTTGCTAGCTATTGTACTAGATTTTTAATACCAATACATGTAATATATAATTTGTCACTACTCAATTATTGATAATATTTAATTTATTTATGATAAATTTTAATGCACTAGTCAAACAATGACCACACATATGCTATATATATTGGTATAATAATTAAGACGGCTAACATTATCCTACAAAATAATAGACTTTATATGTGATATCAATTATCATAAGCTCATTAAGAATTTAAGATGACTTTTGTTCTAGAGAATATCTACGAGGCAAGTACATTTTTGAATATCAGATTATATTATAATAAAACAAATTATAATGAAATTTGGTACAATATGACAAGGCTTTTAAAACATTAGTGGTTATAGTATCTCTTCTTTCTGGGGGGTTCATTTTGTTTGCTTGCTAGAGAATAGTATTGCGTTGGAGCTTAAAGGAGATTCCCTCCTACACATGTATGTCCAATTGCAACCAAAATTGATAAGGGCAAAATGATATGTGAAAGTGCCTCTAAGTTTCCTAATTCCTAAGTTTCCTAATTCCTATAAATGATCCAAGAGCAGAGACTACTCATTAAAAATGCAATCTTTATAGCTTTTTCTTTATTTTCGTCGAAGAAACTAGAAAGAGCTCTTTCTTTTTGGTTTTTTTATTACACAGATGATAGATAAATACAAATCTAATAATTGTGAGTCTAACTTTACAAAATGAACTATTGTTTAAGATTTCCAATGTAAATGATATAAATCTGCCGACCTAATAAAGCTTTGTACAACACCCTGTTATATAGGTTTTGAAAATTGACGACAAAATTTAGTAGTAGTGCTTTACTAATATGAACGCGGTGTACCTTTAAAACTTTTCTAGGTTTTTCTTGCATATAAGTAACTCTGTCATATTAATAATCAACTATGCTTTAGTATAAAGTTGAAATTAAAGAGAATTTAAGTTTACTAGCTATAAAGTAAAAATAATAAAATATTGTTCTATCATTATATCTAATGCTAAAATTCTGTTTGTTAATATCCATTATCCCCCACCCAAAAGAAAATAAAAATGAGTTATGTTTTTTAAATAAAACAAAGAAAAGAAATAACATAGACTTTTAGGCACATTTCAACTAAGTACACACCAACTTGGGTCAATTATGTGCCACTCTCTACCGGAAATAATACTAATAAAAGGGGAAAATAAAACAGAGTATAAGAAGAATCAGTTAAGAAATGCCATAAACAGACCAAAGAAATAAAACCATATGTCATGCCAAGACAATCTTAATGGAAGTAATTTCAGCAATGCTTCGTTAAAACCCCAATAAAGTAAAATGAGTTAATAATGTCGAAAAAGATGGTAACCAACTGCACGTCATGCTCTGTGTTTAAGCCATTCTAAACTTCAATTTTTCAGCTAAATTATTTTTATCTTAACATACATCACATAAGTGGAGTGCGTAACAACAGAAAAGGGAAAAAATAACAAGAAACAAAAAAACAAAACTAGTCTATCAATTCAAAACAAATTAATATAAGTAAAATGAACGGAAATTAAACAAAAGAAAGGAACTAAAAAAGCATGCCACAAAGGGAATCGAATCAAGATCAAAGATAAAAGGAAAAAAAAAAGAGAAAAAAGGAAATTGGCGTAAGTTACTGAAATAATTAATTAAGAAAGAACAGCCCTTTTAATAAAAAAAGCGTGGGACCAAACCAAATATAAAGAAGTAATAGTAGAGTGTTATTGCATGCAATATTAACCGGGTAAAGTATAGAGCTTTATTCCCAAAGTCATGCACTTTTAAAGATGACACAACCGCTGGAATTAATGCTATTATATTTTCAAATGTTGACCGAAATGTTTTAGATTGCCAAAATCTAGGTGAAGAGTTATCTGTGCTGAAAATGTGAGTTTCTACTCTCAATATACAAAGCAAAACTCCAAAGATCAGTCCAATAATAATAATCATCATCAAAAAGACACTTGTGAAATTGCCCTTTAGAAGCCGTGACGAGAAAACGAAAACTTCAACTTAACAAGATGAAGAAAGACCTTTTTCTTTCTTCTCGAGTTGGAAGTTATTCCATTTAGTAGAGTTAAGAACACTAGCTCACGAGTGAATTCTACACGAGAGTTTTACACTCATAAACAAAAAACAAATAAACACACTCATCAAGTATATATGAATTTGTAATTCTCATTTACTGAATTAGGGTTATTGTCAAGAAAGTTGGCTTACGTTTTAGGTTGAGTGAATTCTAAACACAACGTTTTTGGCCATGTTTGGAATCAATTCTAGATGTTGTTTTTAGTTTTTGAAAGCATTTTAAAAAAAAATGTTTGTAAGTTCCTGCATTTGGTCTTGAGCAGATTTTAAAATTTGCTATTTTAAATATAATTTGAGAAGCAAAGTACGTATATATACAGGTTGCTTTTATAAAATTACTTCTGCTACCATAATGCAAATTTATCAAAATATCATTTGACAGTATATATATATATAAATATATAATTTATATTTTACCAAATATTTAAATATTACTTTTAAACAGTACAATAATTTTGTAAATAAATTTACCAAATGCTCAGGCCTTTTTTTATCACAACTACTTTTTGCTTACAAGATAGTTACAACAAGGTTATAGCACAATTACAACATAATATTGCAATACCAAACTAGCTCTTTGTTAGTTTTAAAATTTGAATATATAAGAGAAACTACAAAAATACTTTTAAGTTAAGAAATGCTAATTAAATGCACTTTTTTTGATCAGTTTAACGAGAATTTTTTTCTTATTAAATTCCTTTATTCTTTTTCTTTCACCACCACCATTTGCTTTTATTATTGTTATTTCCTACTGTTATTTGTTTAGTTACATAATTAGAGTACAGATAATTTTGTCTCTTAACATGTCAATTTTTACCAATTTAGATAAAAAGGATGAAAAGAGCATGAAATATGTATTTATTTGCTAATCTAGGAGAATATTTTTTATTTCGTCTTTAAATAGGAGGGATAAATCAAGCATTTATCCTTAAATTAGTTATTTTATTAAGGGTATTAATTTCTTTTCTTTTCTTTTTTTTTTTTTGACTTAGGAGATTGGGGATTTGAATTTAATACCTCCACATTAGGATTATAAGTGGTTGCCATCAAACTATATATATATATATATTTCTCAATCTAATAGGTTTTTTATTTTGTTTTTTCTAACTGTTGGACCATTATCTAACGGCTAACATAATTTGAGTAGTTAGAAAAATAAATAATTAAAATAAATACCCATTATTTAATATTTTTTCTCTCTACGTTTTACCATAAAAAATGTGCGTGATGAATTTTAATTGGACAAAACAATACATATCCAGTAAAAAAAATATATAATTGATTGGTACCCTATATGTGTGTGTGTTTGTGACCACATTAATTTATCGTTTTTTTTTCCCAAAAAAAATATAGGTGGCTTTTAGTTTTTTGTTTTTCAAGTTATTTCTTTAAATTAGGATATACTATATAGGTGGCTATATCAATTTATCACCGCTGGTATTCTCACTCTATATTTTAAAGAAAGAAGAAAAAGAAAAAAAAAAGTCAGTAAAAAATAATAGGGCACGTCTACAGTAGGGGCGTCCCTACGTAGGGCCCTGTCTATACACCGTTGGATGGGAATCTGTGTATAAATAGATTCTCCACAGATTCCCGTTATTCCCCACAGATTCCCATCCAACAGTGTATAAGGGGTGGCCCTACGTAGGGGCGCCCCTACTGTAGCCCTCCCCAAAATAATATAGTTAAGTACCTGCCTCTAGTTAAGAAACAATGGGCTTGTAGTTTACTCATTTCTGCAAACAGAAAAGCTATGGGCTTTTGAGTTGACGAAATTTTTACCCCTCCATGTTCAACTATCAACTTCTGACCAAAGAACAAAAATAACTCTAGAACACTTGAACTTTCGGTCTTTAAACTTTAAAGCACATGCAATGTCCGCTTTGTAATCTGACTCTACCAAACCCTCCCCTCCACCCCCCAGTCTTTGTTTACTTTAATTACTTGGTCGTTTTTATTTTGGCTATGATTAGAAGAATATTTTTGGAAAAAGAGGAAGAAAACAAAACATAATTCCATTGCTTTTGGTAGAACTTCCCTACTAGTCTAAATTAGCGAGTCAGTTTGCCTCTTCAGAATTACAATAATTGTCAAGTGAGTACTTGTGACTCGTCGTGACTAAAAATGTGGGTCATCTTTGACGTTTGTACCATTCCTCAAATCTAATCCAAGACTCCGTAACTTAGAACTTGGAATATAAAAATGGAATCTTTATACCAATAACATTTGGAAAAAGAAAAAATTTTGGTACGTACTTTTAATTTTATTTAGATATGTCCCCTAAAAAAATTATTTTAGCCACGTGACAAGAGAAGTAATTAATTATGTTCGTTGCTATTTATGGATGTAAAAGAAATAATTTGCATTTAACTTGTGAAGCATTCAGCTGTTAGTGCTAGCTAGAAGCTAATTATGTCAAGTAATTTGACTGTATTAGTCTCTATTCATTATTCGCCAAACTATTTAAGGGATGGCTACGGTAGGGGCGTCCCTACGTAGGGTCATGCCTTAATTATCGTTGGATGGGAATCTGTGGGGAATAACAGGAATCTGTGGAGAATCTATTTATATACAGATTCCCATTTAACGGTGAATAGACAGGCTCTACGTAGGGACGTCCCTACTGTAGACGCGCCCACTATTTAAAGGTCTAATATAGTTTTTAAAAAGTAATTAAGTGGTCACTTATTAGATTTAGAAATCCTTTGTCTTAAATTTAAAAAAAAAAAATCAAGAAATCTAAGAGGCGTTTGATATAAGAATCGAAAATTAATTGGATAAAGCAGTTTATCCTATTAATTTTCTATATTAAAATTGTTTCTTAATTTATAGAATAGAACTCCTAATTTTTTAGATTTTTCATAATAATCAAGCCGAACGAATAAACATTCAAACTAATAATTGCGGATTGTGTAGAGACTTATCAAATAAACTTTCTTGTACCCATATAAATCTTTTTCGATTTGTGTGTAACTTTAGTATTAGAGATAATCTTTTTTCTTATAATTACTCATAATTCCCAAACGCGTAAAAATGATCATATTACTACTTTTGGGAAAAAAAAATTTCTCTCACGCCATGAGTTTGCTCCCGATTCATAATAGAGCAAAGCACATGCCGAATTCACAATGGGACGATGACCCACGTTTTTTCGCCTTGTTTGGTTTTGGATCGCATTCCGAATTCTATGAACTTCCTTTTCTCAAACTTTACGTGCTAGCTATATTTTGTATTTTCTTATAATGTATTAATTGACGGGAAGATCTTAATTCATCTGTACTAGGCTTCTAGCTATATATATATATATATATTATACACCATTGGCTGCTGGGAGTAATTTTCTCGTGCATTATATATATATATATATATATATATATATATATATATATACACATAACGTCAATCCGTGTTAATTTTTTTTTTGGCAAAAATAAAAGAAAAATAAAATTAAATTAAAAAAATCTGTCTTTTCTTCTTAGTTTCAATGTTTGCCATTTTTGAAAATTCTACGTGTGTTGTGATTTTCTTTTCCATTCTCGGTCATTTGGATATTGCTTATTGTGAATGTGTTGTGTTTATCATTTTAAAATTAATGTTGTGAATTTGTAGTTAATTATTTGTGAAGAGTAATGACTTTTTTTTCCTTTAATTGTATTTGAAAATATAAAGCCAGCTGAAAAACTCTATATGTCCCGAAGAGTACTGTACTTGTACCCACTTCCTTTCTTTAGGCCGAATATATATATACTTGTACCCACTTAGTTGACATACCATGTTCTCTCCAACCCTTCAAAAGTTGGCTCTATTAAGTACTTGGAAATACACACGTAGGTATGTACAAATATCCACTATTTGACATGGATATCAGATATGTAATTCCATTACCCCCAAACCTTAGAGATTGCCATCACAAATAATGATTCCTTCCTTCCCCTCTATTATTATTTATAAAAATTAAAAAGATCAATCCACCCTTAAAATCCTTCTTATTATAATTTCCTTTTTTAAAAAAGAAAGAGAGAAAATTTGAACAGTGCAATTTAGTAATATATAGTCCCCTTTTTATCAAATATATATATATATATATAGTATTTTGATTCCCTTTCTTTGATTAAGTAAACACAAATAACGCTCTTTACGATTTTGGTTTCCTTTTCTATCATTTTAAGTAAACACCTTAATATAAACACCAATCAACTGGGCTATTAAGCTTGAGGTGGGCCTTGGTCACTTTTATGTAAAAAATTTTAAATTTTTCGTAGGGGCTAATGGGTATAATTTATCTTTTATGAGAATATGTTAATTTACTACTAAATGTTACATTATATTGTCTTTAGAGGGGGGTTGAGTGGGGCTTAAGCCTCCCAAAGCCTTCGTACGTTGCCTCCGTCACTGCCTGGGTCAATCAATAAAAAAATCAATTTTCACCGTGGGGAAAAAAAAAAAAGACGAATAAGAAATGAACATTGTCAACAACCATTATTGCTTAGAGAACAAGCTTGGAATAAAAGGATCTGGTTAAAGGGATATGATTCCTTACAAATGGAAAATATGTATGATGACCAAACAGAAATTTGTCTGAAATTAGAGTTTGGACCTTCGCTCGTATCTATTAATACCAAATGCAGATATCACGCTCATTGAACCCATAATAGTAAGATGCTCTCTTTGGCTTGCATGCATAATTGTAGTGTACTCTAAAAAGAATAAAAGAAGGGTAAATGGCACAAGTGGCCCCTTGACTATCATTTTACTGACGATTTAGACCCTATATTTTCAATTTTGGCCAAAAGAACCCTGAATTTTCATTCTGTTTGCAAAACTGCTCAAATTAGTTACGGCTATTAACATTGATGGCAATTATGTAAAATTGATGTCTCCCCCAATATTTAGTTAATTTTTAACCTTTTAAAAAAGAATTAAACTATTGATCTTTCATTGAGGAGAAAATTATTGATAAATCTCAAAAAATAAATAAAAAGAAAAAATAAATTATAAAAGCTTAAAGTCCAATTTGATGCACGAATGGGAGCAAATTGAGAGTAGAAAACACTACAAGTTAAGAGGAAGGAGAAGAAGAAGTTCTGATTTTCTTGGAAATTGAAGATACTGTTAGCAATTCTTCAAATTTAGGACTCAAATTTTTCAGTTAGAACTGAAAAGTCTTTCTATGGTTCATCTTGAGAAATCCATAAAATCTTTTGTAGCATTAGGAATCATTTTTTGGAAACAATTATCCTTTTTCATCTCTATACAAGAAATAAGTATTTAGGCCAGGACTTCATATTATATGCAAAACTTTACACTAACAAAAAATCTAACGTTATAAATAAGAGAGAAATTTAGGTGGATGACCAATATTTTAAATTTGATTTAGTAAATGTCCATTTTTTAAATTTTATAGCTAAATGTCTAGGTATATATATTTTTACACTTGATAGATATGTTTATCTACCAATTTCAGTTACTGTACTAAAATGTATTGGGTATATAATTTTTTATACTTGGTATATAAAATTTACACTTGGTATATAAACATATATGCTGGACATTTTGTTATAACATTTGACAAAAGAATATTTACTTAAATTAGGCCCAAAATTTGGTCATATTTCTATAAAACCCTAAATAAAAAAAGTTCTAATATTTTACAAATTTGAGTATGTGCGAAATCAAATTTGTATATAAATAAAAAAGTTCCAATGTTTCTTTTTTTCTTTTTCTTTTTTTTTTCTTTTTTTTTTTTCCTTTTTGTGCGAATCAATGTCTCTTATCTTGAGTGATCTTGTTTATCTTCTCTAATTTGTGCCCATATTAGATTAGATTTGTGCACTTTGTTTTTTCAATCTTTTAACAGTTTCAGCAAGATAGCTCTTAAAAAACAAAAATTTAGCAAGATTAATATTTTAATAATTATTTAAAAGATTAAGAATTAATTAAATATTCGAGAATTTTGCAAAATTGCCATCAAGGTTAACTGCAGTGACTCATTTAAGTAGTTTTGCTAACAGAAGCAAAGTTTAGGGTTCTTTTGGCCAAAATTGAAAATTTAGTGACCAAATCATCAGTACTAAGATATTCAAGGGAACACATTTATGCCATTTACCCATAAAAGAAAATTAGCAAAGTAGGCCGCCTTGCATTTGCCGACTTTCAAATTAATATATTTAAATTGCTTTGTGGCTTTTTCATAACAGAAAATAATAGTAATAATAGTAAAAAATAAATAAAAGCTGCTTTGGGTGTAATATAATATATACTCATTTTCATATGATTGTGTAATCCAAGGGGGTTAATGTAACCACTAAGCGGCTAGATATACATTGTTAAACGAAAAACGCATCCTCATATATACCATCTTTGGAATAAAATCCAGATTAGATGTCCTAACACAAATTTTACTTCAAAGAAATGAAATATAAAAATTGTGATTTCAACAAACCGCATATGCGAAATTCTTTCCCGGCGGCGTTGGCGGCGATCTGCGATTAATCTGTGCAAACAAAACTTTGTGACCTGGCTTGAACTCTCGTGTGCCCAAGCGAGAACCCATCCAAAGAAAATTAGAAAATAATTGAAAAAAAAACTATATATATATATATATACACCAAAACATATTTCTATTCTGCTTTCCATAAAAGGTAAGGACACATTAAAATGTTAATGTAAATGAAATCTGTCGCTGGATTCTTGATATCAAACATTCAAGACGTCCTCTCAAGTCTCAAATCTAAGCGTGCCACAATTTGTTTTATATTGATATACTGGACAAGATTGAAAGAGCTTAATTACCATATAGAGAGACCCCACATGAAGATATGGGATGATATATATCAATCAAATGCGATTTAGATCCTTTTGATGTGAGGTATTTTATACTCTGGGGGTGGACCCCATATATAATATTATCCACATTCCACACCCACCCACCTGAAAGGGTGAAGCTTTTTATATATACAAATATGTATTGATCATGACTATACATATCCGTGTGATTGACCAGTAGCTGTTTTAGTCGTATGATTGAGGATGGATAAAAGTCTGTGTGGGACACAACCCGCGTGCATGTTATGGGAGACCGGGTATCAAACCAAAGCTTTCTTAATTTTGATCTATTAAACAAATATTTACGATAAGTTCAAGATCATATATGATTGAAGAGCAACAATTATTTTTTATTTGCTTTTTTAAAATGAAAAAAGGATCGTGAGGGAGTACTCCAACTGGGAGATAATCACTGCCCATAATGTCTAAAAGTTGCTAGTCTACCTCTATAGTTTCATGCATGATTATTAAAAGAAACGATTGAATCTCAATAAAAGCTTAAGATTATAAAAGCTGATTATCTGTGTAAAAAATGATTACCATATCATTAGTCGATAGTTATAATTATGTGCTTAGCTACACGTTTTTTTTCTCTCAAGATTATGACAGGGTTGGCAATTTGAATCATTTCATGTGTGTCAACTCTTTTATATAGTCTAGACTTTATGAGTTCTTCTTTTAAAAAAAAAAATGGGCTTAACTAATGACATCTGTTTTATTATAAAAATAAATAAATAAAATAACTCATGCAACTTAGGAGTCGAACTTCCGATCTAATACCCAATCCTCATCCCATCTCACCCTACCGTACCTCACCTCACCCATTGAGCTAGCCTCAGTGGGCAGTCCAGACTCTGTGTTATTCACATGTTACATACTTAATTCACTAGTTACATTTTTAATGAAAACATTATTAAGATTGGCGCGTCACAATAATTTTAAATATTATAATTATTCATTTATTTGATCTCTTCACTTCAATTTTATTTTATTAAGATAAATTAGCTCATAAGTTTATTATTTTTTATTTTATTTATAAGAAATTCATTACAAAATATTTTCTACAAAGTAATTATTTAATATCTTATAATATATTTTAATTAAAAAAATTAATTAATCGTGTCAATTCGAATTAATTTCATGTCAAGTGTGTCAACCAAAAGTATGAGTTTCGAGTCATGTTATTGTTTAAATTGTCAGCCCTAATTATTTATATGTTTGTATTTATGAAATCTGTTAGACATAATTGATTTCGAACTTCTATTATAAAAAAAAAAATTTTAAAAAAGGAAAGGGCATTAATTACTAACTATTAGTATTAATATTCAGTCATGAGAACGATGGGGAATAGATTGAATAATGAAATTATGTTTGGTATTGGCTACAAAAAATAAAGTATAATACTAGAATCCCACTTAGATTATTATTTTTTTTAATACCACCTGACATGATAAATGAGTTGTTATAATTCAATTGATAAATTGAAACTTACCATAAATAAGTTGAATGTTATTCACCATTTGTATGATGACAAATCATATACCACATCTGATGGTATTAAAATATGGGATGTTTGGCATTATTCAAAAATAAATTGCAATTGTGGCTGATCAACTCTTCTNATTTTTTTTTTTTTTCAAGTAAACGAAAAGAATAAACCGAGTTCAAAAACTTTAGAGGATCAACATCAAAGAAAAGCAGAAAGAGATTGGCAAACAGCAAGAGTACTTATGTCACGCTGCTGAGACCACATAATTGGAACAAACAGGAAAAGAGGCTTTGGTAAAAGTTTAGTTATAATGCAAGTTGAACAGCTCCCCACTAACTCTTGTAGCTTTGAAAGAAGCTCTTTTTTTTCTTTTTTTTGTTCTTTTTTTCATTTGAAAGATGTACATACCTTGCACGTAACAACTAAACATCCATTTCACACTCCAAGGCCCAGAATCATATGCTTTCCCCATTCAATTTATATATGTGTGCCACATTGATCATGAGTTTTTCACTTCCTCATCTTATTAGCTCATTCTCATTCTTATCCATGATGCCCACTTCTACTAATGAATATAAAGTTCCTTTATCACTCTCTCAAGCACTTGGAGACACATTTTGTTTACATATATATAATTATATATATGTATATACATATTTGCATATAAAGGCTCTAACAAAGAGAATAAATATTAGAAAGGAAGATTCTAATTCTTGTTTCAAAACAAGTTGATGTATACTTAGCTTCCAATTCTCTATGAATCGTTCAGGTTGATTGAGTGAGTGCCAACTAGATAATTCTTTAATAGCAATTAAGCAGCGAGAAGAACTATATATCTAGTTCTAGATTCCGAGTTACTAGGGAAATTGACGTGGCTAGTCCATTTCTTTGGTAAATAGACTTTTTTAGTCCTCTTTTTTAAAATGACTTTTCTAATACTCCCCACTCAGCAAAAAGTCTAAAATACCCTTCTTATGATTAACCTTACACTCATTCACAACAAGCCGATCATACTCCAAACCCTCCATTCAACATTCCCAATTTCCTCTTCTACACATCTGGGGCCGTTTCCTTAGTAGCCTTCTTTTACTTATGGCCCTTCACCGGAAATCCGACCAGAGCTTCAAAGACCAAAATACCCTCCTCGACATTCCCGCATCTCGCCGATTCTGTCCTCTGATATGTTCAATACGTTTTAGTCGCTCAAGCCCAAAGCGGTCAAAGCCATATTTGACGGCCTATGCATCCCGGACGATGTGACTCCTCCGATTCACTGCATCAGACCGTTGACTGTGACCAAAGAAAGAAAAGGAGTAGTCGGCTTGAATCACTAACTTGGCATGACTTACAACCAAGTCACAGCGTCGTGATCCTCTGTTTCGGGAGTCTGGGGTCGTTCTTGACAGAGCAGTTAAGAGAAATAGCTTTTGGGTTAGAAAGGAACGGTCAGAGATTCTTGTGGATGGTGCAGAGTCCGGTCAGCATGGCAACTTCAGGTCTGCCCGACTCGAATTTGGATTCGTTGCTTCTGGGTGAGTTCTTGGAACAGACTAAGAAGCGGGATCTGGTAGTGGAAAATTGGGCTCCCCAAGTAGAGGTGCTGAGTCATGACTCTGTGTGTGAAAAACTGGGCTCCCCTTACATTTATCATTTATCACTAGCTTAAGGGGAAAAAACAAAGATTATGAATATTTCTTTCCCTTATTTTTCTTACTTTTGTTTGAGTTGTTTGGTTATAGAATTTCATAAGGGATAAGGCACTCTGCATTCATGGCTTTTTAGTTTTTCCATATCATATAAATAGAGGTTGAATTTGATATGTCCTTAGTTGAAAGGTCTTTTATAACAATAAGTGTTAAAGTGTATTGTAACTTGTAAGGATTCTTTAAATTTCCGATTAGAAACTCTTATTTTATTAATCCTAAAGAAAAGAAAAAAAAAAGCATGTCTTGGCTACAGAGTTAAGTGGCATGTTCTCTATCTTTTGTTACAACACGTCACAAACGTGTGACTATTAGTTACACTAAAGTATAAATTATCTTAATTATTCGTAATGATGTAAAACAAATTGTGACCACCAATCACAATATTGTGACTACCAGTTTCAAAATTGTAAGTAATATAATAATTTAAAATATACCTAGAAAAGGAGTCATAAAAGTTGTGACCATCAGTCATAAAATTATGACTTCAAAGCGAAAAATCAATCACAAATTATGCCTAACAGTAACAAAAACTCACAATCTTCGTAACGATGTAAAACAAATTGTGACCATTAATCACAACATTGTGACTACCAGTTTCAAAATTATGAGTAATATAATAATTTAAAATATACCTTGAAAAGACGTCATAAAAGTTGTGACTATCAGTCACAAAATTATGACTTCAAAGCAAAAAATTAGTCACAAATTGTGCCTACTAGTATCAAAAACTCACAATCTTCGTAACGATTTAAAAAAAAAAACTATTCAAAAAAAAAAGCAGTCACAAATTGTGACTACCAGTAACAAAGCGAAAAATGACAGAAGGGCAGTTTCGGAATGATTATTTTTTCTCTCTCCAAAAATAACTAAAAAAGTCATTATTTTGAACTACAAAAGTCATTATGAAAAAGTAAACTAAAAAAGTCCATTTGCCTCAAATATGAACTATCCATGTCAATTTCCCCAGTTACTAGAGTTCAGAGCGAATTTAAGGCCAAGCCCAGTTTGAGTTGCTATGTCCAATTACAATGGGCGTAGAATTACATCAAAGCCGTCATACGCAACCCAAAGAATGTAAGGCCTAAGTTGGACTTTGCTGTGGTAGCCAGTCTTAAGCTCAATTGGGCTGACATGTTCATGGTTAAGATGGCTGCACGGTCTCTCTCGTTTTGTGTTGGTTTACTAGACATGGAGCTAACTAGTGGTGTTCTTGGCAGAAATGACTTTTCTTGGAGTATTTTGTGGTCATATTAGTGTAATCAATGGTTTGTCCTAGAAAATTCCTAAAATAACTGTGATTATCCATCACTAATATTATGACACTCACTCGATCCTAAGAAATTATTTTGAAAAATATTCATATTTAAGTCATTTTGGCCCACATTGCACCTAGTTAGGTCCATTTCCGTATCATTAGCCCAAGATCAAGGAATAATGGAAGGATTCAAAGCCCAACACGTACGGGTCTCGCGAAATGGGTTTGACCAACTAAAATGATTTTTTTAAGAGTATTTTAAAAAATAATTTTTTGAGTAATATGTTTTCTATGATCATTAATAGGTCTGGAGAAAGTTATAATTTTTTTTTTTAATTCGTCTAAGACCCTCACAGCTTTATAGCTATAACAAATGCTATTTCTTTAAAACTCTAAATAAATTCTATGGCTAATTATACTTTTATATCTTGCATTTTATTTGTTAGTTCAATTAGTACTCTTAGTTTTGGTTATTATTAATATTAACTTCTATATTTCAAAATTATATTAAAGTTATACATTTTATGAGTCAAACACTTTTTTAAGAGTATTTTAAGAAATAATTTTTTGAGTAATATGTTTTCTATGATCAATAATAGGTCTGGAGAAAGTTATAATTTTTTTTTTTAATTCGTCTAAGACCCTCACAGCTTTATAGCTATAACAAATGCTATTTCTTTAAAACTCTAGATAAATTAACACTCTTAGTTTTGGTTATTATTAATATTAATTTCTATATTTCAAAATTGTATTAAAGTTATACATTTTATGAGTCAAACACTTATTTTGATCAATAAATTAACTAAAGCACTCTTATAAAATTTATATATTTAAAAATTGATTTAATTTTTTGAAAAATATTAATTAATGATTAACACGACAAAAATTTAAAAGTTCTAAAAAAAATTTGACTTTAAAGGGAAAAGGCATTGTTTTTCCCTTCTTCTTTTTTTGGTCATTGGTTTTAATTTCTAAATATATGCTTTTAAATCCTAAAAGGTATTATTATAAATTTGTGAGTCAAAATTAGTGGTTGACTTAGAAAAGATAGAAACATATAAGAAATTTAAAATATGAAGACTAATGTTGATAGTAACTAAAATTATGGTTGACTTAGAAAGGATAGGAACATATAAGAAGTTTAAAATATGAAGGTTAATGTTGGTAGTAACTAAAGCTAAGAGTATAAATCGCACAACCAACCAAAATGTAAAATATAAAAATATAATTACCCTAAATTCTAATATGTTATAATTGGAGCATATTCATTCTTCTGTCGCTTATTATATATGTAGCATTGAAATTGGTTGCCACTACCCCAACTTTTACAAAAGAATGACTTTAAAAACATAATAAATGAAGAATTATATATATATATGTACATCTAAATATACTATCTTTACTAATTGTCAAAAATCAAGAAGAACTAGATAGAAAGAAAGAAATGGACTAAAAAATTCTACATTTTCTCATATTTGCATAGACCCTAAAAATTAGGACAATTTTTACAATGAAATCAGAATGACGGAGAGAAATTTTGGAGACATTTCTCAATTACATACCCACCAAATGTCGTTAATCCAACAAAACTCTCTTAGCCAGGAGTATTTCTAACGCAGTCATACTTTTACTCTCATAACATACATAGATTTTTACTGTTGTATGCCAAGTGGGGCAAACTGACATAACATTAAATTCTTTAAAAAAAAAAAGAAATTAGGGTAAAACAACACCAGATTTGTAAAATAATAATTAAAAAAGGTGCGTATGCGAAGTTTCAAATGCGAGAGGGTAAAAGACAACTCAAAATAAAAGTCGAGGGGTTATAGGGTTTAATTTTTTTCTTGAATTTAAAATAAATTTAAACTAATAACTAAAATTACGAATATCAAATTAAAATTAAAAATCACAAAAACTTATAATTGTATAAATATTTATTAATTTAAAGTAAGCCTTAAATTTTAGTTACTTTTAAAATATGCATAGTTAAAGTTTAAAAGGGTAGTTTAGCAAACTCAATGATTAAATTTGATATTAGACTTAAAAATGATATAAATTTGTTATAAGTTTTAAATCCAAAAGTTAATATTGATAATACTAATATAAACTAACATGTGAATTTCTAAGTTTCAAACAACTTATTGAAAACATTTTCACTCTTTATTTCACTTTTAAAATAAAAAAATTAATAATAATAAATGAAAATGTTGCCAGCAATATATATACGAATTTTTCTTCTTAAATATAGTAAACTCTTTGGATTAGGTTACATGCATGCATAGCTACATGAGTTGAGAAGTCATACATCGGTTTGGAGTAACTATAACCTTTGTTTTTTAAAAGAAAACTTTCAGTTTTTTTTTTTTTTGATAATTTTAGGGTTAGAGAATTTGAACTTAATACTTTAATATTGAATTCAATATTGAAGGTGTGTGTGATTACCATCGAGCTAATCCAACCAGACCATGTTAGTTTCGGATGGAATTGATTTTCAGATTGGGCAGATTAATATAAATCCGTAAAGCCCAACTCACTCTTCCGAAAAAAGATAAAATAATAATAATAATAATAAAAAAGTCTCCATAAGATGTTGAAAACAAAAGAATAGCAACTAATAATATACATTGAAATAATTAAAAAAAACGATTCCATTAAAAAATATGTCTAATGTTCATTTTAACTTAATATTCAAAACATGGAATCTTATTTCTAAGTCTTCCATACGTAAAACCAATAAACAATTAGACGACGGAAAATAACGAAGGAAATTGAGGGAGAAGAATAATAAACAAAACTAACAATCATTGGATCTTGAACTCCACGAGGTTCTAAACTGGACACCTAAGACCAAAGGTGATATCATCCAAACTGATAATATATTCTTTTTCTCTTAACTATATTTAAAAAAAAAAAAAGGAATATTAATGGAAATTTTGAATATCTGTGATTCTGCGAGAGAATATTTGGTTGGGTTTTGGACGTTGAGTGGTAGTATCTGTATCCGGGTGGAGTCCACATCAAATAATACAAATAATAACAGTAATGATTTCTTATGTACTGCACTTTATTTGACCATTGAGTGTAATCATTCATTGAGAAAAAATAATAACTAGAACAACACTAAAAGAATTCTCAATACACGGAATATTGACCATTCAATCAAATTCGTTAACCAGAACCATTACAATCAAGAATAAGCGATAATCATGGTTTGGTGATTATGGTGATGATAGTATATGTATATCTTTATGCATAATTGCGTGTTTCCTTGTAAAAATGGATCCACAATGAATAATAGATATATATATATATATACATGTAATAATAAAATAAAGGTTCAATCCTGTAAGCAAAAAACCATAATATTATAATTTTACAGATTATTGAGAAACATGAGGCCCACGACAATGCAAAAATCACGATGATATACAAAGCTGATGATCAATCACTTTTGGCTTTTAAAATAAAGATCCTTTTGTATTCATGCAGTTTGGCGTTCAAGTGAAAATTTGTTTGCCCCTTTTAGCGCAATCAGTGCACTAATTTTTATCGTAGAAGGACAAGATTTCTTGAGTGCATCATTGCCCAAGGAAAACAAAATATTAACCTTAATGTTACTTTGATTTTATGAATGGTTTAGAGATATATGAATTGGGGTTTTTTTTTTTAATGTAATTACTTCGATATAAAACTACCTCTATTATATGTTTGTGTATGAGTAACGCTGCAACAATTTTTGGAAGAAATAGAAAATTTGTGCTAATGAACGGTTATTAACCACACTCTTTTAGAGAGTATGGTCACCTCTAATCCTCTATTTTATTCATTCATGTCATATTTTGGCGCAAATAATTTGTCGAATTAGCAACCATTGAATTTTGTTTTATTTTTTACTTTTGGGTGAAAAACTGTAAAGAAGGCAAGTCTTACACTCTTGCTACTAGTATAGTGTATGACTTGGATCGTGCCGGAAGTAAGTGCCACTTGGCAAAACCTCGGTCGACGCGCCGGTTTCAATGGCTTTGACTTCGATTTATATTTGCCGGCGTTGTGATTTGTGAAACTTACCCCAAGCTCAAGTCACCAAATAAATTTAATTGCTCTGATTATTACACAAAACCAATACAATTACTATATATTATACAAAATTAAAATAAATGCAACCAAAAAAAGTGGGAAACGAGAACGAGGAGGAGGAAACTCCGTAGTCCGTAAGCTGTAAAGTAGACTAGAGCCCCCATTTTCCTCTTCCATTTTGTTTTTATTTCTTCTTCTATTTTGTCCCCTTCTTAATCAGATTTTGAATTATGCGCCCTTTTTTTTTTTTTCAGTGACGGAGCAGAGCTAGCTATGAGCTCACATTCCCACTATTTAATAATGCCCATATTTTCGTTTTGTCCATTAATCTAGAGGTGGGTTTTTTCTCTCTCTTGAAAAAACTCACGGGACTTCCATGGACACACTAGTTATACCCATATCCACTCCGATCCAACCTTGTAGGTCTTCTTACAAATTCTTTCATATATCAAATTCATATATGTATATATATATATATATATAGTCCTGTTCTGTGTTTATATTGGTATCATTTTTCTAATATTCTGGCTTCTGGGTGTGTAGGAAAATGAGTCAACTCGGTGTGATATTGCAGGAATCGCTGAGCAGAGAGAGGGAAGCGAGAACGATTCTGTGCTTTCTGCGAGAACAAATGGACGTCGTGGATGGGGCGAGAGGCAGGAGGAGGACCCTGAAAGAACGGCTAGGATTAAAAGGGATGGGCTGCTGTGGGGCCACGTGGGGTTTCAGGCCAACCGCGATAAGCGTTAGAGATAGCGACGAAAACGACGACGAAGACCAAGAACGACAGGCCCTTGAGGGCGCGGTTGAGAGCAGCCCGGGTCCGATTTGCTCGGATCCGGATCCAGATCCGGATCAACCGGCGCCGCCGAGCATGAACCTGGCGGCGGCGCTGGCCGCCGAGAGGCAGTTCCGGCTGTCGAACGAGGCGACGGAGAGATCGGCTGCGGCGAGGGATAACGACGGGAACGAGACGGCGCCGGGGACGCCGATGAGGGTGTCGCTGATGAGATTGATAGAGGAAACGGACGGTGGTGATGGGAGGAGGGAGATGGAGATGAGTGGAGCGGTGGGGAGTGATTCGGTGTGCTGCGTGTGCATGGGGAGGAAGAAAGGCGCGGCTTTCATACCATGTGGGCACACTTTTTGCAGGGTGTGTTCGAGGGAGCTGTGGTTGAATCGAGGCGCTTGCCCCCTCTGCAACCGTCCGATCCTCGAGATCCTCGACATTTTCTAAGA